>OY978022.1:11071697-11616697 GCA_963854515.1 Pandemis heparana | reverse complement strand
TAGTCGATCACCAAGAGACCGTCGTATGATTTATATCTAAGGCGGCAGTCAACATTTAATTCCTAGAACCAAACTCTAACAATCAATAACAAAAAACCGGCCAAGTGTGAGTCGGACTCGCGCACGAAGGGTTCCGTACCAGACAGAAAGGTTCAGTACTCTGTTGTATGGGAGCCACCCTTAATTATTATTATTTTGATTTTAGTATTTGTTGTTGTAGCCACAATAAAAATACATAATCTGTGCAAATTTCAATGGTAGCCATGAAAAGGGCTAAAATATCACGTATTTTGTATGGGAGCCTCCCTTAATTATTATTATTTTGTTTTTAGTATTTGTTGTTATAGCGGTAACAGAAATACACAATCTGTGAAAATTTCACCTGTCTAGCAATTACGGTTCTTGAGATACAGCCTGGTGACAGACGGACGGACGGACAGCGAAGTCCCTAGAATAGGGTCCCGTTTTTACCCTTTGGGTACGGAACCCTAAAAATTGCGCATTACGTGACATGCGGTATATTATAGGTAATTTATGAAAGTCTCAAGTATTCGTTTTATCTCTCATGGATTACAGCATTCCAGAAAAATAAGAAGGCACCTAAATAAGTCCACAGCGCACGAAGCCAACAACAGACGTTTTATTAGAAAACTAATTAGAACAGCAAGCCGGGATCAACCCCCGTTCTCGTCTAGCCCGCTTAAAGGACCCACAACTCACAACTTCCTTTTGCACCACACAAAAGCTAAACAATCTAGACCAGTCTTTTTATTGAAATATGCTTTTTAAAAACCAGCAACCGATTTCTAACGTCCAAAATATTATGTCTACGCATGTCTTAAAAATATTATTATGTAATTGAGACTCGGTTGTTGCCTATGTTAAAAGACAGTTCAAGATTGTTTAACCTTCTTTAAATGCTAAATAAAAAGTATGTGAGTACAATCTTTATTATTATTATTATATACAATTGAAAGACACTGAGATACATACACAAAGGCGGACAGTAAATAGATTAACAGTAAATGAAATCTATCAAGTGTGATTTACATAGCTCACTATTCTTATCCGTGTAGATAATACATGGAAGACGCTTAGGTAGCTACAGGTACTGTTTGGTTTTGTAGTCGACAAGCTTAATCTACCTCAAACTCAACTGACTAGGCGTGTATCGCCATTACTGTTGGCGACTGGCTGGGTTTAGGGATTGCAAAATCCGGTTCTTTTCTCAAATCCGGATTTACAAATTATCAACTTGTATAAATCCGGATTATCCGGATTTTTCGGATTTTTATTAATATTTTGAAATTGTCATGAAATTACATGTTTTTTGAAACCTAATGGTGTTCAATTTTATTGTTTTTAAAATTTCCCTAAGAATATAAAAATAAAACTGCAAAAATCTTGATAATCCGAGTTTAATCAGTCCAGTACTGCTGTGTCTGCAGTACAGTACTACCGGACCGGCCGACTAGCTAGATCTAAAGCTAGGTATGAGGTAGCCAGTAAAGCGCGGAGGGGAGAGGGATAGATAGTGCTACGTGGTGGGGAACGAAACGAACGCATGAATGAATGAAATGAAACTAAATTCAATAGGAAATTCTGCTTAAATGTCAACTTTGTCAACTGTAATTGAAATCCGAAAAAACCGGATTTTTATGCTTAAAATCCGAATCTATAAAAGTCGACAAAAATCCGGATTTATCCGGTTATTTCGGATTTCGGATTATCCGGATTGCAATCCCTAGCTGGGTTACAGCCTCCTTCTAGCTTATATTTATTATTCTTTTTGTTCCATTCTTAAAAACACCTTCACTGACAATGACATGGACTATTTTACTAGTTGCGCTGTCAGTTTGTAGCGGTACACTCCTGTTAGGCTCCTAGTTGTATTGTATGTTAGTGTGTTTAGTTTATGTGATTAAACCCCTGTTATCCACCAAGCGAGACTTTAAATTCAATCGTCAACAATAACCCTAAGGGCAGCACCCTTGCTTTAAAATTAAATCTTGATTCTAGCAAAGATTATGATCTTGATCAACAATAGATTAAGTCAAATTTTCGAACAAATAAACTTTGAAGTTATTTAGTTACATACGCACCGCCCACTCAGCCCCGCCTTGGTTTACAGAGTCCACACTAGAGATGTCTCCACGATTACCTTCGTATTCAGCACATGCCCATTTTATAATAAATGTTTGAGTTTGGGCTTGAGTTTAACACAAAATAAGGGAAAATTTGGGGGACAGAGATTTAAGCTTATGTTTTAGCGTACCACGCGTGGAATGATATTTGACGATGACCTTAAAGTATAATTATTAAAGTTAGAATTAAAGTTTATTAAAGTATTAGAAATTAATGTGTAAGTATAGGAAGAAATTCGGCACCAAACTAACAAAAAAGAAAATCAAATAAACTAACACAAAGAAATAGGCACCGATCACCGAATGGCGTCGAAAGGGCAGCATTTGGCTACGGTAACTCATAGCGTTGGTTCTAAGCATATATAACGAGCCTTTTTCTTAAACCCTGATCTAAGACCCAGAACGTAATGACACAAAGAAGTTCTTACATTAATCCTTTTCGTCAATAAACAATGCCTAGTCTTTATATTTAGTACCGTCTTTATAGTCTTTAGTAATCAGAGGCCATTATAGGTATAAGCTTTGGAGTTTGTGTTTATTCACCTCTTTCCACCCTTTTCCCCGTGACGTCTGAAAGTAAGGAACGGGAGACGTGATTTTAATTCCAAGTGCGTTGGACAATATGGCCTCTGTTCAGTGTACCTGTACTCTACACCGACTTTTGTAAAAGAAAGAGTAATTCGAAAAAGTTGTTTTTAATTAAGTTTTGTGCTTAAGTTAGGAGTAGCGTTGAAAATGTCGGAAAAAATCAAATGATTATTCGGGAATTTTATTAAATTTTCGTTTTCTTCCGCTTTTTTTTGTTTTTTTTTTTTTTTACGAAAAAAACTAATAAGCGTAATGACACAACTATGACAACTGAACTGAACTAACACCGATGTCAATGGCAAAGTAAGTCTATAATCTAATTGTTGACTAGCTGAACTGATGTTGCAGATGCTTGATAGAAGCATCTAATCAACTCTTAAATAATTAGATTAATTAGTTCTTCATCAGAGAAATGGTTTAATGACATAACGAACAAATCGAAAAGGAAAACAATTTTGACAAGTCATTTTAAAAAATGGAACATTCGCGCCAGCCGGTATTGTATATCTGGCGCTTCATGTAGGTTGTAACATCCACACATCACATTCACTTATCCACCAGTATTAAGAAAAATAACCGATTGAAACCTTAAGGCGTTTATTTCGTTTTTTTTTGCAAAAATTGAAGCGGAAAATTTCATGTATTTTTCCTTAAAAATCGAAATAAACAAGCCGTTTGGGAAGAAACGGCATTTTTCCGGAAATTTTCAACGCTAGTTACGAGGAACCTAGGAAAGTATGTCAGGATCAGGAGGCAAAAGGGAACAGGCATAAGTCTAAGCTTACGTACAAAGGGTTTTTTGTGCTAACAAAACCCCTGAACAGACGAATGGCTAAAGAACGATGTGAATAAGAGCAAATGCGGAGATGACAGCTGATAGGAATGAATGAGAGTAAGATGCTCTTGCCGATTCCATGTAATTGGGATAAGGTCAAGAATAATGATTTACGAATATTCAAGTTTAAATTAAAAGAGATCTCTATAAGGTTCCGTGCCTTAAAAGAAAAAAAACGGAATCCTTATAGGATGCGTAGATGTAAAAGGTGAAATTAATATCAAATCCTACGCTTCGGTCTGCAGTCCCTTGAAGCTGTGAAAAAAATCAATCCTCCAAATCAACTTAATCAAAAGGTACCTACAGCCATTAGAAAAGGTATTTCCATACAAATTGCCGTACATACATACATATCACCTGCTATGGGTGGTGTAGGGGTACCTATAGCACGCGTCACGGAATGACGAGTACCCGGGTTCGATTCCCGGCCATAGCTTTACTTTTCGGATTTTTCTATTGTGTTGTAATTTTCAGTGTCGTTTAGAAATTACATACGCCTCTTTCCCACAGGGGTAGGCAGAGACTACTTTGTTCCACTTGCTACGATCCTGACATACCTCTTTCGCTTCATCCACATTCATCAATCTCTTCATTCATGCTCGTCGGTTGCCGTGGTCCCAAAAAATAGGGGGTACTACCAAGCTCCTATTTGACCAACGCGACAATTGACAACATTTCATTTTTATAACACTTGTAAATGTATATATTGTTGTACAACATTTTGCCTCCTGATCACTGCAATATGTTTATGTAATTTTAATATCGCTTATTATAAAAAATAATTAAAAATATTTCCTAATTTTACCAAAACTACTACAGGATAGGTGAAACGCCTTTGCTTTTTTTCACGAGAAAAAATAAGCGATCATAATTTTGTATTTTTGACAACTTCAAAGTACAAGGGGGACAACTCTGAAATTCTATTTTCGAAGTTCATTGCATACCTTCTCTCTCACTCTCAGGAAAATGACTATTAGTATGAGCGGAACAGCACGAAGCGAACCTCGAAAATCGAATATTGGAGAATAGGACCTGACATTTACAATTTGAAATTAACATCAGTTTTTTTTCTATAGAGAAAATACAAAGGGATAAGTGTGTATTCTGTGATAGTATCGGAGTTACGCCCTTTTAGAATAAGCACAAATTAATAAATTAATTATAAATTACATACGAGCCCTAGCGAAAAAATTAAACCGTCAGCATGTTCATCTTTTCAAACAAAATACAGAGAACCATTAAAATTATAGGCTCAGAAATATGAAATGTTGTCAATAGTCGGTGGCAACTTACATTACAAACTCTACAAGAATCTACTTCTTCTTCTTCTTCTTTTGTTTCTGTAGGCCTATTGTTTAACTCGCTCGCAATCGCCATCGTGTTCATTTTGACAGTTCTTGTACGAATGTGACAGCTAGCTGATTCCGATGCCAATTGTCAGCCCATACATGAACTGACAAAATGAACACGATGGCGATTGCGAGCGAGTTAGACAATAAGCCTACTGGTGTTACAAGTCGTTATAGCGACGACAACTTCGCCAATGTCAGGGTTAAAAATTTTAATTATAAAATCTTGTGACAAAATGTCGGCAACGTTGTACGGTAACACGGTCAAAGACCCCCCTCCCCCCCTGTCGGGCTCTTAGCCAACGGTCAATGATATCCCTCAGATACTGCCAGGAAATCATTAGCCGTTGCCCAGGGTGCACCGCACCAAGCACTGCTCTTCCGCCGGTTGGCTTCATATTGACCACGCATTGCAATTCCAATTGTCACTTGCCACTTGTGTGAAATAGGGGCCAGTTATCCTAGAAATTTGAAATTTGGTGTCAAAGCAGCTCTTATAGCACTACCAATGAAACCAATCTAAGAAACTAAATTTGTCATGTCTGTCTGTCTATGTAAGTATCCAATACTGCCGTCCTAATTAAAAAGGACGTATATGCGTTTCATATGACACACATATACGTTCTTTTTAATTAGGAGGGCAGAATATAGAACGGCCTCGGATTTTGATAAAAATCTGGGCTCTGCTAACACTGTATTTCGCACTTGGCCGCTTTGAAATGAAAACTTCTTTAGCGGCGTTGGGCACTTTTCTGGATGGGTAAGAAATGTTAAACTCGCGTCAGACGTAAGACAGACGGAGAGTTTAAGTCCTAGGATATCAGGATCCTCTAAGATCTTATTTTGAAATACGAATGAAGCTAGAGTCGCGTTCGATTTTTGAAGTGTACGTTTAGGCTCCTTACAAGCTAAACGCGCGTATTTCGCTAAATTCTTAATTTTTCTTCAAAGACTATGGCGTATGTGTTCATAATTTCAGTAATATTATTAATGTACAAGATAGTTCACTTCTTAAACTACGATACTGCTGCGCTAAAGTATTGTTTTTTTGGCGTGAAATCTAAAAAAAGGTGTTTCCTTGGGAGGGCTTTTAAAATTAAGCTCTAAAAGGTGAAGTTTCATTCTCAATTCCGAAGTAAAAGGGAATCTCATTTTATTTCTTTATTGGGGAAAAAAACAGATACAGACACAATTTAAAAAATAAACTATTAATAAAATAATGCAGGAAACTTGGCCTATACCCTAAAACAATTCCCACTTAGAGTTTGTGGTAGATGTGGCATTGGATCAGAAACAATGGGCAGTAACAAGGTACCCAAAACCCGAACCAAAATAATCCTACTCAAAAACAGCATGCGAATTTTACTAAAACTTATCTTATGCATAGCAATCTAAACAATATCAGGGCTCACTACTAAAAAAATAAAAGATAAAATAAAGATAAATCACAATAGGTAATACATTTTCCCAATTACATACTTTCCTTCAACAAAAGAGTTATTTGACGCTTATACCTATTCTACGAACTACTGAACATGTCCACCGAGGCTAGCCGCTTGTTCTATGAGTCGCAGAGTCTACGGAGAGGCGCACGGATTCCTGCTTTGGTTCTACACGTCGGGACAGCGAACAAAGTTGTGGACCTAGTTCTGTATGACGGTGCCCGAAACCTGATGCTTCGAGAAGAAGGAAGAAGAAGAAGAAGAAAAAAAAAAAAAAAAAAAGAAGAAAAGAGAAAAGAGGTGGGGAGAAGGGAGAAGGTCAGGGCAGTCATACCCGCCGTTGCATATGTTGAACAGAACAGCTGCGTCCCGCACCGTACGTCTGTCCACCAGGGAAGCTAGTTCACTCCGCAGCAAGTTCTCTGCATATGACCCATGGGGTTGACAAAATCTATAATTGACAGCTCTTAAAAACTTCTTCTGGATAGACTCAGCTTGGTTTATATAAACTTTGTAATAAGGATTCCAAACCTCAGACGAGTACTCAAGAAGAGGTCGCACCAGATATTTGAACAACAACACGTATGACGAGGACTTTTAAGCGGCTCGGCAGCTCTCAGGATAAATCGTAGCATTTGATATGCTTTTGTTGTGACCCGAGAAATATGCCTGTCCAAAGTTAGTTTTTCGTCCAACGTGACACCCAAATCTTTCACAAACGTGACCTCATGCAACACTTCACCACCAATGTGATATAGACCAAGGACTTTATTTTTATTTTTGGTAAAAGAAATTTTGACGCATTTGTTATCTATTGGCAAGAGAAAGTTTATTCGACAAACAATACCGATAGAAACGGTCCAGGTCTTCCTGGATAAGATCACAGTCATGCACCTAAAGTGAACACAATTCAATTCAGTTGAAGAAAAATGAAGAATTTAGCAAAAACGCGCGTTGGGCTTGTAAGGAGCCTTAATGTATGTATTTCTTTTTGCGCCAGTGTGCGTGTGTATAGTTTTCACTTCTGCTGGCACTCCCGGAGTTCTACCCGGTGTTTTTTTGATAATTGTTTACTTACCCAGAGTCCGAAATTCACGAATATAATCATCTGCATCCCCGTCTATATCAAGTGTAATTTATTTAGCCACATCACTACCTCGCTAGCACTTGGTTCTTACTCGTTACATATTGACATAGGTCGCAAGCATTAGGCCGGCCATTTGCTACTTAAACTATAGGGTTGAATAAACTGAGGGTAGTTCGGGTTAACGCCTTGGGAGTTTAAATAAACAGTTTAACTTTGGTTTAGTTGTCTTGTCGGATTAAGGGAAGTGTCATTTGTTGGTTAGTTTAGACACCTTGGTAACGGTTGGAAAGGTGGAGTTGAGGTGAAGATTAGAGAGAGAAAGAGAGATTGTGGATACTATAAATACTATTGCTATTGTTATTGCAGTGGTATTTAAACCTTCGGGTCTGTCTTGCTGTCTCACTTTCTCTTATGGGTTTGATAGTAGTAGAATCGGTGGAAACCCGAACATCGGTCTAGGAGCTCACTGCCTATTATGTTGCGATTGTGTTGGGGGTCAAAAGAGGTACTGAAAATCCGCATTTTTCTTCTCATACAGCCAAGTTCGATGTTTAGAGTATAAAATTAAATAATTAATTAGTCTTCTCACAGTCATAGACTAAACCCCTTATTCTTAAAACGCTCTAAAGGCTTCTGCTAACTTAGCAATCGTTTGTCCTTATCCGTGAAAGGTAAATGTCAAAGTGACAGATAATGAGATATGCTTTCTGGAACGAATTGCCTAATTAATCTACTTGACTATATTTTGTACCAATACAGTTTCATGTGATGTGTATTAAAAGTCAGGAGTCAAATGTTTATTTTGCAAATAGGCCGCCAAGGGCTCTTTTACATGTCTTTTTTGTAACTACCAACGCATGTGTGGCTTTGATGAGTTTTGGTGATGGCCCGTGCGTTGGTCCTTATTTGTGTGTGTGTGTGTGTGTGTGTGCGCTCGCGTGCGTGTGCGTGCGTGCGTGTGTGCACGTGTGTGAGAACGATAGTGTTTCATGGGAGCGGCTGAAAAACAGCATCTGTTTGTCACTAGATATGCTTTCAGCCTTTTCTAGCAAATAAATGTTTTGATTGATTGATTGATTGATTGAACAGGTCGTTAGGTCTGCGTGGCACAGGCATAAGCTGAGCTGAGCTGCAAACCAGTTCAGTAGTTTGTAGCATTTTATTATTTACTTGTTACATCTAAATGTAATTGCAAACTGTTGAATAAATGTCTTTTTTTATTATTATTATTATTATTTTATTATTGTTCTTTGTTTCTGTATTGTTTTGTACTGATTTGTGGTGTTCAATAAAGAGTATTTGTATTGTATTGTATTGTTGTTGTATAAGGACAAACGATTACTAATTTACTAAGTTAGCAGAAGCCTACAATTTATGAATACGGGGGTATGTCTTTGACATGTCTATTAGCAAAGCGCATGCAGTGCGACACATCCCTTACGATTGATGTTGACAAACTTAATTCAATTCCAGCTCCCTCATAACCCTAAGACAAATTAAATCCGAATCTGTTTTCTTACGCAGGAGTTTAAATTGTGTGGAGTGAGAGTTCGCAACTTTACCAATCACCGCACGAATACTTAACTTGCTGGTATTCGTCTTATCTGACGTTTCGAATTCTAATTTTACGTTTGCGGTATTATAATTCGTGGAATTCGTTTTGAGTTTATTTGATCCTATGGCCATGGTATCGCTTCGATTTCATGATAGCCTGGTATCGAGCGGATTGCTACGATGAAGAGATTGCTTTTCTTTTAGATGTTGTTATCGAATTACAATTTTGTATTTAACTTGACTTGTCGGTTATTTACGTTTGAGTTAAATCGCGCTAGCTACATTTTACCCGTTTTCAATGATTGGTTTGACCTGAGATTTGGTATTTTATGTGCACATATGGTTAGTAAAATGTACCGCCAGCAAAAAATAAATATATTATGTAATCATAATCATAATCATAATCATAATCATAATCATTTATTTGCATAAAACATGGTACATAATGTTGAGGTATGAAGGAAAGAGAGTTTCACATGTTTTGTCACTTTATATGACATACAAATTTCTACACAATACAAAAATTATTTCATACTATTTAAATTAATCTTATTATTAAGTTTCGGTGTAAGTATATGGTCCAAATAAATAGTTGACTGCCAGTAAAAAATATATCATTGAATGTCAAAATACCTAGTAGATAATAATAGAACAATATACATATTCGAACAAACAATAATTTCGGAATTGTAGGTACAATTTTTAGTAGCCACGCCCAATTTGGTTTCGCTTTAAAAATTCATTCAGGGAGTAAAAGCATTCATTTTGAAGCCAATGAGTGAGTCTACGTTTAAATTCCTTTGTGGGCAGACCTTTAAAATCGAATGGAAGAGCATTGAATATTCTGATGGCCATCGGATAACAACTATACCCAAACTGCCTTGATTTGGTCCTAGGTACAACTAAGTTATCCGGATTTCGAGTATTAAAAGTGTATACATCGCCAATCTTTTTAAACAGTTCCTGGTGAGTTTTTACAAACATGCATGCTTCCAAAATATACAAAGATGGAACTGACAGTAATTTAAGACTTTTGAACAAAGGTCTACAGGACACATATTGCGGAACATCACATATGCTACGAATGCACTGCTTCTGTGCTATAAAAACTCTATTTATGTGGACCGAATTTCCCCATATAAGAATCCCGTATCTTAGAACTGAGCATACATAGGCCTGAATTGCAATATTTTTGTTTGTGATTTTCCGTAGTCTCCAAAGAGCATATGCAAAGCGGTTGATTTTACCACATAATCTTTCGATGTGAGATTTCCAAGAAAAATTATCGTCGAGTATTATACCGAGAAATGTTACTTGGGTATTTTCAATTAGTGTTTTGTTGTCATATTTAACTATTTTTTTTTTAAACCATGTCTCAACCATTTAATTATTTTATCGATAGTATTATTTATGTCATTATTATAATAGCCTTCATTGTTCAGTTTATTTTTGTGTGGGATTATTACGGAAATATCATCAGCAAATAATGTAAAATTGTGATTTGAAATATTTGGTAAATCATTTATATAAATTAGGAAAAGCAGAGGGCCCAGTATGCTACCTTGCGGAACGCCTACCTCATTATATTTGCTTTTTGATCTGATCAGTAGCAACTCCATGTTCCATGACAGAGTCGTAATTTCAACTTGTTGACTTCTATCTGAAAGATAACTTTTTTAACCATTTATGGGCTCTACCACGTAGACCATATTCATTACATTTGGAGAGCAGTAGATCATGCGCAACGAAATCGAAAGCTTTACTCATATCAAAGAAAACCGTGGTACATGGCACTTTTTTATCTACTTGTTCTAATATCTTGTGAACTAGGTTAAAAATTGCCGAGGTTGTAGATTTCCCCTTCTGAAAACCATATTGCTCTGTTTTTAAAATGTCGAATTTATTCACAAAACCTACAATACGATTTTGCATGACTTTTTCGAAAATTTTGGATAAAACAGAAGGCAGAGCAATAGGTCTATAATGTCCTATATTATTTTCATCACACTTGCTCGTAAAGGGTGTTATAACACGCGTGTTTATAGAGCCGTAGTAGCTGATTTACCTCCCGCGGGAATTTCAAATATTTTACTCCCGAGGGAGTTGTATTTGTATGGATTTTCATAATTCCCTCGGGAGAAGTTTAGTTTTAAAATTAAGAGTTCATTGTACGTCATTTCAGACTAAGGAGGTTTCAGATCAGCCAGATTTATTTAATATTAAAAAAAAACTACGAACCAATTTTATAAAACTTTCAATTAGACATTACTGATTACGATCCAAGATGGCGGATGACATTTTGACACTATAAATATTGATAGCGGATGTCATTTTTGAGTAATTTGGTGGCTCTGAGCCCGATTTTGGAATATTTTTTTGGATCCAAGATGGCGGATGACATATTGACACTAAAATGTTGATGGGTGTCGTTTTCGAGTAATTTGGTGATGCAGAAACCGATTTTGGCATAATTTTTTGGATCCAAAATGGCGGATGACATTTTGACACTATTGACGCTAAAATGTTGATGGGTGTCATTTTCGAGTAATTTGGTAACTCTCAGCCCGATTTTGGCATAATTTTTTGGATCCAAGATGGCGGATGACATGTTGACACTATTAACACTAAAATGATGATGGGTGTCGTTTTCGAGTAATTTGGTGATTCTGAAACCGATTTTGGCATATTTCTTTGGATCCAAGATAGCGGATGACATTTTGACACTTGACACTAAAATGTTGATGGGTGTCGTTTTTGAGTAAGTAATTTGGTGATTCTGAGACCAATTTTGGCATAATTTTTTGGATCCAAGATGGCGGATGACATTTTGCCACTATTGACACTAAAATGTTGATGGGTTCGTTTTCGAGTAATGTGGTGGTTCTGAGCCCAATTTTAGCATAATTTTTTGGATCTAAAATGGCGGACGATATTTTCACGCTATTGCCTACATAAATGTTGACGAGTGTCGTTTTCGGGTAATTTTGTGATTCTGGGTTTATTTTTTTGATATTTTTTTTATTTTCTCGCAAATGTGATGAAAAACATTGTGTGTATCACGGGCAGTAAGAGGATTACAAACTCGAGTCATTAAAATCCCTCCGCCTTCGGCGTCGGGCTTCTAATAGACTCTCGTTAGCAATCCCCTTCTTACCGCCCTCGGTGCACAATGTACTATTTTGTCACCTTTTTTAAACAAGGGCTTAATGACGGAGATTTTCATTTTCTCTGGAAATATGCCTTGGTCCAGTGATAGTCTGATCAAGTGCGTCAGCACTGGCGTTATAGATTGAGCAGAGTATTTTAAAATGGCAGTTGAGATCTCATCAAAACCCACGGAGTTTGTGTTCCGCAGAGACATTATTATTTTATACACTTCATCTTCGCTCACTGGATTTATAAAAATGCTAGAAGTTACCGATTCCATCGGATAAGGGTAGGGCAGCAGTGGTCTTTTACTCCCATTTGTTAGGTCTATGAAATTATCATTAAATACATTGGCAATAAGACTAGGATCAGTAATAGCTGTTTCATTGTATCGTATCTCCTTAATATTTCTATCAAGAATCTGTTTCAACTGTTGACCGGTGTCTTTTTTAATTAATGTCCAAGATGATTTGCATTTGTTTTTACTTTTTTCAATAAATTTCGTGTTATGATTTTTTTGCGCAGTAAAAATAACTTTTTTTAGTAATTTGCTGTATTTGAGATAATTTATTTTAGCTGCATTGTCTCTAGCTGAGTAATACTTAAAACGAAGTTTTCTTTTAGCTATTGCGGAGATTTTTATGCCCTTTGAAACCCATTTATTTTGTTTTTTAGTGCTGGCAACCTTTATACGTATCATGGGAAAGCATAACTTGAAAAGTAGGGTATACCAATCGTGAAAGACATTGAACGCTGCATTAGCATTTGGTTCACTAAATACTTCCGACCAAGACAAACTATTTAAATATTTAAGGAATTTACTTACATATTCTGGACAAAAATCTCGTTTATACAAGAAACAGTGTTTAGGTGGCATTTTTTTGTTTACTACTGGTATAGTAAGAACTTGAGCTGTGTCGTGGTCTGACAAGTGAAGTGGCAGATTTTTTCCAAGAGCATCTGGAATAT
Organism: Pandemis heparana; assembly: GCA_963854515.1. Lineage (NCBI taxonomy): Eukaryota > Metazoa > Arthropoda > Insecta > Lepidoptera > Tortricidae > Pandemis > Pandemis heparana. The sequence continues at coordinate 11,603,582 of OY978022.1, read as the reverse complement.
TGCTTATTAGCAAGTCCAAACAAGCCTCTTGTCTGGTGGGTTCGCGTGCATGTAAAAAATACCCATAATTTTGTATAAGACGATTTAGTTCAACTGCTGTATTAGATTCCTTTAGTAAGTTTATGTTAAAATCACCGACAATTATTATTTTCTTATTAATTTTTTTACGAAGAATTGTAAAAGCATTTTCAAGTTGTATTAAAAAGGTGTGAGAGTTGGAGCTAGGTGTACGGTATATGCACATAATTATACATTTAAGTAATGGTAATTCAATAGCGCAGGCTTCAAAAGCAAATTCGCGACACAATTCCGCCGGAAGTGGCAACTCTCTAAATTCCATAGTGTCTCTGCATAGGATACATACACCACCGCGACGCATAGAAATCCTAGAGAAAGAGTTTGCTAGCTTAAACCCACTTAAGTTAATGTTACCCTCATCTCCCAACCTAATAAATGTCTCACTTAAACAAAGGACGTCAATATTTTCGTTAAGGGTTGAGAGTTCTTGTATCGTTAAGTTTAAGATATCCTTTTTGCTTAAAAAACCCGCGATGTTTTGATGCATGACTTTTAATATGCTACTATTTGACACGAAAAAAAATCATTTTGGAAGGCAAGTCCTCAACTGTGCTATTTTCCTTTTTTTGAGAGCAATCAACTCCGCGGCCGACCCGCTTATCTGACTTGAAAAAATAATCCATTATGTTTTTTTGTTTCAGTGATGTCGACTTTGATGCATGTATATTTAATTCAGGCCTAAGACAGTCAGTAGCTATTGTGAACAAATGTGATTCAGGACCACGGTGGCCCAAACGAGCTTTTATACTTTGGGGACATAGAAATTTGGATTCATAGTCCAGGAAGTCGACCTTAATGTTAATTTTAAAACAAAGTTCCGCATAGAAACTATCCTCCGTTTGTGGACCAACATCTATGAAATGGCAGTTTTTAAAGTTTTTGCACAATAAATTAATTTTTTTATTTAACATTTTTTCATTTAAATAACGACTATTTATTACACTCAGGATAATTATTGGAATGTCATTTTTTATTTTAGCTAAGTAACTTAACTCACTTAAAATTCTTATGGGATTTGAATCATTTTCCCCTACACATACAAATTGTGTCAAAAATATTTACCTGACTAAGTACTACTCTTTGAAAATAAAGTTTCTGTTCTCACAATAAACCAATACTCGTACTCTACTTTTCTGTAAACATCATTTTCAAATTTATTATAATTCATCATCATCATCATCATCATATCAGCCGAAAGACGTCCACTGCTGGACATAGGCCTCCCCCAAGGCTCTCCACTCGGACCGGTCCTGTGCCAATTTATGCTTTATCATTTGGATGATAGGCAATCCAGTGTTTTTTCTTAAGTTATATATATCTTGTTTTTATTTTTCTCCTTCCTATTTCGGTTTTGTTTTATATACCTATGTACAAGTTTAATTTCGCGGTGTATTGGTGAACACTGTAATGCCGTGTAAATTTATTGAAATAAATAAATAAATAAATAAATCATTATCAATTTACTAAAATAATTCAAAAAATGAATTATAAAAAGTCGACATTTTCTTAACCATGAAACCTTCCTTAATATCTTATTAATGGCTAATTGTATTTTTCAGGTAATCCGGCGGGTCTGAGCCAAATTAGCTAGCGCCGTTACGGTAAGCTTATTGCCCAATATATTCTGCCAAGAATTCTATTCGACTTTAACTTTTTTAATTTCGTGTTGTGTAATTTATTGCCATTACAAAAAAAGAGTTTCTAGCTGGAGTTTATTTTTAATAAAGGCAGACAACAAATAACGTACAGTTTGTTCACAGGATGTTTCAGCATGCAAATATTTAAACAATATTATTCAAACACCCACTAAAACCTGCTATTGAATATTTTGCCTACACTATCACATCTGAGCGGTTTAAAATGAAAACGTTTTAAAGCGACAGTTAAAATCCCGTCTATCGGATATGACTTTAAAACACTTATTAAAAAGTTGTTGTTTACAAAAACATTCATAAGATACTTAAGCTTTTTTTTAATCACACTAGTATTGTTATTCATTCTAAAAATGTGCACTAAATTTCAAATATATCAGACCACTAGATGTCGGTCTTTTAAACTTTGGAATACGAACAATGTGGATAAGGTTAAATGGATAAGTGGAACTAGGTTAAATGGATAAATTGAGGAACAGCAAATACGCTAATTCATAAAAAATACAGTTAATTATCATGTTTTCAATGACTCCCAAAAAGTGCGGGCAATAATTTCAAATGGCTGGCTTGTGCTCGGATGCCATAAAATATGCAGACAAGCAAAATGTGTCGCAATTCGAAATTAGAATAACAATAGAGGTCGAGGTACGGTTATTGTCACCGTGGTACAGTGTTGCCAGGTCCAATTTGGAAATGTCAGAAGATTAAGACCTTAAAAGTCAGGAGATTGAAAAAAAAAAATCAGTAGATTAAATTTTATGCTAGAAAAGTCATAAAACTTACCTAAATGCAAATCTTCTCATGTATTCTGATTATTTTGTTTTCAATTTGCTGAATATAATGTATAAAATGATTAATTAATCCTAACCCGTCACCACACGGGCTTCTAACCCGACACCACACGGGCGATTATAAAATAAATAGAATATTTTACAGTTATAATATTAGTGTGAATGTGCAAGGGATTATAAATTATAAGCAACAAACTTCATGCTGCATGCTCAATCAATTAATTCAATCACTGTTAGAATCTGAATCTGATGAATCTTGGTCATGATACATGGTGTTGTTAATTTTTTTTGGGTATTTGGTTACATCATGATTGAATTTCAACCGTGAAACAATATAATTATTAAGATCAAATTAGACTCATAAAAATCAGTAGATTCGTTTGCAAATTCAGTAGATCAGTAGACATAGTCAAAAATCAGACAAACTCCTGAAAAATCAGGAGACCTGGCAACACTGCCGTGGTATTAACGTGTTCCGACCTTTGTGAAATATAGGTGGGAACATATCGCTTTGTCAAAGGTCGAATGCAGAGAGGTAGAGGTGTTTGAAATAGAATGGTGCTTGAAAGCGGTGTAAAATCGTAGGGTTGAAGTAGAATAAAAAGGGATATTGTTTTTTACATCCTTACCTTACCATGATGCCCACAACTGGCTATTAATGTCTTTAAAATTTTTGTATCCTGTTTGTGGTATCTGAAAAAAAATCGTATTAAAATTCTTTAATTCAAATAAAGCTGGCTGGTAATTTAACATTCCTGTATCTTCTAGCCCCCTTATTCATAAACGCACTATAGGCCTCTGCTAAGTTAGTAATCGTTTGTCCTTATCTGTGAAAGGTAAATGTCAAAGTGACAGATAAGGACAAACGATTACTAAGTTAACAGAGGTCTATAGTGCGTTTATGAATAAGGGGGTTAAACTCTAGTGACGCCTAGTTTCATTACTAGCTCTAAAGCTTAGGCACATCAAATAAGGCCTAAACAACCGCATGTTATTTACATCCCACGGCATCGTATATTACATATCACAGAGGCAGGAGTTTATGGCCTACTCTATAATCCCTGTCAATGGTGGCACAGTACACGACAACGCGCAGTAACGCAGCTTTATACAAACGATTACACAATTTTTCTGCAGGATATAGAACACGATTATCTTTAAGAGTTATCAATGATTCACGGTTACGTTCATTCGAAATATTGTAGACGGGAGGACGCGTGGGGGTGATTGAAGGAGGGGGGCGGGGGGACGGGACGGGGGAGACGATTATCTTTGATTAGTTGAAGATACTTCGACGCAGTTGCATGCAACGTGATCACAGGTTACCTTAAAACTGGGTGACAAAGGTTGGCGGGGGAAGAAGGTATAGAACTAATGTTTTGTGTTTTCACTTGCTACTTAAAATTTCTGGCTCAGCTTGCTCTAGAAGTGGTTTAGTTATATTATTAGACATATTATATCTCCTTTTTTCTGGTAATTTTTTATCGCAGTTTTTTTTGTTTCTATCTCTTCTGACCCCACTACGGGGTGAGTTGGGATTTGTCTATATTTTAGTGTTTATTGTTTAAATTGCAAATAGACGACTGGTAATCATATTAAACTAAAATTGATACCGCCGGTACATTTTTAAGGTTCTGTACCCAAAGGGTAAAAACGGAAACCCTATTCGTGTACATAAAAACAAACTGTTAATGTTACGATACAATAATAATTTAACAACTACATATTTTGTAGCTATCAAGCAAAGTAACTAGTAATTTTCGTTCGTTAATTCATTATCGCTTTGTAAAACAGCAATATAACAGGATAACAGACAACAGTTTACAATAACAGTTATTTAAGAATAACACAACATTGTTACTCGTTACTGCAAAACAGCCGTTATTGCTATCACTAATAATATCGCACATCGGTCTTCTCGGATAATTTCCGCTTTTTCTCGCTCTATACTTCATTTAATTTAGAATGAGAAACCACAATAACATTATATTGCGGCTGGTCAACTATTTCTTACATAGCAAACAGTACAGTGCAATAGTTTGGCAGCCGCAAAATAAAATTATTTTAATGCCACTTTATTTGCGTGGCGTCAATTGTTACTATAGTACAAATCGTAAAGAGATTACAATTCACGAGCCGCAATATAACATTATTGTGGTTTCTCATCCTAAATTAAATGACGTATAACTTACGTGACGCCAATTCTCTCTTTCCAAAGACAGAAGACTTTATGGCCGGGTACTGTACAATCCGTGAAAAGCCGTGGTAGCCTAGTGGTTTGATCTGTGGCCTCTCAAGCAGAGGGTCGTGGGTTCGAATCCCGGGCTCGCACCTCTGAGTTTTTCGGAATTTATGTGCGATATCTCATTTGAAATTTACCATGAGCTTTTCGGTGAAGGAAAAACATCGTGAGGAAACCTGCACACAACTGCGAAGCAATTCAATGGTGTGTGTGAAGTTCCCAATCCGCACTGGGCCCGCGTGGGAACTATAGCCCAAGCCCTCTCATTCTGAGAGGAGGCCTGTGCCCAGCAGTGGGACGTATATAGGCTGGAGATGATGATGATGACTGTACAATCAATGTAATGGCCTGGCCACTTGACAAACCGGGGGAAATTAAGCAAACAAAGTGAAGTAAACAAAGCTAAAGTTGATTCGTTCGTTTCTGTTTAACTTATTCCGGGAAATATGGTGCCCTGACTGTAAAGCGGTGATTTCGACAGCTTGCGCCTTTGCTTAAAAGAGGGAAACGGTCTATAGTGTTAATATATCGCGATGTGAAAACCATTATTACTACGTCACAACATCAACAGTTTGTAATGTCCAAATAACCACTTATTAAACCAGAATAAGGATTTCTATAATACCCTGTCGCCAATAGCTTTCCTAGTTTTCAAAACATAACAGTTTTTGCGTAAACTATGGTAATCATTACTTATTTTCAATCGCGACAATTCACTATTGAATAAATCTAAATTACTACCAAAACTGCTAGCTTATTACGTAACTCGCTCGCAATCGCCATCGTGTTCATTTTGACAGTTCTTGTATGAATGTGACAGCTAGCTGATTCCGATGCCAATTGTCAGCCCATACATGAACTGTCAAAATGAACACGATGGTGATCGCGAGCGAGTTACGTAATAATAAGCTTGCTGATGTTTAGACAGAAAAACTATGAAAAATATTTCTAGTCAAATCTATTGTTAGTGTTATCAAATTGCTATTGCTTGTAGTACCTAACTTGGTTAGACTCAAACATGAGTTACTAACATTGACTTACAATAAACAACTAGACTCCCAATTGCAAACAAAAGTGCCTCAAGAAACGTCCGAGCGGCGTTGTCTATGTATTGTGTGTGTCAACACATCGACTTACACAGATAACATTAACATATTCGTTCAAATTAACACCTTATTTCGTGGCAGTAATGTTTAATGTAAATTGCATACGATCGTGAGAAGTAACGACACGACGCCACGCGCTGGAAACCTGTCTGTCTCTTGTTCTCAAGCGTTTGAGATTTCGGTGCGAAAGAGACATGTACATTGTTATCGAAGCGCGGTCGAAGCACGACTGAACCAAAACTCTGCACAATAGACGCGCCGTGCAGACTTTTGCTTCCGACAGTTTTTGAGCGTGATTGGGAGTCTAGTTGTTTATTGTACGTCAATGGTTACTAATTATTATAAGAAAAACGGGACTTAAACACGTAAATAAAAAGTATTTTTGTAAATACCTCGACATTTCAGACGTGACTTTACATTCATGGTGGTCTCGAGAGGATTCAGTTACTAAGTTGCAGTACTGCTCGAGTGTGACATGTTGCCAGGCTGTAAATAGATTTTTTCGCCACGGGAGACAGACTAATTTGATGGCCGCTCTCATCCGAATAGGGCTGCCTGGGTTAAGAGATTAAATATAACGGAAATGTTTGCAACGATCTTTCAGCCCGTGAGGCTTTGCAGCCGTATTAATTTCTTTTGTACTAACAAGAATTTGGTATTTCGAATACATACATAACATATACACACATAACATATATACATACATAACATCTAATCTAACTAATATTATAAATGCGAAAGTATGGATGGATGGATAGATGGATGGATGGATGGATGGATGTTTGTTTGTTTGTTACTCAACCACGCCAGAACGGCCCAACGGATCTGGATGAAATTCGGCACATAGATAGAGAAAAGTCTGGAATAGCACATAGGCTACTTTTTATCCCGGGAAATTGCGTTGTTCCCGTGGGATATCGATAAACGAATTCTTTGCAGACGAAGTCGCTGGCAACAGCTAGTAACATATAAATACATACATAAATCACGTCTTTAACTCTTACTAGGTAGACAGAGCCTAGTTAGCCTAAGGTAACAAGAACTAAAGGCTACGTTTAGCATAATTGTGGGCGTATAGCTGGAAAGTGGATCAAAATAGTGATGGGTTGTTAGCCGCATCGCCTGTAACATGATTTTTGCCCATTCCTTCGGTGCGCTTAAGAGAAGCAACTGGTATACTGTAATTGTATGTTTTCTCTTTGCTCCCAGACCAGACCAGAGTGGAAGTTCGAATTAAGTAACTAAAAGTCTCGAAATTGATGACATAAAGTTGCTTCAAGAGTGCTTTTTCACCTAATTAGAAAGAGATTTCAGCATTTTCAGGATGCAGATGTGAATAAAAATGTTTATTAACATTATTTCATTTTTACTGTTATGGACATGTATTGAAACAACTAGGGCGATGCTCAGACTGACTTTATTATATATCCATCTACCCACATTCCCATTCCTTAACCTACCCACAACCCCTTTCTTATAAAATAAACATGCTTTAATTAAAAGGAACTTCCATCCTCTGAACACAAAAAAAAAAATGCTTAATAGTATACATGTTTATACATTAATTTGATTAAATGATCTTATCAATTTTGGTACTTAATCTGTTTATTTACTTTCCGATTTAGGTTTCCATTTTTTAGATTAACCTGATCGAAATTATAGTTCTGAATGATATTTAAAACTATGATGTTCTTAAAGTACGAAAGCAAAACCGACAGTAGGTATATTAGGGTACATAATAACATAACTAACTGCTAAACATTTTGCAATAAGTACACTTACCTATTGGTATCCTTATTCTAGTCTATCACATTATAATCAGTGTGTATTTTATTGTTTTTATTAATGTTTATAATTTATTTTATTTTGTAATTAAATTATTTGTATAGTATTTATTTAATGAGTTAAATGAATACAATATTTTATTATTAATTGATGTTATTATTATTCTGCAAGAGTAAACATTTTTACTGTAAGCAACAAAGCACAAGCGTGCAGTATTTCAAGTTTGTCTTATGAATAATATAGATAATACATTTTACAATTATATTTTTTTACATTATCATCCTAGTATCTACTCGTAGGTACTACAGTTTTCATTCACTGTTAAATAATTAAGTAGTTGCCCTGAGTGTCTAGGCACGCCGTGGTACACCTGGCGCTGAGTATCCCCACCGGTCAGGAGGTCTCACTATCCTGCCAAATCGGGAGACATAATAATTATTATTATGAGTGTGTGGTGTTGCACTTGCACTGGAGCTGGGAACGGTGGGTACAGCGAGAGTGGCGGGGGCGACGGAAGGCGACGGTGCTATGTGATGGTCGAGGAGCAGGTCGGTGGGCTCGTCGCGGCGCCGCGGCGAGTCCGCTATGATTTGTCGGCGGTTGCGGCGAATCACGCGGCCTGTCTGTAGTTCAATCGTATACGACCGGGGTCCTACTATGCTTATAATTTTGCCGTTCGACCAAGCTCCGTTTACACGCGCCTTGACAAACGAACCCGGCGTTAGGTCTTTAAGATTTTTACTTCCTCTATCGAAATAGATTTTTTGTTTTATTTGGCGTTTTTTTAGTTCGTCTCTTATACATTTATAGTTCTGAGGTTTCGGTTCTAACAATACTGGCAAACACGGAAGAGGGCTACGTAATTTCCTATTGTTTAAGATTTCCGCTGGAGATGGAAGTTTATCGTTAATTGGAGTGTTTAAGAATTCCAACAAAGCCAACCGGAAGTCTGAACTATCATAAGATGTCTTCTTCAGCATCGACTTAATTGTTTGGATGGCCCGTTCTATCTGTCCATTGGACTGTGCGTATCTAGGTGAAGATGTTTGATGTTTAAATTTCCATTCCGAACTAAAGGCCCTGAAGGTTGCTGAAGAAAATTCCGGTCCGTTGTCTGAAAAAACTATGTCCGGGATTCCCTGTCTACTGAATATATTTTTTAGATGTTTAATGATATGCATGGAAGTAAGAGATTGTAGTTCTTCCAATTCTATAAATTTACTAAAGTAATCGATAACAATAAGAAAAGATTTCCCGCCAAAATGAAAAACATCGGTACCCACTTTTGACCAGGGTCGTGGCGGAACTTCGTGGGATAAAAGTGGTTCTTTGCTATTCTGCTTTCTAAATGTGAGACAGGCTTGGCAATGTGATACCATATCTTGCACTTGCGCGTTTATATTAGGCCAGTACATTATTCCCCTAGTTCTCAGTTTGCATTTTTCAGCCCCTAAATGACTTGCATGTATTCTCTTTAACATTTCGCGACGCATTCCCTTTGGTATAATTATTTGTTGGCCTTTCCATATCATTTCATAAGCAAGTGTTAACTCGTCCCTACAATCCCAGTAAGGTTTGACAATATCCTCGACTTGGCTCTTATGCGTAGGCCAACCTTTTCGTATAATTTTTTTAAGGCATTGCATTTCAGTATCGGTACTGTAACATTTCTGCAAGTCTATAAAATGTGAGTCGATCAATGGATTGCTAATAGCTACTGCGCATACCTGCGCCTGCGCGTCCAAATGGTCACGTGGTTCCTCGGGGGCGGCGTCCAACCCGCCTGGTGCGACTGCACGCGACAATGTATCCGCCACATATAAATATTTGCCAGGTTTGTAAACTAAACTGAACGTGTATGGTTGCAATCTCAACAGCATCCTTTGCAACCGTGCCGGGGCGCTTGCTATTGGTTTATTTATGATGCTAATAAGCGGCTTATGATCAGTTTCTATTGTAATGTCTGCTCGCCCATAAATATATGTATAAAATTTTTCACAAGCATACACACAAGCTAGAAGTTCTTTTTCTATCTGTGCATATGCCTGTTCCGCCTTTGTTAATGAACGCGAAGCATAGCACACCGGCATGCCGTCCTGCATCAGACACGCTCCAAGACCATTTTTTGATGAGTCCACCGATAGTGTTACTGGTTTATCTAAAGTATAATAACGAAGTATCGGCGGACTGACTAAACATCTCTTTAATTCATCAAAACACCGGTCATGGTTATCATCCCAGTGCCAGGCAATATCTTTTTTTAATAATTCTCTAAGTAGGTGTGTTTTCTGCGATAAGTTTGGTATAAAACTACCTACATACGTCACTAGTCCCAGAAATCTTTCTAAATCTTTGACATTTTCGGGTTTTGGCATTTCCTTTATGGCCACAGTATGCGATGAATCAGGCTGAATCCCTTGCTCCGATATTACGTGTCCTAAATATTTTAACTCCGACAATCCTATTTTACATTTTTCTTTATTAAGCTTAATGTTAATTTGTCTACACCTGTCTAAAACCTGTCGTAACCGGCTATCGTGTATTTCTTTTGTCTCCCCGTAGACTAATAGATCATCAATGAATAAAATAGTACCTTTTATGTCGTCAAACTGTTCGTACAACCTTTTGTGAAATATTTCCGATGCTGATGAAATGCCAAATGGCATCCGCAAAAACTTGTATCTTCCGAAGGCTGTATTGAAAGTACATAGATCAGTTGACTTTTCACTTAATCTAACTTGCCAAAACGATTGTTTTGCATCTAGCGTGGTGAAATATTTAGCACCTGCCAAACTGGCCGTAATTTCCGTTAACGTGGGTAGTTTAAAATGCTCCCTACGAATGACTTTATTCAAATCGCGAGGGTCTAAACAAATTCGGAGGTCTCCGTTTGCTTTTTTCACCACGGTCATGCTATTCACCCAGTCTGTGGGTCCCTCAACTTTAGCTATCACGCCCTGCCGCAGCATCTCATTAAGTTTGTCCCTGACACCGTCACGTAAAGCGATAGGTAATTTGCGAGGTGCATGTACTACAGGACGCGCATTTGGCTGTAAACGTATTTTGTATTCACCTGGCAGGCACCCCATTCCTATAAATACATCTTCATACTCATCAAGTATACGTGAACTACTATTTTTCCCACACGCCTTTACCGTTAAGATACGTTTTATCAAATTCAATTCCTCGCATGCTACTCTTCCTAGTATCGGTGGCGACGTAACATCAGCAATAATAAAACTTTGAATGTAAACCGACGTTCGATAAATTAATTTTAACAAGCATTTACCTACGACTTTGATTCTGTCTCCCGAGTAACCTGACAGTTTAAGTCGTGTTGAGATTAAATCGCTCTCTCGTACACCCACATCTGGTAACAATCGCAATGGTAATACGTTCACGTCAGCTCCAGTGTCAAGTTTAAATTTAATATTGCTTTTATTTATTAGAACATCTACACTCCAGTCTTTATCCGAAATAACAGAATGCATGAAACGTACCCGATCCGTTGAGTCCTCTTCTACTGTATACACACGGCACACTCTGGCAAAATGATTCGCTCTGTGACACTTCGCACATCGCTGTCCGTATGCGGGACATTTAAATCTGTCATGAATCGATCCACAATAATCACACTCCCGGCTGTTTCTGCGCGGCGCTTGCACATTCCGACGCGATGACGTCACCGCAGGCTCATGTCTCAACGGCGGCGGCTGTGCGCGGCGCGGGCGCGCCGGCCGCGGCTGCGGCGGTGGCGGCAGCGGCGGCGGCGGCGGCGCGCGCGCGCCGCAGCGGCAGCGCCGGCCCCGACCAGAATCGCCTCGTGCCGATCGATTCACCCAATGCACTTCCGGATCCCGCTCCTGTTCATTTTCCTGAGCTGATACTTCGTACATACTTTGCTCACTCTCAGCTTCTTGTCTCAGATGTCCTGCTTGCATCCGTGACATTTCTGCTATTCGACAGATATCTAAAGCCTTTTTCAAAGTCAAATCAATCTCTCGAAGCAGACGTTCTCTCATCACATTGTCTTTTAATCCGCATATCAATCTATCTTTGACTAAATCATCCTTGAGGTCTTTAAACTCACACGCTGCTGCTAGTCTGCTTAATTCAAATGTATATTGTTCGACCGACTCACCGTCTTGCTGATTCCTGGTGAAAAATTTGTGACGTTCTATTGTTAGATTTTTCTGTGGTAAAAAATATCTATCGAATCTCGATAACAATACCGTCAATGTCGCTAATTCTTCATTAAATTGTTCATGTACCTCACGACACTGCTCACCAATAACATGCAATAAGATGCTCACTTGTACCTCTTGCTCTTTTTTACTTAATTCACATGCTTTCGAGTAAATTTCGAATGATTTCCTCCATTTCAACCACTGCCTACTTAAATTGCCAGACGTTACGGTCGACAGATTATTTTCGAAGCAAAACGGCGGCGGCGGTCTTAGTACAGAGTCCATTATTGTAGTCTTCCACTCTAGACACACTTCACACTAATTCTTCTTATGACTACTAATTACCACTTAATCCGTTATTGAACAAATGACTGTATATCTGCGTAATAAGACTGCGCCATGTTATGGACATGTATTGAAACAACTAGGGCGATGCTCAGACTGACTTTATTATATATCCATCTACCCACATTCCCATTCCTTAACCTACCCACATTTACAAAAAAGTTGCTACGCAGAATTTGTTTGTCACTGTCCCGCGAGAACTATGCAATTTTCCGGGATAAAAAGTAGCTCACGTGCTTCAGACTTTCATCTATTTTCATGCAAATCTTTTTAGCCGTTCTTTCGTGATTGGGTAACAATCGTTCATACATCCACACTTTCGCATTTATTATAATTTATAATACTTAGCAAGATGTCTGTTGTTACAATAACGTTACCGAAGAAAGGAAGCAAACTTAAGGAAATGTTTACAAGAAATATAAGACTAGGAAGCTCTAGCGCTTGCGACGTACCTGGAACTTGCTCTAATACGTACTTGAAACTGATATGATACGAGTACTAAACTAGCATATAACAACAACGTGTAACGGGTTCTGTTTGGGGCTGTTGCAACGAACAAATACGCCTGATTTTGAACAAGCGTACCTCTGCTAACTTAGTAATGGTTTGTCCTTATCTGTCACTATGACATTTATCTTTCACAGACAAGGACAAACGATCGCTAAGTCAGCAGAAGCCTACCTATAGAGCGTTCATGAATAAGGGGGTTAAACATGACAATTTACTAACTTAGCGTTATACATGAACATTACAGATACCGTTACAAATTAAAATGACCAGACAATAATGGCTTTGAATAAAATTAGAGTTAAAGCATTTCTGCCGGCAATGCATTTATGCTTTATATATATATCGTGTATTTCACCTGGTGTTGTCATAATTTTGCAGCAATTTGAACGCAAATCTTTGCGCCACCCGAAGAAGTATTTAGTTTGGCAGCAATCAGCGAATGTTAATAAACGGACAGAAGCTTTGATAATAAAGTATTCAACGCAATAAAAAATAAATTATCTCAAAAACTGACAACCCTAACAGTCTTCTTTCACTTCCTCGCTCAAATTGATCGCGTTTCCTAGACTACATATAAGGCTTTCTATTTACATTAAGCCGTATCAATAATGGGACGTGGGTTGAACCAGCCAGTTACATCAAACTTGTTAGCCTTTATACTGCTGCTGATTGCTGCGCCCCCGGTACAGCCCTCGTTTATTTGTATCGATTTTAGTATTATTTGAATGCAACAAGACGTTTTAATAAAAATATTTATACATTTTTTACTGTAAGAAAGTAATGCTGTTAATATCCATTTATTGAACCAGGATCACTCTTCAAGGATTACTCTTCTTCAATTAAGAAAAATCATTTACGTCACCCTTGGCCGTAATTGGGATTTTACGCCCGCTTCGCGGACAGAAAATCTCACTTCCTGGCCAAGGCAAGACGTAAAACTTTATACAAACCACGGGCGGTAATTCGTAAAGCCCCAGATCGCATATTTATGGCCCTCACCTTCGGTTCGAGCCACAAACACCTGCGATCTGGGACAATTACGAATTCAACGCCCTAGGTCTGTAATGTATATTACCTTGCTACTCCGCTACCATACATGCAAGACGACCAGGCTCGCAGGACTCGCGAGAGGTACGGGCGCTAGCTATTCTATGAACATTTTGACACGAATTTTAGTGTTATCTAACTAATATTATAAATGCGACAGTAAGGATGGATGGATGGATGGATGTTTGTTTGTTACTCAATCACGCCAGAACGGCTCAACGGATCTGGATGAAATTCGGCGCATAGGTAGAGAAAAGTCTGGAATAGCACGTAGGCTACTTTTTATCCCGGAAAATTGCGTAGTTCCCGCGGGATAGCGATAAACGAATTCTTTGCAGACGAAGTCGCTGGCAACAGCTAGTAATTAACATAAACGACAGTAGGTACCTATTTCATACGAGGCCAGATACCCGGAGTCAAACACTCGATAATCAATATGCACTCTATTATCAACCTGGGTAAATTATCTCCCTCCATGTCATAGCAATATGTACACATCCATTTAATTTGATATCCACGCTTTATATTTCATTTCCATTTTTAGCGTCGTGGGCGCGGATGTTTATTTTGCTTTACGGAATAAATCGTTTTATGATATTGTTTTTTTTTGCTTTGTGTTGTCTTTTGAATAAAGTAGAATATATTTCACAAGACCATAAATTTACTTAAATATCCCTATTAAATCCATCGCAATAAAAAAAACGATCAAGCTAGAGTAGTGGACTTCGGTACAAAAGCTTCTGTATAAATACATACAAAAAATTATACCAAATAAATAATAAATAAATAAATATTAGGAAACAATTCACACAAATTGACCTAGTCCCAAAGTAAGCGCTAGTAAGGCTTGTGTGTTAAGGGTACTAGACAACGATATACATACTTACATAGATAGAAACATCCATAACTCAGGAACAAATATTCGTGCTCATCACACAAATATATGCCCTTACCAGGATTCGAACCCAGGACGCTTGCTTTGCAGGCAGGGTCACTACCAACTGGGTCAATTTCAACAAGACGCATTTTTTGTATCATTTCGGTGTGATTCCTTATATCTGATTTTTAAAAAAAAAATTAAATGCCAAAAGATACTTTAGACTATTTTGTAAGACATATCTGAAAGGGAACTACTACCTACTTTTAAACCGTAGTATCATTGAAAAACAAAGTTATACCACGTTACTCTTATTCCTCCGAGTTAGTACAGGAAGGTGGAATAATATAAAATAAAACGATGTATTATCCCCATTATAAAATCGAGTTCAGTGATTTTTGAATTTAGTATGACCGTGAGGCCTCTTTTATGTAACAATTTCGTTACTAAAAATCTAAGAATTAAAGATAAGCTTAAGATACAAAAGACTGATAGTTATTTGACAAAGCCTTTCATTTAGAAACAATAATAATATCCCCTTTGACGACTCAAACAATAACAAATCTCCCAATTGATTCAATTAAGTCTGTCATTGTCTCTTGTCTCACAACACAGCGAGTATAGAAACAGTAGACATAGTAAATAATTGGACAAGTCCACTTAGCCCGTTCTATTTTACAAAAACAACGGTTTAGCTAACACGGGGGGAGAAAGGGGAACGATATTTTACTCTTGATAAAAACTAGCATGATGCTTATTTAGTTTAGTTTAGTTAATTTATTCTCTCAGCATAAAAAAAGTAAAAATAAACAAAAAATAAGCTTGAAGTGAAGGACATCCCTAAACACTAGACTAGAGGATCGTAAATACGTTGCCTATAGGGCTAATAGAATAGATAGAATCCATCATGTGTCCGTAATTTAAAAACAGATGTGTTTGTAATTTCTTAAAAGGCCGGCAACGTAACCGTGACCGTGACCCCCCTGTGTGTCCATGGGCGGCGGTGTTTACTTTCATGCTTTGCCCCCATAACATAAAAAACACCGGGTAGCACTCCGGGAGTGCCGGCAGAAGTGAAAACTAATCACACAAAAAGAAAAAAAAAGAAAGAGAAAAAAAACCTTTTTCTACACAACATTTGAACTGGTCATCTGACAGAACGCACTTATATTCCTCACCTTATACCACTAGGCCAAACGCGCATAAAAATCGAA
The DNA here is from genome assembly GCA_963854515.1 of Pandemis heparana. NCBI lineage: Eukaryota > Metazoa > Arthropoda > Insecta > Lepidoptera > Tortricidae > Pandemis > Pandemis heparana. The sequence goes on along the minus strand of OY978022.1, from coordinate 11,587,748 downwards.
CGCGACTCTCATATTCATAATGTCATTCGTATTTCAAAATAGGCTCTTAGAGAATTCTAAAAACCTGGTACGTAAACTCTCCCTCCGTCTTACGCCTGACGCGAGTTTAACATTTTTACCCATCCCAAAAAGTGCTCTGCGTCGCTAAAAAAGTTTTTACTTCAAACACAGCAACGCAAGCATTACTGCTTGGCGGCAAGATTAGTGAGTATATGTGGCTGATATGGTTGTTAATCTTTCACTGGTATATTGTACTAAATCTTATGGAATGTAATTTCGTACATTGCGTAAAACTCAAGAGGTGCTCAGCTTGGATTCGAGCCCAAATCATTTAGTTAAGAGGCCATATTATGACAAATTTTGCGGGTGGTAGGGCCTTGTGCAAGGTTCGTCCGGATCGCTACCACCATCTTACTCGCTAATCCTGCCGTTAAGCAGCAGTGCTTGCGCTGCTGTGTTCCGGTGTGGAGAGTAAGACAGCCGGGGAAATTACGGGCACAAGAGGAATTTCATCTAAGTCCTATAGGTTGGCAACGCATCTGCAATCTCTCCGGGGTTGCGGGTGCGTGAGCCACGGTGACCCACTTGCTCGCTTGCCTTCCTATTCACATAAAAAAAAAAAAAAAAATTGACGATGCTAGTTCTTTACTTTTAGTACTTACCAAGGTCTTTATTCTGTTCTAGCTGTTGCCCGCGACACCGTCTACGCAGAATTCGCGTATCGCTATCCCGCGGGAAAATATTTGATTTTAAAACTATGCTCTGTCCATCCTCGGAACTGGTACTATATCTATATCAAATTCCAGCTAAATCGGTTCAGCGGCTTAGGCGTGAAAAGCGGCTATGGGTCGTGGTCCACCAGGGCCCTATTTTATAAAGCTATAAGTTACAATATACAAGCGGAAGTCTCTGATCCTATGTGTTAGAGAATTCCACTTTTAAATTGTACCTTGACGTCTTAAGAGGGTGCATCCGTGCTGAGCTCGCAACTTCGCATTTTTGGTGATTTTTTGCGATTATTTCACAGAAATTGAATGAAAGTTTCAAATATCCGTCTGTAGTGCACTTTGTTTTTAGTGTATTAATGTGTCTAATGCAATAGTTTATCGTGATGGACTTTTATTTTCTTATTAAACGAGATATAGTATTTTATCCATTTAAAACGAAAATAAAAGTCCATCACCATTAATCATTGCATTGGACACATTAATACACCACAAACGAAGTGCACTACAGACGGATATTTGAAACTTTCATTCAATTTCTGTGAAATAATCGCAAAAAATCACCAAGAATGCGACGTTGCGAGCTCAGCACGGATGCACCCTCTTAATGCGTTTCAGTTTAGGTTCGCTCGCTGTCAGATTCATACTAAAAGTGGCAGCTAAAACTTGAACTGAGTCGGAATTAGGACGTCATGGTAAGGCTTTCGACGGAGCTCTGCCCAAGAGCGGAGCCTATTTTTCTAACCTAACCTACCTATTTTTGTATTAAAATAATAATCAGTGATTCGAAATAATGGTAGCATTTTTTCCGGGTGAACCAAATTAGGTGTACCACGACCCATAGCCTGTAAAAAGTTAACAGACCGACACACTTGTATTTATAAAATTAGTATGGATTTAATAAGGATATTTAAAGTAAAGGCGCTCTGGGTCCCGATTTTTGAAAGCACATCACTCGAAAGTGGTATAAATCTGTTTATATCTTCAAAACTACGGCTCTAATCAAATTTTTAACTAGTTCACATGATTAATGAGAGCCGTAAGTATCTTCTAAGCTACTCGTATTTCAAATTCAGCACAATTTTTCACCACTTTCGAGTGGTATTTTCACACAATGTGCTTTCAAAAATCGGGCCTCTGGCAAAGGACCGTATACTCGTGGAAAATACTCTTATCTTAAACCACCCTAAGGGTTCAAGATTCGATTTGGACAGGGTGTCACCTTACGCGTCGGAAGAATTTTCAGGTGACATGAATACGCATAGAGGAAATAACTAATAGAGTCGAAATGTTACGAAATTTATGTGAAATATTTTCGCTAGTTAGTTGTGTTGATTGCTTTAGTTCAAGCAGGGGCCTGTCCATGACGTCTTAGGGCGATTCAGTTTAAGTTGCTCGCTGTCAGATTCATTCTAAAGGTGGAAACAGATTATTAACACGCGACGCGACCCGATGCAACGAATGTATGCGCATGGCGTCGCGTCGGATGTTCATAGTGTGGTTCTGGTCATAGAAAATAATACATTTTGATTCGACTCAACACGCGTCGCGTTGCATCGGGTCGCGTCGCGTGTTAACAATGTGTTACCACCTTTAAAGTGACAGCTAAAACTTGAACTGAGTCGGAATTAGGACGTCATGGTAAGGCCCCAGGTCATTAAAGTACAACAGGCGGCTATTGGGATCGATATGGATAATTACGGTGTTATTACAAAAAAGTTAAGTAGACGTTGAACATTTGTCTAAAAAATAAACTATGACAAATGTCATACATTATTTTTTAGACACGTGTTGAACGTCTGTTTAACTTTTTTGTAATAACAATAACACTGTTAGTGTCTAGTCGTCGCATGGCAGTGAATGAAACTGGCTTAGTTTTTATAGACACACCACCTGCTATGGGTGGTGTAGCGGTATAGTACGCATCACCGAATGATGAGGACCCGCGTTCGATTCCCGGCCACAGCTTTACTTTTCGGATTTTTCTATGTGTTCTAATTTTCAGTGTCGCTTAGTAATTTAAACACAATAAAGTAAATAATAACATTTTTAAAAACTTACTAAAAAGAAAACGAATTGCGTAAAAATTGTGTTAGTATGGTCTAAGTGATAATTCAATGTGTTGTAGAACTGGATAGCTCGTCGTCATCGTCATCATCATCATCATCAGCCTGTGTTCGTCCACTGCTGGACATAGACCTCTCCCATGGCACGCCACTGAGTACGATCCTCGGCCACTCTCATCCAGCTCTTGCCAGCCGCCTTGCGAAGATCCTCGCTTCACCGAGTCTGAGGACGCCCTACATTTGCCGATCCGTAGTCTCCACTCAAGAACTCGTCTACCCCAACGGTTATCGGTTCGGTTCGGATAGCCCGTAGTACTACTCTATTTGCTTATTACTCCACGTGAATACGCTTAGAGCGTTTGTGTCACTTGATATGAATATCCGAAGGTTTAGGTTTCTCGGGGATTTCTGCACTCGTATTCATTTTGTCTGGTTTCTGCTCACATTTAGGCTTGGATTTTCTTAACAAATTCAATCCTGGGCCTTACCATGACGCCTTAATGCGATTCAATTCGGATTCAGTTTAGGTTCGCTCGCTGTCAGATCCATACTAAAAATGACAGCTAAAACCTGAACTGAGTCAGAATTCAACCGCATTAAGATGGGTAAGGCCCTTGTTTCAGAAATTTCATGTCGCCAAAGGTTTTTCGTGAGGATAAACTACTTTTTACTGCCAAAGCTGCCAAAATGTATTTTATAGCTGGCAGTTACCACCACCTTCCCAACCTGTGCTACCGGTGCTACCTTGTGACAGCAGCATCTCATTTTTAGGGTACCGTACCTCAAAAGGATAAAACGGAACCCTTATAGGATCACTTCGTTGTCCGTCCGTCCGTCCGTCCGTCTGTCAAGACCCCTTTTCTCAGGAACGCGTGGAGGTATCAAGCTGAAATTTATATCAAATACTCAGGTCTACTGTTCCTTGGAGCTGTGAAAAAATCAAACTTCTAAGCCAACGCAATCAAAAGATACAGCCGTTTGCGCAACTCTCCAGGGAATCAAAACCTACAGGGTACTTCCCGTGAACGCAGAATCTTGAAATTTGGTATGAAGGTAGGTCTTATTATAGCACAGATTAAGGAATAAAGGCGAAAACTGTAAATATGTATGTATGTCTGTATATATCAGTGACCAATATAAAGTGGCCCCACACTACATTTTGCTTTGGAGCAGGGCTCTGCTTACACTGGTTTATAGATATTTATAGATAATGGTACGGAACCCTCGGTGCGCGAGTGCGACTTGCACTTGGCCGGTTTTTTATAACTTGATTCAGTTCCTTACGAACCCCTGTAGGAGGTGCTGCTGCCACGAGGTCACTCATTTTATGTAGTTCTATTCCTGTACTTATTAAAAACCAGTTCATCATCATAAGTTAAAATAGCGAGTCGCTTTTCATACAACTTTGTATGGGAAATGACCCGTTATTTTTGCATGGAAGTATAGTTGAAAATGTCAATTTATCTTCCGAATCTTAAATACAGCTGCTCTGCTAGTTTACCACATAAACATTTGCCTAGAGGCGGGTGTCTATGGGCAGTGGTGATCGCTTACCATCAGGTGACCCACTTGCTCGTTTGCCTTCCTATTCGCATAAAAAAAAAAAAAAAAAAAAAATAGAGTAAGACGAGCAAAAACAATTATCAACGAAATTGTTGCCTTATTCAAATCATTTTACATCAAAAATGTCCACTATTGACTGTCGTCCACGTAAACTGGAGCATAAAGATAATTTCCACCAAAACGGCTCGCATCGTACGTAATTGCACCACCTGCTCAGATCTGTTCTTTTCCCAGTCCATTATGGTTACCTGGTAGAGATCGCTCTGTAGCGATAAGGCCGCCTATTGTTACCTTATTACTTCTGTATACCTTTTTCTGTTTTGATTGTTATATGTGGTGTTCAATAAAGAGTTATTGTATTGTATTGTATCGTATTGGAATGAATAGAAACTGATGCGGCGACAGCCGATCGCGACCGGCATGATGTCGAATTTTCACCAAACAGCTGACATCACAAAGGCGAACGGAACCGGTCGCATGTCGCAACATACTTTTGGCACGATCGTGTGTCGCGGAAAACGCCCGCTGTCAAGTACCTTGGTAATATACCCCCTTATTCATAAACGCTCTACAGGCTTCTGCTAACTTAGCGATCGTTTGTCCTTATCTGTGAAAGGTAAACGTCAAAGTGACAGAAGAGGACAAACGATTACTAAGTTAGCAGAAGCCTATAGGACGTTTATGAAGAAGGGGATAGACTTTAAGGCGACTAGTGCCTTAAAAATGTTGTCTTTGTCTTACGTGTGATGTGAAACTTATGAATGAGAACACAACTTTGGAAACGATTTTATTGAACTTCATATCTGAACTAAACTGAATGGCATAGACAATTTTGTATCTTTTTTAATATTTAAAAATAGAAAGTAAACATAAACAATAAATACATATAAAAGGTATATAAGGTCGGACTGCAACATGATGAGTAAAGAAAATCACACACTTTTGTAAATTTTCGGCGTTTTTGTTGTTATTCGTGATGAGAAAGTCTATTGATTTACAAATGCTACGTTGTGTTTAAAGTAAAACGGATTATTTATTTTTTAACATTTAAATATTTAAATATTTTCATAAGTCGTTACCGTTTAGGAGTAGTAGGGAATGCAAGCCAAAAACACCATTCGGTTGAACTTTATTTAAATACCGAACTTTTGCTGATACCTAAACGACCTACGTTGCAAATGTTGTATAAGAGTTGACTAACTAATATTATAAATGCGAAAGAATGGATGGATGGATAGATGGATGGATGTTTGTTTGTTACTCAATCACGCCAGAACGGCCCAAAGGATCTGGATGAAATTCGGCACATAGTTAGACAAAAGTCTGGAAGAGCACATAGGCTACTTTTTATCCCGGAAAATTGCGTAGTTCCCGCGGGATAGCGATAAACGAATTCTTTGCAGACGAAGTCGCTGGCAACAGCTAGTAATTCATATTTTATATATTTTTTTCAAATTATTTGGCTCAGCCGTTTACAGAGTAGTTTTTAGAAAGTACCTAATTTACAGAGCCTCTAGTGTAAGTTTTCACACGAACAAACGTCTGGAACGCGTTCACGTAAACGTCTCAATTACTGTGGAATAATTAGCAGCGCCACTTGCGGATCGAAACAACAACAAACTGTCTCATAGTATTTGACTTCTTCCTTTTCGGTATCACTCTTGACAGAGTGGTCGTGGTCATCAGTTCAGGTATTGGTGGCAAGCTTCACAACACGCCGCCACTCCTCTCTGATGGCCGCCTTCCTCGTGCATTCATGCAGTGATGACGAGTCATTTACTGCCGCTTTTATTTGGTCAGTCCACCTCATAGGCGATCTTCCTCGTGGCCTGGTATCTTCAACTTTTTGACATTTTAACGCAAACGCATTCGAGACGTATTTTGTGACCGAAAACCTACACTAAGCATACTGTTCTCATAGTATTTGACATTTTAACGCGAACGCGTTCGAGACGTATTTTGTGACCGAAAACTTACACTAAGCATAATGCATTTGATGGCACTATTCGCCCCGTTGCGATCCGATGCGATGTGTCCCGTTTGATGGGAATCATCCTTTATTTTCCATCACAACACTACGAGTAACACTCGTCGCAAGTACGGAAGTCCTAATCGAATTTAACTCGACAAAAGCGGTCTCCACCGACCCAGTGTTAGACTGGATTTAGGTTTTTGTGTAAATTCGGACAAGGCCTCACCCACTGCCCAGCCGTCGGCGCCCAGGGGATTAAAAGTTGTAGAGTTGGGCTTTATTTGACGTTTATGCTAGCTCATGCATGTGCCTGAATTTTTCAGTAGGCTTGGTTGGTGGGAGTACGTTAAAAATATAATTTAATGAAGAGACATGCCATTATATTTAATGAGATACATATTATCAAAAAAAGGATGAGAGGCAGTAGTAACAGCCTCCTACGTGTAATATCGTAGGATATGTCGTCCATACATTTTGACACTACTTAGCCCCGGGTTAGCATCTAACACGGGGTTAAGTCGTTAACCCTGGTCCTTGCAAGTGATCCTAAAAGAATAAGCCACGTACTAACCCAATAATGTATGATGAGTCATGTAGTTGCTCGAAAATAAATATTATTATTATTAAAAAAAAATCCAAAATGTGTCTCTAAGTCTGCGGCACGTTTACTTTGACTTTCATGTAATCTAGGATTGTGATCCCTCCGTAATCTCTATAATTATCATCATATTTGCGCATACGTTATCAAAATTATACAACAATATAAAATAGATCAAATGTTTTTTTTTATGCGAATAGGAAGGCAAACGAGCAAGTTGGTCACCTGATGGTAAGCGATCACCACTGCCCATAGACACCCGCAACCCCGGAGGGATTGCAGATGCGTTGCCAACCTAGAGGGCTAAGATGAAATGCCTCTTCTGCCTGTAATTTCCCCGGCTGTCTTACTCTCCACACCGGAACACAGCAGTGCAAGCACTGCTGCTTAGCGGCAGGATTAGCGAGTAAGATGGTGGTAGCTATCCGGACGCACCTTGCACAAGGCCCTACGACCCGCAAATGCAAATGTCGATATAGTTATCGAAAAAATAGTCCCGGTACTCCCGTCTACCCGAAAGACGGCTAGGTGCAAGTTCGACTACGGTTTCGCTTGCTTTAGACACATTGCATTCCTCAATTAGGGTTGTAGGACTTGTGGGCATGTCCAACTTGCCCACACGGTGTATCCGCCTTGAAGTAGATACCCTACAATCGTCCCACATTTTAAATTACAAACTGTTTTTCAATAACCTCCCTTCATCTTTCATTTTCCCTTTGAGCTTATTTTTCATCCCACTCTAATGTGGCAAGAAAAATAATAATAATTCCTCTTACACTCTCCGATATTGAATCGATATTAAATCAGCCTTGTAGATGCCCTACAATCGTCCCATATTTTAAATTACAAATTGGTTATCAATAACGTCTCTTTAATTTTCATTTTCCCTTTAAGCATATGAGTGGGAAGAAAAATAATAATAATTCCTCCTACACTCTTAAAGCCTTCGATCTCCGATATTGAAACGATATTAAATTAAAATATAGCTGGTACCGGTATATTTCCGGCTCAAAGCTTGCCTGCCCATTCACTGCTCCTCATATTTAATGGCGCTCTTGACCCGTTGGAGGGTCGGCACTCCATAACGTTTAGTAACTCTTTCGCTTTGTGCTCGCCACGCTTGGCGCACCGCCGAACAACTCCTGTTGCCCTGGTAGCTGATTTTGTAAAAATAATTGAAGTTAAATAAAAAAAATTGAACACCTACAAAACTTATAGCCGGAGAGCTCATAACGAATTTAGGGAAGGTGTTTTAGGCACGTTGAAACAATAAAAACCGGCCAAGTGCGAGTCGGACTCGCGCACGAAGGGTTCCGTACCAGAAATTTTGATTTTAGTGTTTGCGGCTACAATGAAAATACATAATCTGTGCAAATTTCAACTGTCTAGCTATTACGGTTCTTGAGATCTAGCTCGGCGAGTGGTAGCCATGAAAAAGGGCTAGAATATCACGTTTTATGTATGGGAGCATTGGGAGCCCCCCTTAATTATTATTATTATTTTGTTTTTTAGTATTTGTAATACAATAATAGCGGTAACAGAAATACACAATCTGTGAAAATTTCAACTGTCTAGCTATTACGGTTCTTGAGATACAGCCTGGTGGCAGACGGACGGACGGACGGACAGCGAAGTCTTAGTAATAGGGTCCCGTTTTTACCCTTTGGGTACGGAACCCTAAAAAAAGGATATTTTATCAATGTACGAATTCGATATGAGCTCTGGGGCTATTAAGGATAAAAACATACTTAATTAGAAAGCGGCAATATGCACACCATGAGGGTGTATTCCTACTGAGCTGGTAACGTCGCATTTTTGGTGATTTTTTGCGATTATTTCACAGAAATTGAATGAAAGTTTCAAATGTGCGTCTGTAGTGCACTTCGTTTTTAGTGTATTCATGTGTCCAATACAATGATTAATCGTGATGGACGTTAATTTTCGTATTAAAGGGACAAAATAAAATAATAATAATAATCATTTATTTGCATTGAATGGGTTAAATACAAAAGGTGACAAACGTTATTCAATACCATAAGAGTTTTTAATGATTCACGGTTAAGTTCATTCGAAATATTATAAACGGGATGTGAACCGGATTTTAATCGTGAGGATGGGTTTAAATTGTCGAATATCTGGAATCCGGTGATTTCCTTATATAATTCTCGTCCAAAATCAATTTCGGGTGGGCGAAGTGACACTGTGAGTGTAGTGTGTTTGAATCGAGTGAGAACGGTTCCAGTGGTAATGAGAGTGCACGCTGTCGACGCGCAAGAATGAGGGTAGACAGAGCTCGGTCTACCCAACAATAACATCCACCCGCAATTTCTTCAGTCTACCCGTGATCATGATACATGCAACTGTATCGAAATATCGGGAGCTCAATAAAGGTAATCGCGGTTCACATCCCGTTTATAATATTTCGAATGAGTTATTCAATACAGCACAGCCATCCAGCCATTTCTGGCGTACAAAAAGTTTCTTAATCTATTTAATTATTTATCTCGTTAGGGATAAACGCTCTTAAGTACGCGTTTATTATTTTTGACTTGTTCAACAGGTGACCCACTTGCTCGTTTGCCTTCTTATTCACATAAAAAAAAAGGTCTCCACGAGCAGCGCACCTATTAAAATTATTCAACATTGAGGGAAAAAAACATGAAAAAGAATAGTTTTCGTTTTATCATACGTTTTTTGAATGCAACGCAATCTCTAATGACCGAGCAATAATTGATTTTAAGACGGAATGCAGTTTTCCAGGTCAACTACTTTTAAATAGGTACTTAATTTAAGAACAATTTGGAAAACAAAACACCGCTATCTAATTCTGTTTATAAACAGAAGGAAACAAAAAAATCTTCATAATATTGACGAGTATATTTTTCTCTAAAGTAAGGACCTCTACCTTCAAGCACTCTAGACTTTGACACACGAAACATTACCCAAACTTAGATCTCAAAGGATTTAATATCAATAAAAGACCTTGAAACCCACGACCTCCGCAGACCCCGTTTTCTGAGACAAACCACTTCCAAAGTATGGATTTGACAGCTATAAAATATCTTCGTTGAACAACAACAATTTATCTTCAGGCTGAATATCGTCCAAATTAAGAACCGTTTGTGTAGGTATTAATTATTAGGTGCTAAAGATTTGATTACAAGTTGAAATTTTAATTGTGTACTTTGAAGTCAAGTCACTCACCTCGTTCCACTGTTTTTAGGGTTCCGTACCCAAAGGGTAAAAACGGGACCCTATTACTAAGATTTCGCTGTCCGTCCGTCCGTCCGTTCGTCCGTCTGTCACCAGACAGTATCTCAAGAACCGTAATAGACACTTGAAATTTTCACAGATTGTGTATTTCTGTTACCTTTACAACAACAAATACTAAAAACAAAATAATAATAATAATTAAGGGGGCTCCCATACAAAAAACGTGATATTTTAGCCCTTTTTCATGGTTACCACTCGCCGAGCTAGATCTCAAGAACCGTAATAGCTAGACAGTTGAAATTTGCACAGATTATGTATTTTTATTGTGGCTACAACAACAAATACTAAAATCAAAATAATAATAATAATTAAGGGGGACTCCCATTCAACAGAGTAGTTGTTGGCGTTTTTTTTTCTGGTACGGAAACCTTCGTGCGCGAGTCCAACTCGCACTTGGCCGGTTTTTTCTCTGCTTGTCTAAAAATTGCGCATTACATTAATTAATTATTAATTTTAACCGGGATGATGGATACAAGCTTTCGTCTTCTTGGAATCCGGTAATACGCAAGTGTAGGCGTCGAGATGTGTCTTCGGATAAATCGTCGGACATAGTGAGTGTGTGTCGATCTGATAATGGTGCCGTTGCAAAATAATGACTAAGTGCGGGTAGTTCGAAAAACTCGTGCAGCTAAACGAATGTGATACCCTACATGGCAGTCTGCTCGTGACCACGGCCGCTGCATCGTGACCGAAACGTCGAGGTAATGTAAAAAAAAATTTACATCACCCTTGGCCGTAATTGGGATTTTACGCCCGCTTCGCGGACAGAAAATCTCACTTCATGTCCAAGGCAAGACGTAAAACTTTATACAAACCACGGGCGGTAATTCGTAAAGCCCCAGATCGCATATTTAAGGCCCTCACCTCCAGTTCGGGCCACAAACACCTGCGATCTGGGACAATTACGAATTTATCGCCCTAGGTCTGTAATGTACTATTACGCAGTTAAGTCCCGACATTAATACCTACTTTCAATATGAGTGAACATTAAAAATCACGCCACTCTTGTAGAAATTGAACGATAAACATTTCTAAGACCTTTCTTTTTTATATCTATTCCAGAAAATTTCTCAATTGAACAATACCAGGAAAGAACTCGAGAAGGATATTTTTTGTAAGAAAATATATTTTAAGTAGCTAAATAAAATAACGATAATTGCTAAGTGTAGGTGTAGCTTTAACTTCAAGAAAAGCTTCATTCCGCGAAAATCTCACTAGATATGAATAAAAAATTGTCTGTATGATTTCTTAAACTTTGAACAGGGTTGTAAAGTTTATTGAGGCCACAGAAGATTACTTCTAAGATTCTCACACTGCCTACATGTTGCTTAAGAGTAAGGCTTTGCTAATACCGGATTTTATATTCACTTGCTTACAGAGCCCTCGGTGCGCGAGTCTGACTCGCACTTCCCCGGTTTTATTTCAATACTTGTCATGTATGTTCGATTCATTTTCTAAAATTACAAAGTGACGTTGATCTGAAAAGGGTCATATTCTCACCTAGGTTAACGATCGTTGGTAGATAAAGCCTCGTACAGACGGACCGGCCAACACAAGTCCATTTGCAAGATGAGCCCGCGTGTTGCAATAGCCTTAGACGGATACTTTCACTTGATGAGATGAACTAGGTGTTTGCAGAAAGCTTTGTAGACTTTCTGAGGCAAGGTCGTCGAGTTTACTCACTGTATTTTTTGTTCCCATCTCACCATTTTTGTTTTTTGATTGATTACCCTGCTATTATATCTACCTACATAGGTCCGTATATCACTACATAAATGCATAAATCACGTCTTTAAATCTTATGGGGAAGAGCCCAAGATAACAAGACCTAAAGACCACGTTTGGGTTATTGTGGGCGTATAGGTCGAAAAGGGAATCAAAATAGTGATGGGTAGCTAGCCGCATCGCCTATAACATGTACAAATAATATTGTACAAATAGCAGAATAAGCAACCTATTGTCTCTGTGCCACCCAATGACATTGTTATATATACTTATTCTTTGCAAATAAATATATTCTATTCTATTCTATTCATGATTCCTAAGATTTTCGCCCGTTCCTTTACAAATTACAAAAAGCACTACGCCACGTCTGTTTGTTCGTGAGAAACTCAAAAATTACTGAACCGATTTCCACGAGATTTTCACCAATAGATAGAGTGATTCATGACGAAGCTTTAAATACACAATTTCTCAAGGTTTATTTGTAAATTGGTTGAAATATGATGATATTTGTTGCAGCGCCGTGTTAACATTTACATTGTATCTGGGTGAAGCCAGACGGGTTGCTAGTTTATACCATACTCAATTGTTCATCTAATGTTTCTTACATTTACGAATCAAACTTAAGGATAAATAGCTGAGAGCTGTCTGAACTCTAGCCTTTAGGTATTTGGTACGTGAGTTATAAACTTGGTAATACCATATTTCCCCCGTCTCTACGATTGAATTTAGTTGCTAGGATCTCACCGACCAGAGCAAATAAATAATTTACATAGGTCGTGTTCGCGTGGAATATTTCGGAAGTCAAAGTTTTTTCTACCCAAACGTACAGTTAGTTGTGAAAATTTCTGACAGAATTGGAGAAAAGGGTCTGTTAGGAGGACGGGCCCGGCGACCTAGGGGCTGTCTGGCCCAAAATCCCAAATCGACCCCGGAAGATATTAAATTTGTGTAATTGGAAGGTGGATCTCGAACTGTTACTATTATTTATGGATAAAAGAACAAACATTTACTTGACAAATACATATCGATATGAAAATGTACAAATGCGGACTTTTCCTTAAAAGGGATCTATTGTTTGTTTTATTGGTGTAGGATATTTTTGTCTTCATATTTGCGTTAGTCAATGTTCCATTTGCAATGTAAACTACAATTGGGTCTTTAAAAGTAAGGCTTAGCGGAACTATGTGATAGTCCTATTAGTCCTACTTTCTACTAATATTATAAATGCGAAAGTTCGTGAGGATGTGAGGATATGGTTTGTGTATGTTTGTTCCTTCTTCACGACGAAACGACTGGACGATTTGGATCAAACTTGGAACGGAGATAGCTGGTATCCTGAATTAAAAGATAGGCTTGTATAGTTCCCGCGGGACAGCCTAAAGTTCTTTGCAGACGAAGTCGCGGGAAACAGCAAGTGATAAATACTTACCCCCTTATTCATAAACGCTCTATTGGCCTCTGCTAACTTAACAATCGTTTGTCCTTATCTGTCGCTTTGACATTTACCTTTCACAGATAAGGACAAACGGTTACTAAGTTAGCAAAAGCCTATAGAGCGTTTATGAATAAGGGGGTAACAAAATACGAATCAAATACCCCATGAAGTGTGATGTATGTTGCTTTATTTGAACCAGTGGCTCTAGGATAATTATGTCATCGAAGCGTCTATCGAGGCGCTAGCCGCCAAGCGCCACTCTTTGCCCCTTACCGTTGGCATTTTGATGATAAATTCCCGCAATCAAATATTCACGGCCGCTTCTAACAATCGGCGGAAGAATGTACTCGACTCGCTTATTAAAATACAAAAGGGAACTTCGGATGGGTTTGACTTGAGTGCTTGAATTATAATATCTGTGTGCTCAGACCCTTGTCTTAATGGATTAAGCCTGTTTGATGAGTCCACTAGAGATAAACTGTGTTGATAATTGTCATGTCGGTCAATTTATAACTATTACCTGATGTGTCGCGGCTAGTTTGATAGAAATCGGATAGGCATCGACAAAATTAATCCTTAGCCTATAACCTTCGTCAAGAATTCGAAATATTATATACGGGATGTGAACCGCGATTACCTTTATTGAGCTCCCGATATTTCAATTTCTTCAGTCTACCCGTGATCATGATGCATGCAACTGTATCGAAATATCGGGAGCTCAATAAAGGTAATCGCGGTTCACATCCCGTTTATAATATTTCGAATGAACTTAACCGTGAATCATTAAAAACTCTTTTCGTCAAGAATGAAGCTATCAATCGCAAAAATTGCTTTTTTCTTTTATTTATTTTATTTTTTTATTTCAAAAATATTTTAATCCCACCTGGCAGTTACAGATTTAGCGTGTTTAGACAATATCTTCAGTTTTATGGTAGTACTGCCCGCAACTCCAACTGCGCAAAATTAGCAAATCGCTCTCCCGCGGGAACTTTGCGATAAAAACTATCCTATGACCATTCCCGGGACTGAAACTAATCTGTACCAAGTTTCATTAAAATCACTTCAGTGGCTTAGGAGTGAAAGTGTAACAGACAGACAGACAGACAGACAGAGTTACTCTCGTATTTATAATATTAGTACGGATAGGATATGTACACACGGAAAAATAATCCGGGCTTTGCTGTGTTTATGTAGGTACGTATCGCGTACGTAAGTTTTGCTGTTTGGGACTAGGTCGATTGGTGTCAACGAACTCTAATCACAAAGCACAAGAACGTAAGTCACCACTGCATATTATTTCCGATCAAGGAACGTTAAAGGTACATCTCTCACCAGCTTCACGGCACTATTTTATAAAGCTACAAGTAACAATTTACAAGCGGAAGTCTCTATCTAACACATAGGGTCAGAAAGAGACTTCCGCTTGTAAATTGTTACTTGCAGCTTTATGAAATAGGGCCCAGGCGTCGACGTTCAGAAGGATCTTCGTCATTTATCAAGTCGAAAGTTGACGAATGTAGACAGATTGTTGCAGCAGCAAAACAAGGAAGTCAAAACAACTTGAACTAAAGTTACGTGCTTTCATGAACTGCGTATTAAGCGACGGTTGGTTAGGTTTTTTACGTGTAATGTTTCGTTAATAATGCTGAAATACGAGCCGATTACAACAGGTTAATTAACGCGTCCGCGGCTGCTGTTATTAATTGTTCGGTGTAAGCGTTTCAAAGTAATTAATCTCGTTATTTTAAAATTATTTACGTTTGAACAAACCACGGGTTTTTAAGTTTGTAATAACGATCGTGGCGATCTGTTTTTTTGTTAGCATTAGTCAATCTGTTTGTTTGTTAGCGATTAGTCAAAGTTTAGGTACTTCAGTAAGTCTTAGATTTAATATAACTAAAGTTTACAGATTGCACACGAAAGCAAAGCTAAAAGCCGCCCAAGTGAATATTGTACTTCGGTACCAATTCAATACTTTCACAACGGTTATAATCTCGATTTTGTACCAACCATGACATCTAGTAAAAGAGTGACAAATGTCGTAAATGTAGACTCTTGCGATCTTCCGTCACAAAACAATGATAGAGTCAGATGTCAGGAACCATTCAAATTCTAACCTCACTCTGCAAGTAGCATTATTTACAGAGACGAATTTCTGAGCACCGAGTCACCATCTTTAATAATTGAACCTAACATATTGGTAATTTTAGAGAAATTCTCTACCTACCTCGTATAAACTACTCGCGTTGACAAATTGAATCGGCCATCTCCGTAAACGTCTCGTGCAGACTCGTAGATTAGAATACATCGCCCTTGGCCTTGGATCGTTTCGATCTATCGGGAATAATATCGTGTCACGTCTACATCCATCCTTTTCTAACGTTAGTGGTTCATTTTGTGTGTGAAGGAGATGGCGAGCGTTTCGCTCCTTGGTGGCGTAATGTAGTAAGTGTAATGCCCTGTCAGTGAGTGATGGATGTGTTTGTCTTCGCGGGAGGATAAGGTTACTAAAGGCTGGAGCGATAGTAAGGTCAGTTTCCTAAAGGGTGCTCAAGGGTTCTGTGCAAACTTGTACACCACCGAGCGAAAAAAACGGGTCGCTTGCCATACTAAGTAGTAAGACAGGTGACCTGCTATTTTTGCTCGTCAGTATACCTATAGTTAGGAATATGAGATGATAAGGAATGAGAGCTAGAGGTACTTTCACTAGAAGAAAACTAGTTTTTGTGTATGGTGTAGGTAAATACAAAAGTTTAGTATGAAGAGACAGTACAGCTCGCGGGCCGCCGGTTGAAGACCCTTGTCTTATAGAGTAGCGTTTTAATTAAGTGTTCTAAATTTTAAACGAACAATATCAAAAACGGTTAGAGTATTTATTAGGTCGGACAAACAAGAAGGTTTAATGCTTTCTGAGGCTCATTCATTACTTGTAGCAATTTGAGAAAAGAAAGAGCCAAGAAAAGTGATGTTTAGGTCATTCATTCCCATAATAATAATAGCGAGAGTAACGTTCATAACGGTCGATCAAGAAATTTGATCTGGTGCCAAAATATGGCCAATACGATAGTCAATAATACTGTGTTCTCATTAGCGAACCTATATTATACTAGAGGTATTCATAGCGAATATATTTGAATAGCGCCCAATCATCGTCTATGAATAAGTTTCATAGACAAACATCTTCACAGACGTGATTTATGAAGATGATTCACTTGTGAGTAAACACCAATGTCCACTGGTCATTCGCTTGGGTAAAGCGTAGCTATTGTTCAAGATTAATATACAATAGAGGGTTATGATATGCATTGAAAGGAACCGATTTGGATATTATCAATGTATCCAGAAATTTACTTCCCAATTATTATTATAATTTCATTCATTCAACACCCATAGCAGGTAGGAAAGCCTTTGAATTATTCCACCTGTACCTACCAGCTGTCATTTCATTAGGTACTAAGTATGCGAACTGATCTGGAGTCTCATTATGCAGTTGTAAACATCCTGGATTTATCAATGTTATGCAAAAATCTCTGTTTTCACATAAATTATCATGCATCTTGGAAATGGTTTGCAAATAATTCTTCGAGCCAATTTTTGGTGCCACTACAACAACGAAGCTTGAGATTCAACACCAGAACCCACACACACATACAAAATAAATATTCATATATGTAATCGTGAGTTATCCGTTTTTGTAATTATGATTGAGACTCACGGTACCTAGTTTCATGTTGAAAATGTGTAATCGTCTGTTTTTCGCTTTTGTGATGTGCTTAATTAAATTCGTCCACAAGGCCTACCCGCCATTTTTGGTCCAAGCTCTGCGACTCAAAGCGGCAGCGGTTGTAGAAACATGTCAACTATCTGTTGATATTGAGCCTGTGTACGAGGCTAATGACGTTCGTTCCGGCACAGAATATATAATAGTACTAACGTACAGACTGGCCACGCTCCGCCCCGCACCGATTCGAGTTACCCCACCCCTCAAGCGCAGTCTGCCGGAAAGCTGCTGGCAACTAGTAGGGCTCGCAACGCGATGTATGTCGGCCACACGTCACAAGCTCGGGAACCTATCCTACCTACTACTTCATTTTATAAAACATTAGAAAATTAATGCTTTCTGAAATTATAGCGATTAATACATGAAATAACTACAGAATCATTCGCTTAAGTTTGTTGTCGTACATCTATTGTAATTGAAAATAATAATGCTTAAATACACAGACAGACACATTTTAAGTAAGTTTAAATAAATAGATAACGATTAAGTACATTTATTTGCACACATCTAAGCCATATCTTCATTATAAGTACCTATATTTATGTCATTAGTAGTACTTATAGTACTAGGTTTTTGCGATAGACAGCCCTGTGTATCTTACGCACACATTGACGCGTGTACAGACGACGTCGTGCCTGTGTTCATTTCAAAACGCGGATTTAGTACGTCGTGGCCGCCGTGTGGTTCCGGTAAGTGCACACCATCTGATAAGGTAATTGAATATCTACCTGTTACCGGAAGGCGGTCTGGGGTACGATTTCTGAAAACACATATGTGAAAATGTCACTCGAAAGTGGTGAAAACTTGCGCACATACGAGTAGATTAGAAGAAAATTACTGCTCTGTGAGCAGAAGCCACAATAGAGATCTCTCCCAGTAGATGTTACGCTTGGGCGCTGAAGTCCGAAGGAAGAGAGTTGGAAGTTGTATTTATGCGTCCGCGTTAAGAAATTTCGTTGGTGCGATGTAGAACATTGTGACCTCATCGGCTAGCTAGCTGTAGTAGTTAATGTAGTCGATGACTAGCTGGCGCTAGGGTCGCTACAGCTCTATTTAATGTAGTCAACACGTTGAAAATTTAATTTCAGCTGTCGTTTCGTAGTAAATGTAGTAATTCATAGATTTATAGGTACTTACCACTTTTGAGTGGTACTTGCTGTCTTACGTAGAGTAAAAAAGCTAAACTGGTCGGCTGTGGGTCCTTAAAGAACGGCACGTACGGGTTGAGTGTCTAACTATAATGGTTCAAAGGATGCTCTGTGATGGACAGACGGACGAGCGAGAGCAATAGGTCTAGGTTTGGACCTTTAGGGTTTGTATAAGTGGTGTAGGATTTGTTTTGCTTTGTTGGACCCCATTTTAGATCTATTTAATCTCAATTGTTCGGAAGTTCATAATCTTAACTGAAATTCGAGTATTTAATCAAAATAAAAAATATTTTATTCAATCAGGCGTTACTTTGCGGAGGTCCATTTCAATGAACACATAATATTTACCTTGCTACTCCGTTAGTAAGTAACGGAGTATAAGTAGCGGAGTAGCAAGGTAAATATTTTGTGTTCATTAAAATAAAAAATAATAAATTTATTACGAAAAGCTTGTAAAACACTATTGTAGACGACACGCAGCGCTGCACCTGAAAACAAAGAACTAAAAAAAAAGAATTAGGGTAGAAATCTAGATTATAATGTTATTTAAAATTGAAGTTACTTACCTGTTTGCTTACTTGTGTGTGTGAAAATAAACACGATGTGCGCGGGCTCATGTCTATGTGTGCGTCGCATCGCCGTCAGTCAGTCAGTTCCCGTTTAACAGCCGAACGACGCGTACATGTACATGCACCTTAAGCACATCACTAGCAGTCTATCAAAGTTTCCTTTACCTTTGTGTTCTCGTCAATCCTGCGCCTACATCCATCATTTACAACTATAATAAGTTACATTTAACTTAATGTATAAACTGCTTTAATCAAAATAATGGTGGTATTTTTATTACATTTTTTAATCCAAACAAAACGAAAATTTCAATGCATCATAACATAACCCTAATCCACATAAACCGGAAATATTTGTATGTTTATATTATAACTAGCTGTTGCCAGCGACTTCGTCTGCAAAGAATTCGGTTATCGCTATCCCGCAGGAACTACGCAATTTTCCGGGATAAAAAGTAGCCTATGTGCTATTCCAGACTTTTCTCTATCTATGTGCCGAATTTCATCCAGATCCGTTGTGCCGTTCTGGCGTGATTGAGTAACAAACAAACAAACATCCATCCATCCATCCATCCATCCATCCATCCATACTTTCACATTTATAATATTAGTTAGATGAATAAACTAAAAAAAAGTAGGGAACCAGTTTCAAAAATTCTTTTACTATTAGAATGCTATATTATCCCCGAATAAGCTTTATTTAGTTCCGCGCACGCGAAGTCGCGGGCAACAACTATTTTGAAATAAATGGAAAAATCTACTTCAATTCCTTCACGATTAGCTTCATTCCGGATATCCATTTGAACGAGTGCTTCCTCTATCCTAAAAGTTACCAGTTAACTTACGAGGTACTTCACTAAGCAATGCTTTCAGGATAACTAGTGCAACTACGAAAACTTAGTCTTGGCTAGATTGCAGGCAATGCGGGTTCGGGAGTAGGCCATTATGCTCGTTGCGGTTTCGTGGTCGCCTACAGTCAGGCTAAATTAAAGAAGTGAAAGCAAAAACTTATATGCGGCACAAGAAAAGTAAAGTAAAAAAAAAGTAATAACGAATTTATTTTCTCCACCACAAAGTATGTACAGTAAAAAACAGAGAAATACCAAATAAGTAGATACCAGACTTGTGTGGCGAGGACTGGTGCCCAAACTAGCAGAAACTTGTATGTTGGGTCACCAGGGGCCTTACCATGTCGTCTTAATGCGATTCAGTTTAGGTTCGCTCGCTGTCAGATTCACTCTAAAAGTGACAGCTAATAAAACTTGAACTGATTCGGAATTAAGACGTCATGGTAAAGCCCCAGGTCTCCAACTCTCAGATGTCTATAACTAACTACAAGGATTACTATCCAAAAAGAATCAATAAACGCTAATTCACTCAATAAAATATGCGTCCATTTTACTTTAATGTTTCGAACGCATAACGGAAGTGCTCAAAAAGCAGACGTGAGTATGAGTAAGCTGCTGATAGTAAAATACAAACGATCCTCGAAAGTTTGCTAAGTAGTAAGTACGTTCGGAGTAAGCGATATTGCCGCAGCGACAGTGACGCCGCGTCAAAGACACTGACGCTCCATATAGGTAATTATATTTATTATACTGCATAAAGAGGCTGACAACACCTAATTTTGTTGAAATTGATGTTATTTAAACACTTTTTTAAGAAAAACTGCACACAAAAAAAATATATAATGTTAATTTTCATCATATTTCAAACACGCTAGACGGGCTCGATACATAATTGAACAAAATCGGCTCGATAGAAAATAATTGCAAAGATTGGTCTTAAAATCATCATTAAACGGTTCTATGTCTTTATTTTTTCGACGTATGGGTCTGCAATTAAAAACATAAAGTCAACATATTCATACCTAAACGGCTAACGAGTCATATTTCACAAATAATCCATACTTTTGTTTATTTCTTATGATTTGTGTCTTATTTGCAAGATTTTAGACGCGCGCCAAGCTGCCGGAATAGTTTCTTCTCTTTCACTAACAGGCACGTGAACCGTATGTGTGAAGAGTGGCGCTGCTCCAGGTCATTTGCTGTTGACAGCGCCTTAATCTATCGCTGAATCGCGGCGTCAATGCCGCGGTATTTATGACGCCACTGAACTTTGATTCGGAAATAAACCGTTACGCTATTTCAAGGCTTTCATTTTGTCTAGATTCTAGTACATTCGGCGCCCCCTTAAAAAAAGCAATAGTTACTAACCCCCTAATAAAGCATTACTAACTACTCGACCTTTTTCAGTTTTATGCCACAAATCACCCGTCCCCCTGCCTAAAGTAGAAGAAAGATTAGACATAAAGTACGAGTTCAAGATTGCTTCCGGGCACTTTGTTAGCCCTGCTTTTTTGATACTAACTGTACTAAGACCGAGTTAGGATGCGGCCCGAGAGAAGCTGTAAGCGTTCTTGCCCGCGTAACAATATTTTGGCCGAGCACACAGCTTATACTCTGTGACGTGTGGTAGGCGTCAAGCTGTCTCACCATTTCATACATTTTGTTGCTTAACATTTTGTTCGGCCTATCTCTCCCTCTCTAAAATGCTGCGCCCAACAGGGTTTCATATGTTTTAATGTGTATATTGCCATCATTTTTTTTGTACCTATGACATGTGAATTGCATTAAATAAATAAATAAATAAATAAATAAACGTTTTATGCACTAGTGTGGTCGATCCTATAAATAGGTACATAAATTACGGCTTTATCCTTTACGGGGTAAACAGAGCTTAAGGTAGCAAGAGCTAAACGCCACGTTTAGCATGATGGGCGCATAGGTGGAAAGGGGAATCAATATGATGGGTTGCTAGCAGTTAGTTCTACGATTTTTACCGATTCCCTCGATGGGCTTTTACTATCTGCGGTTGGTAGGGCCTTGTGCAAGGTCCGTCCGGATAGCTACCACCATCTTACTCGCTAATCCTGCCGCTAAGCAGCAGTGCTTGCACTGCTGTGTTCCGGTGTGGAGGGTAAGACAGCCGGGGAAATTACGGGCACAAGAGGCATTTCATCTTAGCCCTCTAGGTTGCCAACGCATCTGCAATCCCTCCGGGGTTGCGGGTGTCTATGGGCAGTGGTGATCGCTTACCATCAGGTGACCCACTTGCTCGTTTGCCTTCCTATTCGCATAAAAAAAAAAACTGCGTGGGAATGGAAGCAACTGGTACAGTCTATGTTTTTTTCTTTGCTTCCAGACAAGCATGGAAGTGACCTTAATACCTATGTAAGGGGTCAGCAAGTAGTTTTGGGTGGGGTCCGAATACAGTGAGGACGCTTAGCGACAAATATTCGCGTAGTAACCAGGTCACGTGACAGTTGGTAACAGATAGAAAAATTCGAAGGCTTACTCACCTGCTATGGGTGGTGTAGGGGTATAGCACGCGTCACGGAATGACGAGGACCCGGGTTCGATTCCCGGCCATAGCTTTACTTTTCGGATTTTTCTATGTGTTCTAATTTTCAGTGTCGTTTAGAAATTGGCTCCTTTTTGCTTTTGAGGTATGGAAACACTAAAAAACACCAGTAACGACCGCTCGCGCTCAGCTCATCAAAGCGATTTTTCCAGTCCAGAGAATGTTCAGGGTAATTGCGCTGGGAATTTTCAGGTAATTTACTACTTTTGCGGTTGTGCCGGATAATCCTGTATCTCAGATCATAGAATAAAATAGATATGAACTCGCACGTATTTTCCTTTAGTTCTACTGTCGCCACTTTTTCCCCACCACAGCTCCCACACACACATTGAACTGCGTAAACACAAAGCGATAGGCGGAGCTTGAGAGTCTACGACCACAGATATTCGAACGCTATGATTGGCCTTAAGGCACGTCACGCACACTTTTAAAAAAGCAATTTATTTTTCATCTACGGCTAGTGAGAGAAGAACGATAAAACGTAGTCGATAAGATGTCGATAGTTGAAATCCTTCGGGGTATTGAAACGTTTGTCTCGTAACAGTGAAGTTCTGACAGAACTATCTACTATCCCATAAATTATTTAATGTAAAAATAAGCCAAGTCTCGAATTTTATTCACTATACAAAAAATAATAATGGGTGATTTTTTTTATTGATTCTCACTGCAAGTATATAAATAAAATTTTGTGATAGCAAAAATAAAGCTCTAATAAAACACACAGTGGTAACCTAAATGCCACAGCGTGAGTAGGGACTGTGTAACAGATGTGCAGATCCAACTTTACTTCGCGACCACTTTTATCAATTTTTACCAACAACTTTTGTTAACAGTGGTCACTTGCTTATGGTGTGGTCTCAGATCATAGAAAGGAAGAGATCTGGGGCCTTACCATGACGTCTTAATGCGATTCAGTTTAGGTTCGCTCGCTGTCAGATTCATACTAAAACTGACAGCTAAAACTTGAACTGAGTTGGAATTAGGACGTCTTGGTAAGGCCCCTGATATGAGAAACGGGGGCGTGGCGCGTGACTCCGTGACATGGCCAGAAGGAAACATCGCTCGCGAAGCAAGTCGCGCCACAGTCAGTCGCGATTCAGACGTACTTCGGAAGTGTTCTCCGATATTTTTGCAAAATGCCTAACTGTTCTATCGTTACGTGCAATAACAGAAGTCAAACGAAAAACTACAAGAACAATGGAGTCACTTTCCTGTTGGCGACTGGAAATGAAATGAAATGAAATGAAATGAGTTTATTTTGCTGGAACATACACGGGTGGCTGGGTTAGAGCCTCCTTTTAGTATATATGTTGTATTCTTAAGTTGTTCCATTTTTAAAACACCTTCCTTTGTAATGACATGAACTCTTCCATTAGTTGCTCTGTCAGATCGTAGCTGAACACAGCTGATTATTATTTATTTAGGCTCCTAGTTATTTCCTTTGTATGTTAGTGTGTATAGTTTACGTTATTAAGCCCTGTTATCCAAAACCGAGCGCGAGTTTAAATTCCGTCGTCAACATTATAATTATGTAAATATTGCAAATGCATTGGTATTTTGCTATTCAATTCTTTATTGTACATAAAACACAATAATTTTACAAATGAATACAAAGTAGTGATTGAAATAAAACTAGGAACAAGTAACGTTCAAACCAATTGTATATTTAACTTCAACACACCGGATTACTCACGTATAAAAGCCGAAGGATTGCTCCGACAATTGTTTCGGACTATTTCGTAGCCCTTCATCAGGGTGTTCGTTTCGCTGCCGCCGGGGCGAGCGCTCCCTGATGAAGGGCTACGAAATAGTCCGAAACAATTGTCGGAGCAATCCTTCGGCTTTTATACGTGAGTTATCCTGTGTGTTGTAATTATGTGTGAGTCTCACGTTAGTTTCAATTGTATATTATTCGAACACATTCTAAAATATGCTCACTTAATATAGTATACCTACCTCATGTAGCAATTACATTTTAGTCAGGTAGTAACACAAAAAAAACGGCATAAACATAAAATAGATAATACTAATCTAGGTACGTATATTTATCGATAATACTTTAACCGCAATAAAACACGAGCCCTGCCCTAACTTACGAACGGCACATGCGGCCGTACCATGGTATTTTCACGCGGCAGTGGATATCGCAAGGAGTAAAATACATTGCGCTGTATTTAAACATGACATAAAGTGGTTGCTGAATTAAACCGGCAATGTATAACGAGTTTAAAATTTTATCACTACTAAGTGCGGTGTCGCAGTAACTAATGCGGCACTGAATTTGTTCGTTAAAATGTTTAGTTTTTTAGATTTTTAAGCAAAATACCAATGCATTTGCAATACTTACATATAGTAAGTGACTCCATTGTTCTTGTAGTTCTTCGTTTGACTTCTATTAGTGTACCTAACGACAGAACAGGAGAACATTTCCGAAGTACGTCTGAATCGCGACTAACTTGTGGCGCTAATTGCTTCGCGAGCGATGTTTCCTTCAGGCCATGTCGCGGAGTCACGCGCCACGCCCCCGTTTCATATCTATTCCTTTCTATGATCTGAGTCCTGTATCGTCTAGATCTTAGCCTTTGAGAGCGCTCCCGTCACTTGCATTATGAAAATAATTTTTCATCCTGGCAACGGTTATGAAAATGCGGCAAAAAAACTGTAGCTATAAAACTAAATAAATCTATGAATTATGTAGTTTGCCGTACAATAGATACAGTGAAACGAACAATCGCGTACCAACTCCAACTTCAACTTTTTTGTACATGGCAACCGGTTGCTTTTATATGGTTGACAACCTCTCTCTAGTAGTAGTTTCACTGACAATGTCATAATGACTTACCGTACACCTGTTAAAGAAATTATTGCGAAACTAGCTGTTGCCAGCGACTTCGTCTGCAAAGAATTCGTTTATCGCTATCCCGCGGGAACTACGCAATTTTCCAGGATAAAAAGTAGCCTATGTGCTATTCCAGACTTTTCTCTATCTATATGCCAAATTTCATCCAGATCCGTTGGGCCGTTCTGGCGTGATTGAGTACCAAACAAACATCCATCCATCCATCCATCCATCCATCCATACTTTCGCATTTATAATAATTTAGTTAGATTGTACAAGAAAAGGTTCCACAGAGGTAGGTAGATGATTCAGTTTTTTCAGCCGTATCTACAGATTGCCTTACTTCCGCGCCTTACCTCCGCGACGTGCCAAAAGCGCACTGGCCGCTTACAAATAAAAACTAAATTCTAAATTTACGATCGGCTTTTGGCGCGTCGCGGAGGTTTACCATGTTACAAGCAAGGGACTACTTATCTGCTACTTTTAACAAACACGTTAAGAATTTCTTCTCAATCTTTTCCAAAACCAGAACACAGATCTTAACTTTAACTTAGGTTTTACTTGAACAGGAACGATCAGAAAATCGCAAACAGTCACACTCAAACACGCTTAATAAAACGCGACATCACATTTCCCGTGCGTAAATAAACCTGTACCCTCAAAAAACCGGATCCCGGCAAACGGCGTTTATCGGTAAACATTCTGAGCGAATTACTGATATAAATCTCGACGTTTTACATGGGAAGTCGGTGAAAATCCCGGCAACACAGTGTCAGGGAAATCGCCGGGAGCTTATCCTTCTGACGCGATACTGCGCTCGTCCGATCCGGGGAAAGCCAGATCAACGTAATAGTACCTTTTTATGTACCTTGGACGTTTTCGGGAACAGAATTCGGATGCGTTGGAGACTGGGCCATATCTGCTGCGAGGAGAAAAACACCAATAAGAACGCTGCGCTGAGTGAGCGAGGTTTGCTTCTTTTAAGAAGCAGTCCGACCGATTAGAGGATTAATTTTTCATTTCTCGTTCACTGCTTATTGGCTTACACACTTTCTAGCACTCTATTCTTAGAACAAGAGGTTCTAGATTTTAAAAACCTGATTCTAACGAATGGTCAGTAGTATTGCCAGCCATCAGAAAGTTGCCGGAAAATTGAACAAACTTTTTAAATTGGGGTTTTAAACACGTGATTGTTGTCATGGTGATGGTCTGTCAGTCTATATAATTTGAACTACCTATATTCACGTTCAGGATGCTTTGTTTTACAAACTCTATTCAGTTAAATACCGCCAGAGAATCTCTCAGAATTTCGAGTGAGTCTTTTACCAGTTTGTACCTAAGCAGCTTAAATAGCAAAAGAGTATGCGTACAACGAGCTCAAGTTCTCATTAAGCTCATAGAAACTGAGATTTTCTTGGAAGTTACTATTTCTGGGTAGGTGCTTTAAAATTTCAAATTACCTGTTAGTCTTACGCAAAAGTAGGTTTAAAACACACCCAACGCATGCACTTCGGTACATTAAGATTAGCTGTATGGAATGGGCTTTAGTAAAACAGGTTTCTACATATTATAGCCAATGATAGCTACTTGCTTTTCATCAGGTTAAAAGGCAACATAAAAAGGCTATATAAAGGAACGCTACTAAAAAAAAGATAAATCCTTTTTTGTACTAATCTTACAACCATTTCATTAACAGTTAGAAATTTGTTACGAATAGCGAAATATGTGAATGCAACTGTGTTTGACAACGACAAATTTATGGCAGAGTGACAGATAAAGACAAAAGAATGCTGTGTCAACATGAGCCTAATAAGCGTTTATGAGTAAGCAGTTTACGTGTTTACTCTGTAGGAATGTACTTATGAGAACTACAGTTATGAGAGGCTTCATGCGATGCTACCACCCATGCCTCATACCGTGAAATTTGATTTTCGAAATTCGTTTGCTGCCGCTCCGCTCAAACTAATAAGCATTCATTTGAGAGTGAGAGGGACGGTACGAAACGAAATAAAAAAAACGTTTTTTGGAGTAGCCCCCCCTGGGTGACGTGACGACCACGGCAACTCTGCCAAGAGTATGACGACGAAGAAGAAAGTAAAAGTTCCTATA
Organism: Pandemis heparana; assembly: GCA_963854515.1. NCBI lineage: Eukaryota > Metazoa > Arthropoda > Insecta > Lepidoptera > Tortricidae > Pandemis > Pandemis heparana. The sequence goes on along the minus strand of OY978022.1, from coordinate 11,560,525 downwards.
TCAAATGACCTTCTAACAAACACCTCATCGAACCTGTACTCCTGGTCATTGACTTTACAGAAGCGAAAACATCTAAATCATACGAGGCTAATAAAACTGAACACACTTGCCTAAACTACAATCGTTTGCGCGTTTCGTGTAAGTATGTTTATGCCAAAATGATAAACGACACAAATGTGGAAGGGTTGACAAAATGCCTTAAACTATGTTTGTATTCACGTGCAAGTCATAACAGGAAGCGTTTATGGGTTTCATACGACTCAAAGAGCGGTATAGCTGAAAAACTTAAGTAAATGACCTATTGTACCTATGTAGTAGTGTACAGAACTGATATGGGACTTAAGTCATTTTTCTAATTTGGAACGTCAATTTGTCTTTTCGCACACATTACTCACACTTACAAGGTCATTTACTTAAGTTTTTCACCTATAATAATGGCCATGCAATTAAGAAACGCTTCAGTCTTTGTTACTATTGAACCGTCCTTTTGTGATATTTTGTTTCGTTAACCCCTACGTGGAACAATAATAACATCTTAGTTAAATTAATTGTGTTTATTTTTGATAAATAAACAGCGACTATTTTTCACTATTTCACGCAAAGATTGAACTGCTACCGCCCATTCAGTTCGCATTCACAATGATCTGACTTTTTTCAATGTTGTTAGTACTCAATCGTAATTTTCAGTTGGTGTCATTTAAATATTAAACACTAGGCTTTATAGTTGCGAAATTGGTAGTACTAAGTTTTATCAATTTTACGGTTGCCGCAATAAGCTTACACCTTATACCAAGCAAGGTTAACATTAGAAGTCCGCGTCCCGAGTCTGATGTTAGACACGCTGAGCTTTTTCCGGGGAAAAATCTACAATTGCTACATTATTACGGACATAGTAAATTCTTATCCTTTTGTGTGATAAATGCATTACGACATTAGAGTGCAGACGAACGGACTTTTAAGAATCCTTAGTGGGCTCTAAAATTAGCAAACATTATCTTAATTTATCGTTTACTTAAGTGTACCATCAGCCAAATATGTGGTCTACCACCCTAAGGTTAAAATTCCTTTGCACGTCACAATATAAAACGTCGATAAGACAGGCTGTCAACTTGAAAGTTCGACTTTAGCGACATTTTCATTTGATAGGAATATGGATGAAAAGTGGTAGACCACTTATTTGGGCGACCGTACCTACCTATTACCGGATTTTTATAAACATTTTCATGTCGCTCGGTGTTGATACACGGCCTGTTTCACGTCAAGACAATTATTCGGCCGACAGATTTATTTTTGTATGAAAAATATGTATTTTCCTCCCACCATTAATCCTCGTTGCGTGTGCTTTAGGCCAGAGACGTCTGTATCACGCCTTTTGCGTGTTATTGTCTAATAAGTAAAAAAAGTGATACCAAACTTCTTTGGTGATTGTACTATTTGATCATTCTGTTTACAATGCAGCTTTAGCATATTTATTTAAAAAGGTAATGTTTCATCTCATTATCTTTTCATCATCATAGGAAGTATCAAATGAATCAAGAATCTTATTTCTTGATTTTTTTATGTTTACTTTTACGGTTTCACCGTTAGAAATTTAATTTCTAAACGACACTGAAAATAAGAACACAGAAAAATACGAAAAGTAAAGCTATGGCCGGGAATCGAACCCGGGTCCTCATCATCATCATCAGCCTGAAGAGGTCCACTGTTGAACTAAGGCCTCCCCCTTAGCACACCATAATGAACGACAACTCGCCACCTGCATCCACCGGTTTCCCGCGACTTTCATATCTTTTATTTCAATAAAAATGAATTGGGACCGATTTGATGGACTTTTTTGATTACTGTCTGAAGTGTCGCGAAGGTTCTTATGAATAGAAAATTGGATAAATTTCTCAAAAAAATTAAAAATTCTTTTTGTCGAAAAATGTCTGCTGTCGCTAGTAGAGAACCAACGAGTCTTGTGTATTACGAGTATTGTGATATATGATATTGAATTGTAAACTGTTATATTTTAGGCATTAATTTACCAATAATATATAAGTTTGTTTTGTTCTATAATAGTAGCCTGTAGCTGAAAATCAGCTCTGTATTCTGAGCAAGCTGAAAGACTAAAACAGAGGTATAAATACATGGTTTGAAATAATAAGCTCAAAAATGGCAGGTAAGAGATTTCTACGCGTCAGGAGTCCAAGTGCGTCTGTTGTTATATGTTAATGTTAGACACGGAACGGAAAAACACTTCTTTAAAATCGAATCCACCTTTATTTGAACTCTTCCTTCTTTGAATATTTATGAAGTGATTCTTTGTTAGCAAATTGAACGAGTTTATTCGGAATGTGAACGCTTTTAAAATCTTGGGAAACAGTATGGTAACGTACCTACGTTTTTAGGAAGGCCTTTTTGCTTCCTGCAACTATGCCTACAATTCACATGGCCAGCTCTATTGCATTTGCTGTAATAGGGTATTTAAAACTAAGTTCGGTCTAGCGAGCCACATTAGGGCTCATAATAGAAAATTGTAAATAATTGTTGTATATACTTGTGTTTCATTGTTATTTTATTGTATTTTAATTTATATTTATTTTTCTGGTCGTCAGGGTCGCCGTCATCGAAACCGATGAGGAGGACTATTACGTTTTTATGAATTTTAATGTTTTTTTTTCGATATTTCACACTGCCATGCGTCCCATAAACACACACACACACACACACACACACATAGTACATTGTGTATTAAGGGCGGTAAGTAAGTAATAACGAACGAGGCTCTAGTAGAAGCACGAAGTCACTTTCTGAGTCGAGGTTCGTAATTCCCGTACCTACCTACCGCCGTGAAACATACAATGTTTTTCATCACATTTGACAAACAAAATATAATAACGTGTTGACTTGTTGTTGAGCTATTTACTCGTAGTACCTAATTAAATTTATTTACTCGCAAATGTGATGAAAAACATTGTATGTTTCACGGAAGTCTCTCAGTCTTCTCAGTTCTTTCTCAGTCTTCGACTTCCGGCTTCTACTAGAGCATCAGTCTTAATCCCTTATTTATCACCCTTAATACACAATAGACTATAGAAGTGCCCACATATTGTGTTAGGACAGCAAAATTAAAAGCAGGCACATTTTTTTCATTGTAATAAAAGCGAAATAATAAATTTCTAAAACTTTAAATGGGAACATTCCCAAGGCTACTTTGAAACGAGGTGCCAAAAATGCTGCGTTCTATTGTATGCCAAATTACAAATGCGTTGACCAAAGAATGCGCCAGCCTTATGGTGACTATAATTTAGTTCTTTTAAAATTAGTGATAGCGATCCGGACGGAGTTTACACGAGTCCCACCACCGGCAATAATAGGTAATACTAGCTACTTCTTCTGCAAAGAATTCGTCCCGCGGGAACTACGCAATTTTCCGGAATAAAAAGTAGCCAATGTGTTATTCCAGACCATAATCTATCTTTGTTCCAAATTTCATTCAGATCCGTTAAGCCGTTCTGGCGTTAAAGAGCAACAAACATCCATCCTCATAAACTTTCGCATTTATAATATTAGTAGTGATGAGTCTTCAGACTTATCGTTAAATCTAGCGACTTTCGCATTTATAATATTAGTAGTGATGAGTCTTCCGACTTATCGTTAAATCTAGCGACTTTCGCATTTATAATATAAGTAGTGATGAGTCTTCCGACTTATCGTTAAATCTAGCGACTTTCGCATTATAATATTAGTAGTGATGAGTCTTCCGACTTATCGTTAAATCTAGCGACTCGCATTTATAATATTAGTAGTGATGAGTCTTCCGACTTATCGTTAAATCTAGCGACTTTCGCATTTATAATATTAGTAGTGATGAGTCTTCCGACTTATCGTTGAATCTAGCGACTTTCGCATTTATAATATTAGTAGTGATGAGTCTTCCGACTTATCGTTAAATCTAGCGACTTTCGCATTTATAATATTAGTAGTGATGAGTCTTCCGACTTATCGTTAAATCTAGCGACTTTCGCATTATAATATTAGTAGTGATGAGTCTTCCGACTTATCGTTAAATCTGGCGACTCGCATTTATAATATTAGTAGTGATGAGTCTTCCGACTTATCGTTAAATCTAGCGACTTTCGCATTTATAATATTAAGTAGTGATGAGTCTTCCGACTTATCGTTAAATCTAGCGACTTTCGCATTTATAATATTAGTAGTGATGAGTCTTCCGACTTATCGTTAAATCTAGCGACTTTCGCGTTTATAATATTAGTAGTGATGAGTCTTCCGACTTATCAAACAGGGGCCTTACGATGACGTCTTAGTGCGATTCAATTCTTACTCAGTTCAGATATTAGCTGTCATTTTTACTATGGATCTGGCAGCGAGCGAACAAATCTAGTTAGGCCATTGATCAAAGTAGCTATAGATATAGGTTCTTTATTTTTGGGTCATTTAGTATTTTTCTTTAGGTAGGTATTTATTCTTATTTTTGTTAATTTTCTGACGAATTCATTATAAATTATAAGTTATTTTTACTTGTCATTTTATGTAAACTTGTACCCTTCAATTCTACTGGAGGAGGCCTATCTATGCCTAGAGGCACACCGAATTACGCAATTTAATAAAAAACACAAAAAGTGGAGGCATGTAACGAAAAAAATTGTAGTTAATTCGGAATAAAAAAGGGGATCCCTCTATTTCCCATAATTTCAATTGCCCTAATATCACATGCCATAATTTTTGAATGCCATAATACTCAAACGTCATAATGTTCAACATCCCTAATATTAGATACCATAATATCACTTCCCATAATTTTTACTTTCCATAACGTTCAAAATCACTAATATTTCATGCCATAACAATCATTTGCCATAATAAGGAAAATACAGATCCAGACTGTTGAAATTAACTGGTACCCAAACACGGTAGGTTCGTTAGGTTTCTTGCGACCCTCAGAGCAGAAATAGAAGCATCTCTAAGGGCTCGGTGGGCATGGGGGGCGAAGCCCCCCTCAATAGCCACATGACTGGTCAATTAATATATAGGTTAGGTTAGGTTAGAATGGTGTCAAGGCGCGAAGCGCCAAAGCTAGGCGGAATAGGAGCTCCGCGAAGCGGAGCTCCGTCGACTTCGCCTCAGAGTCATTCAGTTCATATTCGCTTCGCGGAGCTCCTATTCCGCCTAGCTTTGGCGCTTCGCGCCTTGACACCATTCTAACCTAACCTAACCTATATATTTACCTGCTATGGGTGGTGTAGGGGTATAGCACGCGTCACGGAATGACGAGGACCCGGGTTCGATTCCCGGCCATAGCTTTACTTTTCGGATTTTTCTATGTGTTCTAATTTTCAGTGTCGTTTAGAAATTATATATTTACTACGTCATCGTCGTGTTAATTATCTAATTAACACGACGATGACGTAGTAAAAAATAACGTTTTAAAATTAGTTATTATTATTATTACAAGAATCAAAATTCTGTGTTTTTATGGCAAATAATTATTATGGCGTTTGAATTTTATGGCAAATGATTTTAGGACAATTGATAATAGGAAAAATGAAATTTATGGCAAACGTATCGTTATGGCACCTGAAGATTATGGCAAATGAAAATATGGCTAATGATCATTATGGCATGTATATCGTTATGGAATATAAAATTATGGCAAATGAAATTCGGGCAAACAATAGAGAACCATAAAAAAGGCTATTATATAAAAATATACTCGTAATTTTTTATATTGAACGAATAATAAACTAAACTTAACTGAACTATAGGCTTCCGGTACTGTAAGATTGTAACCATAACAGCGATGAATGATGAAACTTCGCACAACTTGCTTTACTAAATAAATATAAAAAGTTAGAAAAAGCTGTTAAACAAAATCGAAGTTAGTAAGAAAAACAGGCCAGAGACGAGATTTATGCGATAAAAGAGATTCAGTCAGGGTCAGTGACCTTTAAGATAAATTACAGTTTTATGAAATCCAGTAATATTTAGTAACTCATAATTTTATTCAGATAGCAAAAGATTGTGACACGACACCAAAGACTTATGATCAAATACCCAAGAGTTATATGTGAAAAACTTATGTAAATGACCTGTTGTATGTAGTAGTGTACAGGGGCCTTACCATGACGTCTTAATGCGATTCAGTTTAGGTTCACTCGCTGTCAGATTCATACTAAAAGTGACAGCTAAAACTTGAACTGATTCGGAATTAGGACGTCATGGTAAGCCCCAGAAATTGATATGAGACTTAAGTCGGTTTTCTAATTTAGAACGTCAATTTTTCTAAATTTACAAATTTATGCGAACGCGTTCGAGTCGTTATACGCGTCAAAAACTTACAATAAAGGCTCTGAACACGATGCTAGCAAAACTACCAACATTTCCCTCGCGTATCTTAGCAACCGAGCTCGAGCATACACTTTCCAATTTCTCCGCGAATCTTAAAAAAGGAACGGGGCAGTTAACTTTTAGACGACAACGGCATTTTACTTTTAAAAGACAGCGGCATTTCCAATTAGGCGGCCGTCGCATAGCTATTTATTGCCGGCGGCGCTCACAGAGACGCGAATATCTCGCCTAGATAGATCACTTGGGATGGGAACGGCGGCAGCATACTGACCCACGGACGCATGCGTGTATTAAATTTAATGTAACGTTATTACACCCGTTCTTATGATATTCGGGCCTCTTCCACCACTATCTTCTGTTAAATAAAGTTATTGGCAGGTATTTTAAGTAGGATGTTGCCATCTCTGTTTATTACAATGAAACACTGGCACGGCACCATACATGTGACTCATAAGATGTCAGGAACAGGGAGTGTTGAATTCGATCTCCGATCGGGGCAGGTTTGAATTAGCTTTTGTTAAAAAATATTTTTGTGTACTCTTTGTTGACAAATTGTTTGTGTGCAATGTCAATGTTTCGAACGTTTTTCCTATTGTTAAAGTTATCCGTTTGAGTTAAATATAGGTTTGTTTTTATATATCTTTGTTCTGTATATCGACGACCATCTCATTAATGCGTCTAAATATCGTGACATTTTTAACAAAATACGGAGGGAGGATATAAGACTTCAAACCCTCACGAGCAAAGCAGCACAATATCTAAGGAATTGAAAATTTAAGCTGTAATATAAGTGTAATTTGTAAGCCATACGGTAAATAAATAAATTACTACCAATTAACGCTTGTCAAGAGGTCAAGGACCGCCGGGATGTTTTATGCATATTCCTGGCAAAGCCGTCCCTGGCCAATATTTTCTCCTCACGCGATCTAGGTCATCATATCCAATAGTTGTTACGCGACCGCTAGCCGACTGACTGGAAAACTAAGATGAAATGGAATAAGGAAATATCTAAATAAGTAGAATAGAATATAATAGAATCGTTTCCGCGATATAGTGAAGTCAAGTCGGAGAAAACAGGTACACTCCCGGTAATATTTATATTGAATTGATAACTGAATAGAGAAAATATTATTGATAACTGAAGGAGGAATTGTGCAATAAAATGTCAAGCGCTTAAATGTCTGTCTGTCTGTATGTTCGCAATAAACTCAAAAGCTTCTGAACGAATTTTCACGCGGCCATCACTAAAAAATAGAGTGATTGTCGAGGAAGGTTCACGTATATAATTTGTTAAGGTTTTTTGTAAATTACTTGAAATATTTATTATTGACGGCAGTGTCGGGAAAAGTCAAGATGCAATACAAATGTTAATTATGCGCAGGCGAAGTTGTTTACATTAAGATACGTGCATACGCATGTCGGTACTTTTCGAACCAATTATTTGAATTGGGGCCTTACCATGACGTCCTAATTCCGACTCAGTTCAAGTTTTAGCAGTCACTTTTAGTACCTAGGTATAATTCTGACAGCGAGCGAACCTAAACTGAATCGCATTAAGACGTTCTGTAAGGCTCCAGTTTCTCGTAAGTAAAGAAGAGGCCAACTTTATTGGATGACCATACAATCGAATGTCTGTAACTCTAAATGCCAATAGTGATAAGTGTGAAAGCAAACTTCGTTATGCCAAAGTCTTCTGTGAAGTCATCCATTTTTCCTCAAAGGTCAATTAAAGAGATAGCGGCTATCAATCGCGCGTCACTCCAACGATCGGCCGCTCCGCCATTTCTACTCAAGGAATTTAATTTATACTATTTCTCCATTGGTTGGAGTCTTCAACTTCAAGGCGGTGTTCGTGAGTTTTTATCTCCTGGGCTAGACAGAGCCCTCTTTTTTGTGTGGAAAATGCAATGCATCTGCCGATACGGGATTGCCGGGGGTATGTGGGGCACTCCCGCGACGGCAGGTTTACAAAAAACAACATGGATTCCCTATTAAGTCGAATGTGAGATGCTACGAGAATACTTTGGTGTCATCACAACTCCCCAGCACCACTTCGGGAAGGGGTTTCCTCACGGCGGCAACATTGCAATTTGGGATTTCCCGCCCTCTCCCGCTGGTGCCGCTTTGTTTTTTGTAGAGATTGTTTCCTCGTGGCCCCCGTCTTGGAAATTCGTCGTCTCATCTTGAGCCTAGGGTAACAGATCTAAACGCCACGTTTATCGTAATTGTGGGCGTAAGATGGAAAGGGGAATCAAAATAGAGATTAGTTACTAGTCACATCGCCTGTAACAAGATTCGTGCGATTTTCGATTCTGCCATCAGCGCTGGAAGCAGCTGTACATTCTATGTTCTTTCTTTGTTCCCAGAACAGCATGCAGGAATATTGTGTCTCTGAACCAAAACCAATTACAATAGCAGCCCCATATTATGAGTACCTACGTGTAGTGTAGCGTGTGTGATTGCGAATAGTAAGTTAATTGGTCTCGGTTCGTGGAAACTGACAGACCTTATACTCCGAAATCCGATTTTCGGAGTTCGTTTCTTTCCATTTCACTCAAACTAATGGTTATTTATTTAAGAGTGACAGGGATGGTACGACACGAATTTTGGAGTAGTCCCCCAAGATACGGCCTTATCCATTTTATTCTTTTGAACAGTATAATTTATAGAATGATTTTTGGTAATAAGGGATCAAAAGATGGCTGTTTATTCGCAAATATTCGACGCAGGCTTAAATTTAAACTTTGGTTTGTAATACGGGATAATTAAGGGTGTTTAATCAGGTTATTTGCACGTTGGCAAATCAACATGAACCTTTTTTCTGTGATTGGACGAGCGATTAACGAATCTATCACATCTACCCGGCTAGACAAAGTTAGTTTCTACAGTTTCTACTGTCGATAACGCTAGGAGAATAGAATGAAATTGTATGGGATTGAAATAAGTTAAATTTTGCGTAATTCCAACAGAATACGGAGTTCTTTCTTCAACAAATAACAATTGCGAACAAAAATGCTGTCTCAATTTAAGTCAATGACCTCGTGTTATTGCTTTTATATTTTTATTTGCCAGTACGATATCGTAACAATTTCCTCTTATCATTTATCATTATTTATTGCCTTGTGTCCTTTTTAGCGTATAAAAATAAAGATCTCATCGGTTATTATGTAAATAGAAGCAGGACTCCCGGGTCTTAAGAGAAAGAAAGAACAATTTATTGCCACAAAAACAAATTAACAAAACTACAAATTAAGTGAAAATTCTCCAAATGGTTTGTGACAAAAGGTGTCGGCGGCAGCATAAGCTGCTGGTGCCGGTCCCGAGGGCGACGCCCGCAGCGCTGGTTTTCAGTCGACGCTGACTTATTACTCCTACAGTCCTGCCAGGTGCGTTTTTTTTTTAAATATTAAAACCGACAAACGGGCATGGGGTGCACCTGATGGTAAATGATCACCGCCGCCCATGGACAACCACAGCACCATTAATTAATTAAAATTAAATTTAAAATTAACATTAAGAGGGGCATCTAGCGGTATTAAGCTCTCGACGGTTTCCACCCTGGATTCTGACTATAGGGCCATTTTTATTTATGAAGTAATTATCTAATTATTCACCTATTATCACCTATTATGTTTTTTGATAAATTGTTTTTTATGTCTTTTAAAACATCCATAATTACCTACGTATCCCATCCATCCATCCATCCATGCTTACCGCATAAAAAGATCTAGTTACAACTAAGTACTACTGTTAGAGTTGTAGCCATGAAGTGACGAAGCCTCATTTTACCAGTAGCAACACTGGACGATGCCGCCATCTTGAGCGATGACGTTTGACAGTGACAGTACGTCACGTACGTCAAGCGGATTCCCTCCAACGGGAGGTTCGATTATGGTTCCTCGAGGCGGAATCGACGCAAAAGAAGCATGGTCTTGGTTACCGTGCTTTGTGAGATCTTGTGTGGCTTTTCCTTTCTGTTATTGTGTAATTATCTGACCAAATTGTGTGTTCCATCATGCTGGGAACTTGGTTGGAGTCGTTATAGCCTTTGTTCCTTGTTTGTGAGTTATTTGTAAGACCGCTTGGATACAATTTGCTACTGGAATCCTGTGTTTTTAATAAAATAAGAGCATCTTGCCAAAACTACATATTCTACTGGTGAAAAGATTTGTAAGTGGTTTAATTTTGAACAAAGAAAATTGAAGCTAGAAAATTTGGACCCGATCTGTTTCACCTGCGTGGGAGCTGTGGTTGTCCTTCTCGCACAATTTTATTTAAGAGCAGGGTCAGTCCGATGAATAAGCAATACATTTTTCAATTACCTACCTCTGAAACGATGGTTGTAATTCGCTGCCTCTTTAAAAGTCACCTCGTATTCGTTTGTTTTAGAATAGCCATGGTCACGAACGGGGCTGAAGTGAACGATAATTGACTTGTAGGTGATATAACTATTACGGCATGTCTTCAATGTATTGAAACCGTACATAAATATACACTGAATCTCGGCTCCATTGGGTTACACAGCCGAATCGCATATTATAACACGTGCATGGCATATCGAGATCAAACATTCGTTCGCACGTCGTTGAGTCGACTTCAATTTATCCAGTGAGTGGGCCGCGTTATTGCAGTGAGCGTAGGCAGCAGGGTAGGAAGGCAGGCTAGGTATTCTAGATATGCATTGATTCCACACGGCACTAGGTCGCGTTTAATGACGTTTCTTCTAACGAGGTGGCCGTGTCTTGTGTTAGTGGGAAGGATAGGTTTTAGTTTTAGGTCGAGTGCCCTGTTGATGCACGTTTACCTGAATTTTGAAGATTCGGTTTTTTGGTTCTCTATCGTTTGCCCGAATTTCATCTAACTAATATTATAAATGCGAAAGTATGGATGGATGGATGGATGGATGGATGTTTGTTTGTTTGTTACTCAATCACGCCAGAACGGCACAACGGATCTGGATGAAATTTGGCACATAGATAGAGAAAAGTCTGGAATAGCACATAGGCTACTTTTTATCCCGGAAAATTGCTTAGTTCCCGCGGGATAGCGATAAACGAATTCTTTGCAGACGAAGTCGCTGGCAACAGCTAGTATGCCATAAATGTATTGTTTGCCATAATAATCATTTGCCGTAACTCTTTTGAGGGTTCCGTACCCAAAGGGTAAAAACGGGACCCTATTACTAAGACTTCGCTGTCCGTCCGTCCGTCCGTCTGTCACCAGGCTATATATCTCAAGAACCGTAATAGCTAGACAGTTGAATTTTTCACAGATTGTGTATTTCTGTTGCCGCTATAACAACAAATACTAAAAACAAAATAATAATAATAATTAAGGGGGTGCTCCCATACAAAAAACGTGATATTTTAGCCCTTTTTCATGGCTACCACTCGCCGAGCTAGATCTCAAGAACCGTAATAGCTAGACAGTTGAAATTTGCATTTATTTTTATTGTGGCTACAACAAAATCAAAATAATAATATTACGACGACTATAGAGGATTATAGTACGACGTTGGTTCGCATGTGCATCGGTTGTGCTCTGACTTTGAGAATGATCTCGTAGAGAGATCGAAACGCGCGTCAGTGTTTGTGTGGTGATAGAATTAATTAAGTTTGTGGGATTTGTGTGCGTTTTGTGTGGCAGTAGTGGTAATAATATTAATTAAGGGGGGCTCCCATACAACAGAGTATTTCTGGTACGGAACCCTTCGTGCGCGAGTCCGACTCGCACTTGGCCGGTTTTTTTCTCTTTAACTGTTAGGTAATTGTTCAGGATTGTTATGAAACAAACCTAACCTAACCTATAGAGTTCTACAGGATTGCCATTACAATGCTCCTGAAAAAATTACGGTTTCAGAGAAAAAAGAGTTATGGCAAATGATTATTATGGCAAAAATTAAAGGCCACATTTAGCGTGATTGTGGGCGTATTACTATACGACCGTCGTACCACCACTATTTCCACCTGGAAAGTGGGATCTAAATATTATTCTATTATTATATGACATGATTCCTAAGATTAAAACAAAAACATTCATAGAAAAAACTATTTTCCGAGGATCTCTGAACAGAACCCTTCAAATTCACATCACGTCAATACGGTTGAACGGATTTCAATGAATTATGGAACAGGAGTGGCTGAAGGGCGGCGCAGGTTATATGTACTTAGGATAAAATTACCTTTTCTCCAAGAAAATCCCACATTAATATTGTTTGCCGTGTTCCCAGACGTTTTCACAGTAAGTAAATCATCCGCCGAGCAGCAGTGCTTGCGCTGCTGTGTTCCATCGTGGAGTGTAAGACAACCAGTGACATTACTGGCACTTGAGCTGTTCCATCTTACTTGTATATCTGACTAGCTTCTGCCTGCGACTTCGTCCGAGAGGAGAATAAGACTTAAGAACTGACGTTGATGGTATATTCTGCAATAATTATGTACGTTGAGACCAGTGCCGGATTTATATTTTTTACTAGCTGTTGCCAGCGACTTCGTCTGCAAAGAATTCGTTTATGGCTATCCCGCGGGAACTACGCAATTTTCCGGGATAAAAAGTAGCCTATGTGCTATTCCAGACTTTTCTCTATCTATGTGCCGAATTTCATCCAGATCCGTTGGGCCGTTCTGGCGTAATTGAGTAACAAACAAACATCCATCCATCCATCCATCCATCCATACTTTCGCATTTATAATATTAGTTAGATGAGTGTAGGCCACTTTTTTCCGCCGCCCATGATAAAACCAGTGAATGTGTTTGACTTTTATCGTCTGAAATCGAGTGAGGTGACCGTCCTCTGAAATCTGCCGCCCCTAGGCCGCGGCCTATACGGCCTATTTACAAATCCAGGACTGGTTGAGACTCTAGGCAGCCACGACCTTTGAGATGTTTATCGCTATCCCGCGGGAACTATGCAATTTTTCGGTATAACAAGTAGCCTGTAGCTTAATCTAGAGTACCAGCTATTTTCCTTCCAATTTTTATCCAAATCCGTCCAGTCGTTTAAGCGTGAAGAAGGAACAAACATACACACTCACTCACTCACATCGTCAAAAACTTTCGCATTTACTTTATACTATTAGTAGGATAGAAATAGGATATCGTTCGCTGGTCTCATTGCATACCTTAGGTTCTGTCTACTTCGTAAGGAACAAAGACGTGATTTATATATGTATGTATATCTTGGTAAGAAAGGGACACGTTAGTTGGCCTCTCATGCATGCAGTATTAATTAACCTATAATCATCCAGATGTGCGTTTCCCACTCTAGCTGTGTTTATTTAGGATGTTAACCTTGGTAGGTACTTGTAGAGATAGAAGTCATAGATCATAGTTACGCGAAATTATACACATTTATGATTTGACTAACTAGCTATTGCCCGCGGCTTCGCCCCCGTTCTTGTATTTTTTAAATGTTTTCTCACCGCTTCAACCCTATCAGGGGCCATGACGTCTTATTTCAGACTCAGTTCAGGTTTTAGCTGTCATTTTTAGTATGGATCTGACAGCGAGCGAACCTAAACTGAATGGCATGGTAACCCCCCTGGACTTGCACGAATGTTTAGCGAGGCAAACGAATTGTACCTTATTTATTCGGTTTTCTAGCGGTGTGTCTTATATTATGTTTTCTCAAAATCGGTTAAGCCGGTTTGGCGTTGAGGATATTTTATGAACTGCAGATTTGAATTATTTTACCAAAGTTGAGTTTGAAACCTGCAGCAAAATTTGTCTAACGCAACAATTCATATTGACATTCCCCATCTCTGTCTATTCTCACGTACACATACTTGATTGATATTTATAGAGGTAAACGCGGTTGTGATAATGACGGGCGACTTTGAATAATACTGATTCGATTAGTCGATTATTGTAATCATTCGACTTAGTCGACTAATTCGAAAATCATTCCAATATTAGTAGTACTCAAAATCCCCTTCATCCAGCCCAGTCTAGTTGACGTTGATACAACTAACAAGCCAACAACTAACGCGAGCACCGCGCCGAGTCGACACGAAGATTCCAGATTCGGCCCGAGCAGTCCGAATCGGGAATCTTCGTGTCGACTCGGCGCGGTGCTCGCGTTAGTTACCGCGACCGATTAGTTACTAATATTAGTAGTCGTTATTCGATTATCGGCATTAGTATATTACTAATTTCATATTCGAATTATAATATTAGTAATGAATAATCATTCGAATCAGAAAGTTAGTCGAAGTCCCCATCACTAGGGTGTGATTCCGAGTGTGCTAGGCGATATGGCTTCTGGCTTGCATATGTCTGTTATATCATTTAAAAACACCTGAATACAAGCTCTTAAGAGTTGAATGACATTCCCACCGGTACCATCGACACCCAAGGGATAAACAAGCATTTGCAATTCCCCGCGAATATTATTGTTGGCATCGCTACTACATTTACAATTGAAATTCAGACAGCAACTAAGTTCTGGGAAAAATACATTTGGTATGGAAAGTCGCGAGACTCGGCGAGGTTGTTGGTTGTTGTTTACTTTAATTTGGTGTGTTGTTTCTAGCAGTCTTGTTGTTCTGTTGGATGTAGAGGAAAGAAGTACTATCTTGTCATGTTGTGATTAATAAACAGGTTACAACTGGCTTGAGCAACTTAATTAGCATACATCTAACTAATATTATAAATGCGAAAGTATGGATGGATGGATGTATGGATGGATGGATGTATGTTTGTTACTCAATCACGCCAGAACGGCCCAACGGATCAGGATGAAATTCGGCACATAGATAGAGAAAATTCTGGAATAGCACATAGGCTACTTTTTATCCCGGAAAATTCCCGCGGGATAGCGATAAACGAATTCATTGCAGACGAAGTCGCAGGCAACAGCTAGTACATACATAAATCACGTCTTAATCCCTTACGGGGTAGACAGAGCCTAAGGTAACAAGACCTAAAGGCCACGTTTACCGTGATTGTAGGCGTATAGGTGAAAAGGGGAATCAAAATAGTGTATACTACTCGTATTTAAAATCCAGTTGCGTTTTTACCTGTCTGGCATGGGAATATTAGTTTAGATTTATTGACCAAGCAATCTATTTCACTCTTCAGCTGTACTTCATACCAAACTAATTTCAGCCCGCGACTTCGTCTGCGTAGATACTATATAAAACTTCCTCTTGAATCACTCTGTCTATTAAAAAAAACGCGTCAAAATTCGTTGCGTAGTTTTAAAGATATAATATAAGCATACATAGGGACAGACAGACAGGGAGACAGACAGTGGAAAGCGACTTTGTTTTATACTATGTAGTTATTAAGTTATGCTGACAGCCTCTCACCTGCCTCAGTTCGACCTGTGAAAGAAACGCTGCTGTGGATTCAGAAGTGTAAAAAAGTGGAGCTAATATTATGTCACTAAAATGGCAAACGTACGTATGAACCCGTGTGAACATTTTTACGACTTTTAGCTTTAATAACGTGACAATTAAGCTTACATATAAGCAACATTTTGTTTTTTCGCTAAAAGCAACGTTTGTCGGGGAAAATGTACAAGTCTGAGATATAAGAGTTTTTTCCAAAGCTCATGATAGCGTTGCGACTTAGAGTGACAGCACCGGTCTTATGATGTACGACCTCCCACAGTGAACAGTATAATATCAGTAGCACACGTAGATAACTCCCATATTATACAGGATGCGTTAGGCAAGTTTTGAAGAGACTCAAAGTAAGTGTGATGCTTAGTTAGTTTTATCATTAAACACCTCTGTGAAAGGCTTCCATTTGTTTTTAAATAAATCACGTCTTAGACAAATATATATATTTTTGTATTGTATCGTTTCTTACATTCACCTCGGCCCTACTTTGATAATTAAAAAAATGCTGTAAAATCAATATTGTTAGTACAAAGTTAGTTTTTGACATGGTCATCCATCATTAACTCCAGCCAATAGATATTGTGCAATACTCTTATTGTGCAAAATAAACAAGACAAATACAATTGACAAACATTGAGATACATGCACAAAGGCGGAAGGCGGATGAATTGTATTTGTTTTATGTTTATTTTGCACTATAAAGAGTTTACTTACATATAGATCCCACTGCTGGGTAACTCTCTCTTGGAACGAGAGAATTTGGTTTGTAGTTCTTATAAGGGCATCTATGTGGTTTTGCATGTCGATTCTGATACAATCAGCAGTGAGAGCCCGAGTGTCTCTACTTGAGAGTAAGAGAAAGTTTCTTGAGAAAAAGGGCCTTGACAGACAGACGGACGGGCCACAAAGTGACCTAATAACGGTTCAGTTTTTTCTTCTTCTAGGGTACGGAAGCCAAAAAAAAAAAAAATACTCTGTCTTTTTAATACCATCACACATTCATGCCAAGAGCTTTTTAGCCATATCCGTACTGTTATTATCTAACCTACTGTGTCCGGGCGTCGATTCCGCTACGTTGCTTTTTGCTTATGGCGGGTGACGTATGTGTCACATTTAGTTTGGGATGTGACGATGGGAGAACATCATGATAGGAGCTAAGCCGAATATTGAGTGCGAACTATTATTTCAAACTATTCTAGCTTTCTAGATAAAAAAGTTGAAATAGGCATTCACTCAGCTATTGTTCAAAATGATTTTATGTTGACTTCTGAGAGCGACTACAGCACTAGTCTAGATTTGACTAAAAATACTCCTAAAGCCGAAAAGGGGTTCAAAAAATGACATTGAATTGAAATGCAGGGAGCAGTAAAATTAAAGAGTACCTAGAGAGCAAAGAAAGTCTATAGGTAATCAGAATCAGATTCAGAATCAGAAATTATTTATTTGCTAGAACACGGTTACATGGATCTTAAATATCTAGAACAGTACATGCGTATTCAACCTGCATGCAGGGGTGCAAAATTACATCAGTCACTTTTACCGAGCTTTTACCTCTTAACATATTTCTAATTTAATGGAAGTCAAATATATTTACAATGTCAAATATTCTTTAAAACTCTTATTTATGCCCGGTTCGGAGTGACGGTTTGTCATCATCGTCATCATTATGTCAGTCGAAGGACATCCACTGCTGTACATAGGCCTCCCCCAAGGCTCTCTATTCAGCGACCGATCTTGCGCCCTCCGCATTCACCGCAATCCCTCGAGCCTAATCAGGATGCTTTGTATACTTTTGATAAACTCTAGATTGCTAAGCTTCTAGTATCTGAATATTCGTTAAGCCTGATCTTCACAATACGAGTTTATTAATCACGGTACATACATCGCGGGGGTTGAATGATCCATTACGTCTTACCTACTTCGGTAGCCCGCAATGTATAGCTACTAGCTACCCGCGTAAGGCGTCGCTTGTCGATAGTCAGTCTAATCTATCACGAGGAAGCTCGGTCGACATCTCGTCACTGTGGCTTTCCCTGATTATTATTTCTTGGTATTGACTTTTCATTATTAGAGGCATCGTTGTAGTGCGCTGCTAACTTATGTAGATAAACAAAAACGGCCAAGCAAGGAAATATGAAGTTCCAGTGTTAGCAAAGCCCTGCTGGTCATTTACATTGGTTACTTATATACACACAAACATGAAAAAAGTAGATTTTTAGACTCTTTTCATTGTGCTGTAAAAGCTAATTTCATATCAAATTTCCTTCCTTAAAAAAATCGTTCTCCCCTCAAGGTAAGACTTAATTGACTCGTTTTAGATTTTTTTGAAGCAAAATAAATATTATTCTATCCTAGTTTGTGGAAACTTCTTTACCTTAAATTACTAGATCAAAAGTTAAGTGAGTGCTCTGTGTTAAATCTATCTTAGTCGATGGTTTCAAGCTGGTTTCAATTCACGACTTAAAAATCAACCTGTATAGTCTAACATCAAAATTTTTAAACAACACTGAAATTTAAAACAAATAGAAAATCTAATAGTAAAACTATGGCCGGGCAGGTAACCTGTTGTGGGTGTACCGATATAGCACCATAGTACATAACATAACTAACTAAATACACTTAACAATTTCAAATGGAGACTCGTTTCACGGAGTTCAGTCAATAAATTAAATGAAGCAAGTAATTAACTGAGACCTCGTCGAGCTATTCGACTTCAATAAACATTAGATATTCTTGAAGTCTATTCAGTAGATAATAGATAGAACAAGTACTAAGGCTAACGTTTTTTTCTTTATCTTGTAATTTTATGTTGCCTGTGTGTCACTAGGTTTGTCAGGCTTTTCAGCGTATGATGGTGCTTTCATATTGGTGATATTAAGTGTTGCATAACGTTATAAAACACACACACATTCAATAACATAATAATAATAATAATATTCTGGAATCCGGTGATTTCCTTATATAATTCTCGTACTAAATCAATTTCGGGTGGGCGAAGTGACACTGTGAGTGTAGTGAGTTTGAATCGAGTTTCGAGTGAGAACGGTTCCAGTGGTAACGAGAGTGCACGCAGTCGACGCGCAAGAATGAGGGTAGACAGAGCTCGGTCTACCCAACAATAACATCCACCCGCAATTTCTTCAGTCTACCCGTGATCATGATACATGCAACTGTATCGAAATATCGGGAGCTCAATAAAGGTAATCGCGGTTCATATCCCGTTTATAATATTTCGAATTCAATAACACTCCATAATATTTTTACAATATGTTAGTTTCGACAATTTGTGATAAAATTTTATAAAACGCCAGCGGGAGAGCATCACGAGAAAAATGACCTCTCTATCGCGCTATCGAGCCCGAATCTTTCTCTTGTATTGCCAATTTATAACTATTAGTCTATCCCCCATAGTCATAAACGCTCTATATGCTACTGCTAACTTAACAATCGTTTGTCCTTATCTGTGAAAGGTGAATGTTAAAGCGACAGATAAGGACAAACGATTGCTAAGTTAGCAGAAGCCTACAGAGCGTTTATGAATAAGGGAGTAGTAAGTCTATGACCTTAGCAGACAATGATCATTTAAATTTTACTACATCGTGAAGGTCCTTACACCGAGTCATAACATAACATCTCTGAAAAGCATTCCACGAATTGAATTGTAAATTGCTCTACAGTTCATGGCATCATACATAATTTATTCATTCGTAGAACTAAAAAATTAATATCAGTAAGTAAGTAGTAATTTATTTTGCGTAAAACATGGTACAAAAGATGGTCAGTATAAACAATGGAACACACATTTCACCAGCAGCTGGCATGCAAAAACAACACTGGCAGAAGAGAAATAACATCATAAGTACGTTTGGTAATTTTGGGGCTACTTTGATCGTTTTAAAATTGCTATAAAATCGATATTATCCATTTCCGGTGAATGTTTGGCATGTAGACGCAAAGGCGATCGACGAAGACATAGATTGGAAGCAGTAAACGCAAATAAAAAAGAATGGTTTTGTCATTAAAACTACTTTTTAAAGTCACCCCGTAAATCAAAGTCACCCCAGTTGACTGTACCTAATCTCTTCATATTTGTAAACCATAGTGTCAGAATACTTATTAACTTGAAGAATAAGGATTGGTGTCTTCCAAAGTGCGTAACTTGCTACAACTTTTTTAATGAACATCTACTTTTTTCGGGTCTAGAGCAGAGAATAAAACAACAGCAGGTTCTAGCGCGTAAGGCGCTTTGAGATATCGTTTTGTCCAACTTTCAACATGAAACTACAATACAATACAATACAAATACTCTTTATTGAACACCACAAATCAGTACAAAACAATACAGAAACAAATAACAAAGTATACAATAGGCGGTCTTATCGCTTAATAGCGATCTCTACCAGACAACCTTTAAGACAAATAAATAAGTTGGAGACAGTTTAAGTAGGTGGCGGAAACAAATAGACAGGAGAAACGCAGGGATAATAAAACAATAGTTACATAAACTACCGTGAGACTCAAAAATAATTACAACAAACCGGATAACTCACGCATAAAAGCCGAAGCAGTGGCAGTGGTGGTGTGGGCAGTGTTCGATTCGCTGCCGCCGGGGCGAGCGCTCTCTGATGAAGAACTACGGAATAGTCCGAAACAATTGTCGGAGCATTCCTTCGGCTTTTATACGTGAGTTATCCGGTTTGTTGTAATTATGTTTTGTCTAACTTACTTGTAGACTTACTTGTTGTGCTAAATTGTACCACCTGCTCAGATCTGTTCTTTTCTCCAGTCCAGTATGGTTGCCTGGTAGAGATAGATGATGATTATGATGATGATAAAGCTCCGTCTCTTTCGCGCGTTTTGATTTCAACATTAAAAAGGGATACTTTACGAATATGGGCGTGACAAAACCTAATTTCATGCCAAATATCAATGTTCAATAAGAACCCCTTATCGCATATACATAGAACCGTCACACATTTTTTTTTCTCTGAATCCGAGAAAATTAAACCAATTATCTCCCCGTCTGAAACAGAACTTTATATATTTTTTTCGTTTTTAACATCCAATTAACAAGAAGTTGTAATAAGCGTGATCTTGATCCTAACACACCTATTGCGTATCGTTTGCGTCGAAGTTAGCTCAGACTACTTTTAACGAGCCCCTAGACAGCGGAACGGTTTCCTTTTAAAATGTATATTAGACTAGCTTCTGCTCGCGACTTCGTCCGCGTAGAATTAGGTTGAAGAACTGATGCTTGTAGTTACCTATATTCTGCAAAAAATATTTACGTTGCAACTTTACGCAGATACGACCTTTGACATGTTTATCGCTATCCCGCGGGAACTATGTAATTTTCCGGGATAAAAGTAGTCTATGAGCTATTCCAGATTTTTCTCTATCTATGAGCCGAATTTCATCTAGATTCGTTGGGCCGTTCTGGCGTGATTGAGTAACAAACAAACATCCATACTTTCGCATTTATAATATTAGTAGGATTTATTGTCAATAGTGAGCGAAGGTTTACTTTCTTGTGTAAAAGTGTTATGTCACAAGAAACGTTGCAAAGGCTACGAAGATTAGTATGCTGATGTCACGTGCCGCTGCTGGCGCTACCAATTCTTCTACAGTAATTGATGTCATCTTCATTCATTCTTCATTCATCAAACTCATCATACATGTTCGTCGGTTTAGAAAGAAAGAAAGAAAAAGTTTATTTATGACAATCATAGTAATTAAAATACAAAAACATATTAAAAGCTACATAAAATTGACATAAAATGGCCGTACGGGCAACGCTGGTAAACGCTGGTGGTGGTGGTTTAGGTTACTCTTGAACAGATTTTTTGTCAAAACGTCCCCCATTTGGTCGCGGAACGTCCGTCTAGACCTTCTTCCAGCGCATCCGTTCACACTCGCCATATAGAACATATCCTACTAATATTATAAATGCGAAAGTTTGCGAGTATGGATGTTTATTACTCTTTCACGCCAGAATGGCTGGCCAGATCTGGATCATATTTGGCATAGACAGATTATTCACTGAAATAACACAGGCTACTTTTTATCTCAGAAGGTTGCGTAAATTCCCGCGGGATAGCGATAAATGGTTTCCTTGCTGACACAGCTGGAACAGCTAACCTAAACATAATTGTACTGTACATACATATAGACAAACAGACAGGCTTTGAGAGAGAGAGAGAGAGAAACATTTATTTACACACTTCGATTTAGAATATGAAGAAATACAATTATACTCAAGAATAGTACCGATATGGTGTAAAATGGGCCGCACTCAGCATAATGACACAGGACACAGGATTTGCTCAAAGAATTAGCTCATTTTTTTCCCCTTGACTATCTGTAGTGTATCAAGTAGACCTGCTGTTGTCACGTCGCCTATGTCCAGGTGGGCTTTCTGATGAACTCCGAAACTCCAATAAATCATCGCCTTGTTTACTCGGACTGGTTCTTTCAACTGCCATCAGCATTTAATTACGACAAATTTATTTTCTTAACGATCAGAAACTTGGAGATAAGTTTTTCTTTTTGTTTCTGGTGTAGATGGTTTGCTTTTTGCCTTAGTGTTAGCTTTACATTTAGCTTTGGCAAAGGGTTTTGCCAGACAGTACGAAACATTTTACGCAAGAGTTTGAGTTTCAATCTTATTACATTCAGATGTCCATCTATTACTACTATTTACTCATTAGTGCGATGGTTAGGAGTTACAACCATAGGTATAATGTTTCTGAGCTGATTGGATCACACATGACTTTACGAAGGTCTATACCAATGGACAAAAACAATCCCATTGTTAGTTAACTGGTTGTGATTTCTATTGTATACTTTGTTCTTTGTTTCTGTATTGTTTGGTACTGGGGTGTTCAGAGTATTTGTATTGTATTGTATTGTATCTATGAGTATCTTTTTATTTTATAAAACCCTAGTAAAACACTGAAAGTGGCCAATCGTCATACATCAATATTTTGCTTGCTGTCTGGTACTTTAGTCTTGTTATATCTACCATTATAATATTACGGTAAACTTTTAGTAAAATCCCGTTGTAAAATCCTAATAATCCAAATACAAATACAAATACATTTATTTCGTAATCATAGGTAGGATATACAAGATCATAGGAATTATTAGAATAGTACATGGGCCTTACCATGACGGCTTAATGCGTTTCAGTTTAAGTTCGCTTGCTATCAGATTCATACCAAAAGTGACAGCTAAAACTTGAACTGAGTCGGAATTAAGACGTCATGGCAAGGGCCCAGCTATGATTTGCCGTTTGGCGTTCGAAATTTTAGGGAACATTCATTAGTCACGTATCATCAAAATTTGAACAGGCATCATTAAAACAAGTACTCCACAAAACTCTAGTTATCATCTAGTTAAACTAAAGAGATAGGCTTCAAGAACGTTACATCATCATTATGAAAAATAACACGATACTGTTCTCCCAGGTAACTCCACAAAAGGTATTCTTTAACCTTTTTTAACCTTTTGGAGAAAAACCCGTAAATAATGACAAGTGATTTATGAAATTGCATGTCGTTGCGACGATACGAAAGCGTTAGGAAAAGTTGCTGTCACGAGGAATTAACATAAAATGGGGCAACATTTTGCCGGCTTTCTTTTATTCTTTTCTGTATCAAGTTGCTGTATCAGGTTGTTAGGCAACTAATCTAAATTAGTAGCAATGTTTTACAAAAAAATATGATGTTTTTGGAGATAGTCGAAGTTTCAACGCTTGTCAGTTTTGCGAGTTGTTGTTTCTCTTTGCTATCTGTACCTAATGATTTTGTAACGGCATCTCTTTTGATTCCACGTGATTTCTTTAATTGCCTGACACATATCTGGGCAAATAATCTATTTATATGCTATTTTAAGGGTTTTTAGGGGAAATGAGCTTTTCGGTGAAGGGAAACGTCTTGAGTTAACCTGCATACGCCTGTGAAGCAATTCAATGAAGTGAAATTCCCAATCCGCACTGGGCCCGCGTGGGAACTATAGCCCAAGCTCTCTCATGCCTGTGCCCAGCAGTGGGACGTAAATAGGCTGATGATGATGATGTTAATGAGGAGAAATGTAACCTGATTACAAGATTTGTAGTTACCTAATTAGAGCTTCATGAAATTAGGTGCCACTGGTTAAGCTATCACAAGACCACGACATTTTATAGCAAGTAAGATTTTGATTAGATCAACTTCCCAATTCTGTAGTCAGATCTGCTTTATTAATTTCAATCAAATTCCAGAATCCAATTTCAAGATTAG
This sequence comes from Pandemis heparana, assembly GCA_963854515.1. Taxonomy (NCBI): domain Eukaryota; kingdom Metazoa; phylum Arthropoda; class Insecta; order Lepidoptera; family Tortricidae; genus Pandemis; species Pandemis heparana. The sequence goes on along the minus strand of OY978022.1, from coordinate 11,536,551 downwards.
CCAGGTTGTAGTAAAGAGATATAGATGATTGAATCAAGGCTCATAAATTCTTAATTTGGTCTACGTTGAAAGATTTAGCCGAAAGCCGAGTCGATGACAATACTACAAAATAAGATGCAAATTTCAATTGAAGTGGGGCCAGATTCATAAAAACGGGCTAAAGAAATTATTTTCGTTCTTCTCACTGATACCAACTCCCAAAGCGTACGGAGTTTCAATAATTGGATAGTAGGTACACGTTTGAACAGCTCGTTTAAAATTCAATAATTAGGTGATGACACATAGTTTTTCGTACACGTTATGCTGATGGGTATATTATGATTATTAATGATTTTGAACCAGTCTTACTCGAATACAGTAGGTTTTTTAATGTATTCAGTAGGAAAAAGTGGATTTTATGCAAGGGAACCAGAAGGGAACCGACCGTACATTACTAAATTTCAAGTCAATCTGAGTTGACTTTAACAAACAATACATAATTATACAAAGTTAAATGAAGCCTATGAAAAGGTTGCATAGAAAATGTATTGGAAATATGTATAATTGCAATAAAGCGTAATATCCATTTATATTACATGCATAATCAATCCCCAGCTAAGTGACCTGTAAGTCAACATTGATCAAGTTGCGCTATCAAAGGAGCCGAGTCGACTTGGCAATTAGTGCTAATGCATTAATCACCTAATTGGATAGTGGTCATTAAGTGACGCGGTCATTAAGTGACGTGGTCATTACGAAGAGCGTTTCAACCGCCGTGGAAAATCAAGCTTTTGAAAGCGTTGTCCGTTAGCATTTCATAATTATTTCAACTTTATAATCTCCACGCATTTTTCAGAACTACGAAACCCTCAAAAACGGTCTTGATTTGACAGAGAAACAGACGGAGAGTGACTCAAAAAAATACTTTTTTTTAGGTATATCTAAACTCTAAAACGGCGACAAATTTCTGAAAATTGATTCCAAATAATATAGTAAAAGGGTTAGTTGACTCTCCACTTTGAAGTTATCAAGTATATCGGAACACGCTCTTGAAATAAAGCCTTGTTCCATTATGTTTGGACAATTTCTTGTTACCTTATGCTCTATCTACCCCGTAAGGGATGAAGACGTGATTTGTGCATGTACCTATGTTTAAAATATTAGTGTATAGATGACGTGCAAAGGATTTTCAATGTTAGTTTAGTAGACTACATATTTGGCTGGTGGTACGCAAGCTTGTGATGTGGTCAAACCCCAACCGCGCCGTGGTAGGATCCCGAAATATTCCCGCCACTATTGTAACTTCACGAATATCACGGAGTCCTTCTTGTATACTTTACATAGAATTGACTTTTATTTTATGTAGAACATTGTGGTGGTTATGCACAGCATAATTTTAGTGCTAACGTGATAAAGATCGCATGTTTGAATAGAGTTATGCTTTGTGAGTTATTCGTTTCAACAACAGACAGACATGGCGTATTGAATTTGATTGATGCGTGAACGTCGTGATCGGCTTATAAAAATCAGAAACAACAGTTTATAATATGTATAACATCTGTTCAATTTCATTCTGAAAAGTGAAAACTACCTTATTTGCAGCTTAAACACTCAATCCGTAAACAGTGCGTGGCGTAACATTCCTTATCCATTCCATCTTCCATTGAGAGGGTGTGAAATCGCAATGAGATGAAAACACGTGGGAGCGAGAGGGAAAACCTAATAAAGCTATAGGTCAACGGCCGATACGTGACTTGGCTACCACAACTTTGTTCATTTCGGCATGGACTTTACTGTGTTATGTCTTGGAGCATTCAACTAACCGGAGGCATTACTCGCTCTGATTTCAATAAAAAAAACTCCCACTTTCGACAAGTCGCTATAGGAGACTATAGCGACTAGTAGAGATACTATAAAGCGTGCATACTAAATGTCAAAATTACGATCACGTAGCTATGCACACAGATAATGAAATTGGTTAACACTAATATAACTGCCGGTACGCATTTGATTTTCATCCACTGCTGAAATCTAATATTTTTCGATTGATAAATTTGCGGCAAAAAAGTTATACCAAACGCTATGGAAGATACAGTTCATAACTACATGAACAGTAGTAAATTTATATATTTTTTTGTTTGTCTAAGTTCAATTTTTATTTTTGGTTTGTCTTTCTTGTTCCTATTTTTCTATTCAAAAGTCTATAACTAATAAATTTATGTTCTATAAACACACAATATTTTATTTAATGTAACCGTACTCGTAATCTAATAGTAACTAAAAGCCACAGACATATACGCGGCTGCGTCGGACACAGATAGCTCGGGTTTGACAGCTGGCAGCTTCAACACTCATTCCCCACTCACTGTTAAGACGGGTAGGGACCCTTTTTCTGTAGGCTTTAGGCGTAGATCCGTCGTTGGGAGCTCCGGTTTGCTCCATGCTCTACCTACGGTATATGTGTCTATTCACTGGTATGTGTAGCACTAGGTTCAATGGGAATGCTAATCGCAACGCAATACCAACTCTGTAGCATAAACTTCTATTAAAGCCGAGAGCGCAAACGTTCAGAATCTACCAATCAAAGTACAGTTAAAATAATTATAAAAATCGTTTTTATTTCTCGACACGATTTCCGCAAAACTTTTGCGCCTCGAAAAATACAAACGCGAGTCTTAATAAGTTTGCTCCCTTCTTTGGAAACTCAAGAATTATTCAATTAAGTAGATAATTTTGTAGCGACGATGGAATTATGGCGCTCAACGAGCTTCGGCAGAGGTTTGAGGCCGCATACAAATTTGAAACAGACAAATGGCAAAAAATACGCCGTGAGACACGATACTGATAAGTAAATAACTATTTACGATAATTTTATTTTTAATACATCCATTTCTACGGCATTTGATGTTTGTGTCTACATATAAAGCAAATTTCAAGTGAATACGATCATTAGAAATAGGTACTATTAGAGCTGCAATATTTACATTCTTTGTTACACGGAGACTAAATTAAGAATTTTAATGATATATCCCATGATATATATATTAAACGAGCAATATCTGTATGTTAATGGAGATTTTGGGGGCGTAAATTCGATTTAGCTAGATGTCTTTTGCGATCATCGAATACTGATTAATCAGATATTCATATAATTTTGTCATCATCAAATTTCAAAGGGTAATTTTTACGCCAAGCTTACACACGATTCTTTTATTTGACTGCGCTGACAGTTCCTAAAGCGTATAAGTACGGTAACCGTGTAGCTCGGTCACTTGAGAACATTAATAAATGTCACACCTGTCACTTTAGGGGCAGGTTAATATGATTTTTTCCGTCCTCACAGGACCGTGACTTTTCTGAGTCAATGACAAGTGCCCATCATACCTTTATTGTTGACTAACTTATTCCCGCAGCTTTGCATCCGTGGAATAATAAAGTAAATTGCTGCACGATAAATGACAACCTTCCTCAGACTCCTGGCATACTCGTATAAAAAAAAGATTTTTATCCTTCATGCTAAACGTAACCTTGTTCGTGAATCGTGGTCTTGTTACCTTAGGCTTTGTCTACCCCGTAAGGGATAAAGATGTGATTTATGCTTGTATGTATGTATGTATGTCTTTTTATCCTAACTCGAGTTTTGCGCTTAGCATCTGTTACGATAATAAACGAGTTATCCCTTATTTGGCCAAGGGTTAAAATGAAAAACTGTCAAACTAATTTAAACAAACCTTAAATCAATAAACAACTCGTCGATGTAAACAGGCAACTTTGAGTTTGAAATTTACGTTGAACTCTCGTTGACTCCACCTAAGTTTGTACGTTCGATTCCCTTTGTATTTACTTGTTTATTTGGCGATACAGGTAGTTACGAGATCAGAGACTCAAGGTATATAATCATCATCATCAGTCGGAAGAAGTCCACTGTTGAACAAGGGTCTTCCACTTATAGAGCCATAATGAGCAATTTTAATCCTTCATCCATCCATCCATCGCAACTCTCGCTTCGCAATGTCATCGGTCCACTTAGTGGAAGTTCTGCCAACGCTGCATCAACCAGTTTGTGATCGCCGCTCCTCCAACTCATCTGTTCTAGCAAGGTTCTAGCCAAAAATCTAAAATCAGGTATTAATAATACAGCCTATTGATACAAAATCACAGCGATAATGAAATCGATACTCAAAGAATTTTCCCAGAACGTAGAGCAAGGCGCAAGCAAAACTTGAAACAGAATCAATGTTGACTTCAAACGTGACTCGATATTACTCGATAAATTGGAACGTGACCTTAACAGCGGCCTGGGGAATGAAAACAAATGCACCTTATTTTCAAGCCGGCGGATCCGTGACAGAGTGGTTGGGACTTCAGTCCAAATAAACAGACAGCATGACGATTTATTTACAGCACGGCATTATATTTTATGACATAGGCTGTTCAACTTTAAGATGGCAGGCCACATATTTATATGATGGTACCATAATTGGGGAACCCAAGGGTCAAAGGAAAGTAACGTGTAAGTATTTGATTTGATTGAACTTTTTTTTCATTTCATACCTAAACCTGTAGATGTTTAATCAACTCGCTAAACTCGACCTCCGACCTTTTACTAGATATACCTATTATGTGATTGTTACGTAAAACTGGATTCGTGCATTAGCCAAGATCGATGGACACCTCTGATAGAAGGCGACCCGCGTCAGTCTCAGGTTGCTAAGTGTTCCCTGTTTCTGAATAACTACTTATATCTGTCCAGAAAGAAACGGATCAATTATGAAGAAGACATTTAAATGGAAACCATTGAAATCCCAATCATCCTAATAACATTTCTAATGTTAATTATGTGAAAGGCCATCCAATTAAAATTGTGAAAGAAAATGAGATGTTGAGACATCTGAGTATCTTTTTGATTTATTTTAAAGGAATGATTTTGAAGTCTTTTTATGGTATAAAGAGGAACAATTTATCAATTTCATGTTATAAAATTCAGTTTAAAAAATTAATAATTCTTTTAAGGGACCGTGTCTTTATCCATACTGCCTTAAAATTAATTAATAGCGCTTGGCCTTACGTCCGAAAAGGGTGAGAACATTTTTCTTCCGGAAACCAGCACCAATTTTTTATATGTTACTAGGCATATTATCTGGACCCCGAAACTGCCGGGAGACAGTTTCTGAGGTGTTAGGGTCACCAGTTATGACGTCATCAAATTGGCCGCCGCCGCGTTTTGAAAAATTCAAATTACACCCAACTTATGCAACGCACGTATACATGTGGGATATCACGTGAAAGTTAGTTAAATAGACTATATTTGTGCTCTGAATTGTAATTGCATTAATGTTACCGTTTAAGAGCTATTAACAGAAAAATTATAATCATGGAAAACGTATTACGCACTTTTATTTCTTGCATCAAAACTAAAGACTCCAGACTAAAACAATGTACTACAATAATGAAAAAAAAAATATTAAGCTTTACGTTACAACTTTAAGTTTGAAAATCGGATATGAAATGTTGAAGTTAAGGGTAAAAACTTAAAGCGCGCGAAATTGCCGCCATCGCTGAAAACTGTAGATACCTACATATTTTCACTTCGAATTTTAGTCTGCTCCAAAATTTGACGCGGAAATGATTCGGTGGTGGTGTATTTATGTGCCTAGTAACAATGACGACGATGAATAGTAATGTATTAGGTAAGTTATTAATTTTCTGCACCGAGACGTTACAATTGGTTATTTTATTATAATTATCATATTAATTACCTAAATAGTAGTAGTAGTAATAGTAGTAAGTATACTAATTGTTCGAAGAAGGAGGTATAGGTATATAAATCCACAGTGCGTAGGTATATATTTATTTATATCTATAATTTTATATTTATAATAAAAAAATATATAATTTAAAATTACCCTTTATGAGGCTACATAATAATTGAATTCATCAAAAATACCTTGAAACACCAGTTGGCATGGGCATATACATTATGTATGCGCATAACGCGACATGTCACGTTGTTTGTGGCGGCCGCCGAATTATCTTTAAACCAGCATAGCTATGTCTTTTTATACCCGATTGTGATGATTAAAATTTTATACTATAGAGGAGTAACGTAGAATTATTTGTACCATATATTTTTTTCTCTAACTTAAATAGTTCTCTGGCTATAAAAATAAACATGCATTTTTTTCTTTAATTTGGCTATTTGTTCTAATATTTTTGTTGTTTACATATTTACGCAGTTATAATCAATGAATACAATGCAGCGAATTTTAATATCCTTTAATTTCATGCCCCATATGTGCATATACACTGCGTAATTTGTCTAATTTAAATCTTTTAAAACGCGCCGGCGACGTCGTTTGAATATATGGCATCCGCCGCGCTTTATTTTAAACCGGCATAGCTATGTCTTTTTTTACCCGATTGTGATGATTTAAATTTTATACTATAGAAGAATAACGTAGAATTATTTGTACTCTATATTTTTCTCTCCAATACAAATGGTTCTCTGGCTATAAAAATAAATATGCAATATTTTTTTTGTAATTTGTCTTATTTATTCTTTATTTTTGTTGTTTTCATATTTACGCAGTTACATTTACAGAAAACAATGCAGCAAATTTAATATCCTTTCACGTGATACCCCACATGTATACGTGCGTTGCATAAGTTGGGTGTAATTTGAATTTTTCAAAACGCGGTGGCGGTCAATTTGATGACGTCATAACTGGTGACCCTGACACCTCAGAAACCCTCTCCCGGCAGTTTTGTGGTCCAGATGATATGCCTAGTAATATATAAAAAATTGGTGCTGGTTTCCGGAAAAAATATATTTTTTTCGTAATTTTAGACACTGCATCGTCGTCAAGTTTTTGGCCATAACTTCGACATTTCATATCCGATTTTCAAACTTTGAATTGTAATGTAAAGCCTAATAATTTGTTTTCATTATTGTAGTACATTATTTTAGTCTGGAGTCTTTAGTTTTGGTGCAAGAAATAAAAGTCCGTAATATTTTTCCAAGATTATCATTTTTCTATTAATAGCTCTTAAACGTCAACATTAATGCAATTGTAGTTCAGAGCACAAATATAGTATATTTAACTAGCTTTCATTTGATACCCCACATGTATACGTGCGTTGTGTAAGTTGGGTGTAATTTGAATTTTTCACAACGCGGCGGCGGTCAATTTGATGACGTCATAACTGGTGACCCTGACACCTCAGAAACTGTCTCCCGGCAGTTTTGGGGTCCAGATGATATGCCTAGTAACATATAAAAATTTGGTGCTGGTATCCGGAAGTGAACTATGTTTTCCGTTATTCCAGGCACTATAAGGGGGTGCATCCCCACTGAGCTCGCAACGTCGCATTTTTGCTGATTTTTTGCGATTATTTCACAGAAACTGAATGAAAGTTTCAAATATCCGTCTGTAGTGCACTTCGCTTTGAGTGTATTAATGTGTCTGATGCAATATTGATCGTGATGGACTTTCATTTTCTTATTAAACGAGATATAGTATTTTATCCCTTTAATACGAGAATAAAAGTCCATTAGACACATGAATAAATTCAAAACGAAGTGCACTACAGACGGATATTTGATAGTTTCATTCAATTTCTGTGAAATAATCGCAAAAAATCAGCAAAAATGCGACGTTGCGAGCTCAGCACGGATGCACGCTCTTAAGGAGTAGCTGAGATCTTTCATAACGCACCTCATACATTATTTTTATTCAATAAAACATGGAACTGGTATTTTCACATGAAATCTACAAATCCGCGAACCAATCGACTTGAGCCTATTAATTTATGCACATATCTCGACACAAGCCTGACATGACAGGCAATAAATAAGGCCTTCAGCTGGGACAGGGAAGTTTCCAGCATTACACGTACCAGGGTGACATGATCGCCGAGGAAGTTTTGATTTATTGCTCCGATTCGAAGACAGGCTGGAACTTGTTTCTTGTTCAAAGTGTAGGACGTGGAAGTTCCTCGTTGTCGGTGGCGGTGCAGTTATGCGGATGTCATCGCGATACACGGTTCTGCTTATGGTTTATGGGAGCCTGGTAGGGAAAGTTATAAATAGTGCTTGTGTATTTTATACGCACTTTTACGAACGCTTGCTTAAGGTTTGCTCTCCCCGAACCGTGATAGAATCTCGTTTGAAGCGCATTTAACGCGGCCATGAAAAAATACGTCATGTGCGTATTTACCAGTTTTACGTTTCTATATTTACCTGTTTTATTTAAAATTATTATATGTATATATTGTCACGTAGAAGACCTCAATAAAGATGTTATTTAATTATACCTCGTATCCACAGCATTTGGATAGGTACCAGTGGCGTAGCGTGAAATATATCAGAAGGCAAGCCGAAGGGAAGTTTACTAGCCTTTTCCTCTAATTCTGCACAATAAATTGCCCAGCTGCCTTAAAATAGGCAAGCCAGTGGGAATCGAGTTCTATGGACGCCACGCCACTGATAGGTACTTAATTGTTTACCGATTTCCCGGAACAAAGGTTTATTAATTAATTTCCACTAATCACAAAGAAACATGATCTTAAAAGATTTAACAGCAAGGTTCGTTATTAAACATCAAATTTGAGTCGTTCGTTTGTATTAGGTAATTAAACGATCAAATGTTTAAACAACATGTTACTCTAATTTAGACAAATTAGAGTAACATGTGAACCTAATTTCAATGGTATATTTAGGTCAGTAGGTACTGTAATTAATCTAACTAATATTATAAAGACGAAAGTTTGGATGGATGGATGGATGTATTGATGGATGGATGTTTGTTTGTTACTCAATCACGCCAGAGAGGCCCAATGAATCTGGATGAAATTCGGCATATAGATAGAGCAAAGTCTGGAATAGCACATAGGCTACTTTTTATCCCGGAAAATTGCGTGGAAAATTGCGTAGAAGTCTGCAAAGAATTCGTTTATCGCTATCCCGCGGGAACTACGCAATTTTCCAGGATAAAAAGTAGCCTATGTGCTATTACAGACTTTTCTCTATCTATGTGCCGAATTTCATCCAGATCCGTTGGGTCGTTCTGGCGTGATTGAGTAACAAACAAACATCCATCCATCCATCCATCCATCCATCCATCCATCCATCCATCCATCCATCCATCCATCCATCTATCTATCCATCCATCCATACTTTCGCATTTATAATATTAGTTAGATATTTGGATTACAGCCATCGATAATCGCATTACGACACTTAAATGATTGTTTGTCAAAGCTCAAAGGTGGTTTTCCAATACTGTGACAGTTCGATTCCGCTCTGTTTCTGTGGAGCATAATCTTTAATGTTACAATGTTTTACATAAGTTCTGTGACAATCTATGGATATAACAGAATATTTTTTAAACAAATCTTCCCCGCACCGCCAATTAAAAAAAAAACGAAAACCAATCTACAGAAAAATCCACATCGAATTTGTTCACAAAATTTTAAAAGAATCGGTTGAGAAGTGCAACATGTAGATGACAACTTACAGCTGACAATAGGAAATCAAAACTGAAACGAAAACGCTCTGCTCGTACTTTGTGTATTCTCGGTCATAAAACTTCTTGTATGGCGGACCTATGTCAGACACAATTTTACGTAAGTGATACAGAAGCCTAAATAAAACCAGAAGTCTTTAACTCCACTTCCTCCTCTTTATGTCACTTTTTCTCTTATCAAATAGTTCAGATTAGCATCTTTCAGAAACGATTGCTCCTACCCTTCCTGTGCTACATTAAGTCATTTTGTTTCTCTCTGAATACCTAGTTCGTGAAAAAGGACGGGTAGTTTGCTTGCAATAGCAATAAAAGCTAGTGTACTACTTGTTGACGGATTCATTACATATTCGCGTACCTGCCGTGATGGGAAAAGTTGCCGTTTGCCATGCTCTCCACGGCGGGTAATACAGACATGCAATGCGCCGGCCGGTTACGGTTCTTTGAATCTGTTTGTATAGCCGAGCAAATAGTGCACTACCAGGCTAGCATGAGTAGACGTGGACTGATGTACAACGATACATGTGAATACTTGCACAATAGGAACACTAGTCCCATTCAGCATACATATTACATAATTCAAGTTTTTATCCGTTACGGGGTAGAGCCTGGGGTAAAGGTGGATTATAATCGTCCCATATTCAAATGGGGAGCACTTTATTGTACATAAAACACAATAATTTTACAAATGATTACAAAGTAGTGACATAAACATAAACTAAAGCTACCTTAAAAATAAAAATTATAACAAATTTGGACCCTTAGCGTATCGCAATTGCGAGTCTTTGTGCGAGAAAGCTGCAGGCGCGAGGGTCGTCCGTTGCCTCCCTCAGGCGTTTACTTAAGGCTCTGTAGAGCCCACGTGCGACCTTGCCCCACGGACCGAGTGTCTCGACGCCAAATGCAACGAACTCGTACTGGGCGCCGAGACACTGGTATTTTGTTGTCTTTGCCTGCTCTCGGGTGTCCGCCGCCGCGCCGGCATGCTTGCACGTCATTGGGAGGTTACGACGAAGCCATAGTGTCGGCGCAAGTAGCGTCCCCCACCAGCGCACGTCCGTACCTCCACGGAATTAAAGACATCCCATCAGGGCGCTTGCCATCGTTCCGTGCAATCTGGGGCTCCAGAACAGCGGGAACGTTGGCACTGACGAGCGCCCTCGTACATTCAAATTATACCTATTAGGGGCCTATAGTGTGGGGTTATTTAAAAACCGGCCAAGTGCGAGTTGGAGTCGCGCACGAAGGGTTCCGTACCAGAAATACTCTGTTGTATGGGAGCCCCCCTTAATTATTATTATTTTGATATATATTTTTTAGTATTTGTTGTTGTAGCCACAATAAAAATACATAATCTGTGCAAATTTCCACTGTCTAGTATTAAAAAGGAGTGTTGACATTTTTAAAGGGTCGGAAACACGCATGATAGTTCCTTGGACATGTAAGCGTTCATTGGCGTTCCAGCGTTGGCTGCAAGGCCAGCAAGGTCGTCCTAAATAAACTTTTTCTTTCTTTCTTTCTTTACATGGCTAGGAGATTAAAAAGGAACCATATAAGTACTCTGAGTTCACAGCAAGGCACTGGCGTGCCACTCTTAAAATACCTGCATCTATTGAACAAAATAGACAAAAGTCGTTTATGGGCGTGTATTATGACAGTGTAAGTGCACCCAACAAAAAGTAACAGTCATGCCAAAATGATTTTTATAACAAAACCTTTTTAATAAATAAATCCAGATATCATTTACGTACCCAGATCAAAATCCCGTTACCAGGCTATCAGAAACTACTAGGGGAGCGGTAATTGGGTCGCGATCGAAACTTGCCTTCGTGATTGACATTTACATTTTAATTCGCGATTCGCGGACTGAGTGATGTAGCAACATTGTAAACTTTGTAACATCGAACTAATCTGGCTTATTTGGGATATCCTAAAATTGTAAAATACATGTACATTGTAAAATTTTCAATTCCTATTTACACGGCCGCCAGAATAAAGAAAAGTGTGTTGATATTCACTTCATAAAACCGATCTATGTTTATCCAAATTGTTGATGTTCTATTATATTTAAATTTATTGTTAGACCCTAGTATGTCCAGTCGAGGCATAAATATCGATACAGCCATCATGTCAAATATATGTGTCACCGACCTTATTGTTTGTGGCATAGAGGTGTGTTTGACGCCTTGGTAACGTACCTGCATAATTATACAAGGTGCAAGAAAATCAGATGCGGATATCTTGAGGATAGATTTTTAAATCGTTGTTGGTCAGTTTAAAGCATACTTAAATAAGCTCTCAGAGGATCCTGATATCCTGGTACTTAAACTCTCCCTCCGTCTTTTTAATGTACACCACACTCAACTACAACTACGAGTATCAACTATTTGACATCACTATATTGCGGAGATAGCAAATTAGTAGGTGCATGTATATGTGTATATATGTCATATGTATGTAATGTATGTTATGTCTGAGCCTCACGGTAGTTTTATATTAAAAATCTCCCTCTGTCTTACGCCTGACGCGAGTTTAACATTTTTTACCCACCCCAAAAAGCACTCAACGCCGCTAAGAAGTTTTCACTTCATAAAATATCACCTCACAATACTTGAATAATTTATGTTTTCATTTTTATTTGATTCCTAATTAATTAATTACATAGGTATTAGGTGGAAACACATTATTAACACGCGACGCGACCCGATGCAACGCGACGCGTGTTGAGTCGAATCAGATTGTATTATTTTCTATGACCAGAACCACACTATGAACATCCGACGCGACGCCATGCGCATACATTCGTTGCATCGGGTCGCGTCGCGTGTTAATAATGTGTTTCCACCTTCATAGGTAGGTACCCTGAAAATATCCGTACCTAATTTTCTAGCGCCTTAATATATTTATGCCCTTGACTGTCCTATATCATTATAGAAAAATAATACGCACGCTACGTCTGTATTCTCAATCCAATCGGTCATTTTCTTTGGAATTTTAATATCACTTCCATGAATGCGGCGTAATCCTCTACGATTTCATGAATCCTTTTACAACCCTCCACCGAAGTTTGGAAACAAAACTAATTCAATGAAATCCGTGCATTCATTTTACATGTTCTAGGTATGTAGTTAAAACAAAGTTCAAAGATTGCATCTCGACGGCACAAAGTTTTAATAGGGACGTGCACGCGTGGGACTTCAAGACTTTAATAGAATACATATTATAATAAAGGGATGTCAGACGAAATAAGCATGCCGCTTATCGTTTCACTTTGGTACTGTGACTTTACACTACATAATACAATTTTAAGAAGTAAGCAAACTTTATTGGGCAAAAGAAGAACATTACAGATTACTATGGGATTTGTTGCGTGACGCACCGTCGCTGGAGTCGAAGAGTTGTCTTAGTATCTTGAATTTAGTTACATAATTATACTCAGCCTAAGAAAATTTGACCCAGTCTCTATACAAATTACAGTATACTTCGAAAAAATAAAGACATAGAACCGTTTAATGATGATTCTAAGATCAATCTTTGCAATTATTTTCTATCGAGCCGATTTTGTTCAATTATGTATCGAGTCCGTCCATCGTCTTTGAAATATGATGAAAATTAACATATATTTTTTGTATTTTTTTTTGTGTGTAGTTTTTCTTAAAAAAGTGCTTAAATAACATCAATTTTAACAAAATTAGGTGTTGTCAGCCTCTTAAGAACAGTATATCTTTCTGTTAAAAAAATGTCTGATACCAGCTGACAGTAACGGTTCTGCAACAATTTACTCTTATCTGTATTGGCATAATTAATCTTGCCATAGATTACGCTGTCGCGCTCCCGCTATCAGTCTACTGTTTTTTGTCCCCCTCAGCAACTATGTCAATCAATTATTCCACGGATCGTCACCTCTCCTGAGTCTTGGGATTTGACGCCCTTTTCTAGTACACATCAAATCAATTGCGAGTGAACGGGATGAAGATATAAGATCGCTGGGCATCGGTCTCCAGTCGAATGACGTCGAAAATTTGATCAGAATGCGTGACCTTCGGGAATTACTCTTTGTCCATTTCAATTGACGGATGACATTGGTCTATGCATCTCGCGAGATATATTTGTAAATATTTCTCGGCACAGATTTGGTGGAATGCTTCGCTTGTTTCATACGTCAAATCAATCTATCATCTAAATACTAAGACACATTCCAAAATTACTAACTCATAAATTGTGTTTTATCTTAGCTCAGCTTTAAGTAGGTACTAGATTAATCATCATCATAATCATCATCAGCCTGAAGACGTCCACTGTTGAACAAAGGCCTCCCCCTTAGCACACCATAATGAACGAAAACTCGCCACCTGCTTCCACTGCTTAATAGACGTGTGAAAACTGCGAATGTTTAATGTAATCAAATTAAATTAGGTACTCATCAAATTATGAAGTCCTCAAAACATTTGCCTACTAGTTCAGTGCACCGAACGACTGCTAAATAAAGATAAGGCAGCAAATAGACCCTAATTACCCCAAAAGGGTACCCTCAAAATAATCAGGGCTCTTCAGGCGAGGGAAATGGTTCTAGAATTTTCGGTTAAAATTTCATTTGTGGAAGCTTGAGGCAAATGAAATCGGAACACAATTTGACGCGATGTGTCGGTAAAGTGGGGGAGGCGTTTTGTTTTCTCTGCTTTGAGAGGATGTAATAAGTATAGGGTATAGCTTAAGATTGTTCGTGGAAGTTTGTTAGCTAAGTGAAATGGTATTTGACTTCTTAAGCACCGTGTCTTCAGAGTAAGACAAGGCACATTGTCCAACAATGATCAACATGCTTTAGCAGAAGTTTCTTCCTGCAACTTGTAAAATATAGCTTACAATAAATGGGTTAAAAGCCAATGTTTTTCTCATAACTAACTTCTGCCCGTGTCTTCGTCTGCGTATTATACAAATAAACCTTCCTCTCGAATCACTCTATCTATTAAAAGAAACCGCATCAAAATCCGTTGCGTTAGTTTTAAAGATCAAGCATACATAGACAGCGGAAAGCGACTTTGTTTTATACTATGTAGTGATAAATATATATTATGTATGGCTTTACGATTCATCTCAAGCATTTATCCTCGATCCCGAAACGTTTCTCAATTCAAAGTCAGTTTTGAAAAGGCATTATAGGCGTCGTTAGTGCAGCTATCTTCCCGTCGAGATAGGCGTATCAATGGGGTCATTAATCATCGAGAAAAAACCCCCATTCAGCGGCAACTTATACAAAATATCGCTCAATATTGAACAAAGTGATTCAGACCGGCGCACCGTCGAGTTCATGCGATTTTGAGTTACTTATTTGATGTTTGCTTCATATTTAGGATACATGCCCTTGCAAAAAAAACGGGCACCCATGGTTTTTGTGTTTTATGTGCATTAAAGCTTACTCTCTAAGCTGTAATGCCTAAAGATCTGAAAAACCTTGTGCAAGGTTCGTCCAGATTGTTACCACCCCCATCATGCTCGCCATTCCTGTCGTGAAGTACCTATGGTATTTTCATTCTTACCTCTGTCCTATTTGGTAAACAAAATTCCAACCTCAAAACGTCTCATTTTTGTTATTTTTTAACTATTTCATCGTAAATAAAGGAACTGGAGATGAAATATCAGCAAAATTATGTACAAAATATTACCTCAGGTTTATTTGATAACATAATACACGTTATTCTTTACAAAAATTTGCACATTGAGGTTAGAATTTTATTGAATCAGGCGTTACTTTGCGGAGGTCTATTTCAATGAACACAAAATATTTACCTCCCTACTAGTGTTATTACATCGCAATTGAATATAACCTGGTACAACATTCAAACTTTTACAACGTTGATTAAACCAGATATTCTGAACAGCTAAACGGTGCTGTTTCATTAATTTGTTATATAATCGTGCCTGTACGGCTACGCATGCCGATTTTAAATATTTTATTGAATCAGGCGTTACTTTGCGGAGGTCCATTTCAATGAACACAAAATATTTACCTAAAACATATGACATAATATGATAAAACACTTGCTTGGTCGACTATACAATGGCGAACTTTAAACATACATAGGTACATACTTACATATGTACATATTAATCGCGTCTTTACCGTGCGTTTTGCGTCTGATGTAGGGTAGCAAGACCTAAAGGCCACGGTTGGCGTGATTGGGACGTGTAGGTGGAAAATAGAGAGGAATCAAAATAGTGATAGATTGCCAGCCGCATCACCTATCTTATAACATGAATCCGTAGATATTCGTCCATTCTATGGCTTTTTACGCTCTGAGCTGGAAGATAGGCACCTTGTAGTCTATTTTTGAAATACGAATGAAGCTAGAGTCGCGTTCGATTTTTGAAGTGTACGTTAATTTCGTCGCTTTAACGTATGTGCGTTTGGCCTAGTGGTGTAAGGTGTGAAATAACAGTGCGCTCTCTCAAGTGACCGCAGTTCGAATCTCGTCTAGAAAATGTTATTTTTCTTTTTCTTTTTGCGCGAGTGTGCGTGTGTGTAGTTTTCACTTCTGCCGTCTCCCGGAGTGTTATCCAGTGTTTTTTCTTTGCTCCCAAACCATCATTGTAGATTATTCCTTACAGAGATCTTGTGTGTAAGCAAAACCGTTATTTCCAGGGCTCGTCTAGCCGCATATTGCTGAAGAACTAACACTTTCCTAGCATTCACGACCCGCATGTTTAAGTAACAGTAACACCCAATCTCACGGACCTTATGGAAATACAAGGAAATTGCGCGACCCTTGGAACTACCTGAACGGGACCCCGCTTTGTTTAATCATTCCGATTGCTGAACACGTCTTTATTACAGCAGTATACGGGTGGTTAATCGTGGGTAATTTTATTATAGAACAATTGGCATTTGCCAATAGAGACGGGAGATCCGCTATAGCACCTGCAGTTAGTTATAATTAGTAAAGTTTGTCTATAAAGTCAGTAAATTAAAAAGTGGCAATACTGTAGTGGGGTACGTATTAAAATACATAAAGTTTAAAATGTATAATAGGTTAAAATACATAATGGTTCAAAATATAGAATGCGATTTTCTCAGAAAATTGCAAATCTACGGAATTGTTATAAACTAAACCTAACCTAACCTAAACCAATCTATAGATTACGCTATCAAAGAAGTTGATCTAGCTTATGGTTACACAGAAAATGGCATTATATATTTTGAACCATTATGCATTTTAACCCATTATACATTTTAAAATTTATATATTCTGATCCGCTCCCACTGTAGGGTCGTCCCTTCCTAATCTATACCTAAGTGTAAGAAAACGGGACGACACTACAGTATTGTCACTTTTTAATTTCACGAGTTTATTAGACAAACGGTATATTGCAGTATAGTACAGTTATAGTATGAGTAATACAATTGGATGTTGAGACGGCTAGATCCCATTTGTTCGAAGGAATCAATCTGGTTTGCTTTTGAACTGAGCTGTTTCTCGGTTTCTCAGTTTCATAGAACAAATAGGATCTGTCTGAGATTACGATGGATTTATAGCTAGTGATCCTGCATATTGGGTACCTATCTTAGATCTCATACCAATATCGAGTTATAATTAATAGGTAATATTCATGCGTTTGCCAATCACGACTGATCCTTGTTTGTGCTTCAGTATCACTAATTATTACAAAACAATGTCCTCCCCCGCGTTTGTCGGTTTCGTTGTTTCGCGATAAACTCAAAACTATTGAGTAAATTTTCATCCAGTATTCAACCAATATAATTATTCACTAGGAAGATTCAGCAGGCTTATTACGTAACTCGCTCGCAATCGCCATCGTGTTCATTTGACAGTGCACGAATGTGACAGCTACCTGATTCCGATACCGATTTTCAGCCCATACATGAACTGTCAAAATTAAGACGATGGTGATCGCGAGCGAGAGACCTAATAAGCTTGCAGGTATATAATTTGTCAAGGTTTTGTGTAAATTGGTTGAAACATAACGATAGTTATTGGTAGTGTTGGCAATAACGACTGTTTTGCAATAATTAATAACAGTGTTGTGATATTATTAAATACCTGTTATTGTAAACTGTTGTCTGTTATCCTGTTATATTGCTGATTAACAAAACGATAGTGAACTTATTATTAAATAATTGTTTTACTTATTTCGTCGCGATCGCAGCGTAATAAAAACGTACGGGAACAAAAGCAAAACAACGCTCTGTTACCTTGTTTGTTATTGTACTGACTGACAACAAACAGCAACAGCTAATAATGATACTAAAAGTCAGTTATTTGAATTGCGATTGCGATGCGAGCTCGCGCGTATAGCGCTATCTCTCCCACACACCTACTTGATTTGTTGCGCAAAAGTGCGCGTATGAACAACGTTGACAACAGACAACGAATACTTAATGATAACAGGATAGTTGACGATTCGATAATGTGTTGTTCGTTGCGTGCAAATAATGCATTACGTTATCTGCTGTTGTAATAACGGCCACCACTAGTTATTGGAAGTGTCGGGAAAAGTCAAGCCACCTGGCTTTTATTTCACCAACTCGACAATTGTCGGTGACAAGAGACAATTCGAAATGCAATGCGTAGTCTGTACGAAGGCAACTGGCGAAGAAACTTGGAGTTTTAATGTAAACAGAAATGTCACTTGTCTCCGACAATTGTCGCATAATTACAACACACCGGATAACTCACGTATAAAAGCCGAAGGATTGCTCCGACAATTGTTTCGGACTATTCCGTAGCCCTTCATCAGAGAGAAAGTGACGTGATCAGTGTTGTGTTCTGCCCTACTTTGGACTATAATAAAAATGACGATAAAAATGAGGGTAGTTGTGCGCCGATGTCAGCTGCGCCGAGTAGCCGCGCGAGCAGAGCGTTGGCGCGCAGTGTTCGTTTCGCTGCCGTCGGGGCGAGCGCTCTCTGATGAAGGGCTACGGAATAGTCCGAAACAACTGTCGGAGCAATCCTTCGGCTTTTATACGTGAGTTATCCGGTGTGTTGTATATATCTGTGAGTCTCACGGTAGTTTCATGTTGAAAATTGTCGCATTGGTGAAATAGGGGGACTGGAATACTTTTAATTCTGCGTGGAACAAGTCGCCGGCAACCGGCAACAGCATGTCTATCGCGCGAGATAGATTGCCCGTCTTTTTCTTACTGTTCGGTCTAGAAAGAGACGGGTAATCTATCTCGCGAGCGTCGCAACTCTTGTGAGCTGTCGTGCTAGCCGGGCTGCTATCTAATAATCTCCTAGTTAGCCCTTAACAGGGATTGAACAAAAATAGTACCATTTCAACGTTATAAATTCAAAGTTAAATTCATTGAAGCATTCAAGTGTGCATCTCATAGCCCTCTTATCTTTTCATATGCGTTAAATGTTAGAGCAAGTGGTTCTGTTATAATTCCTCGAGTTGCCAATTAGTCGCTGCTGCACACAGCTTTGTGCACTCAAGGGGATTTAGCGCCGAGTATATTTCTGTTCAGAAATTACGTGATCATGCCTTCTAAATAGCATTACACTTTGACACGAACAGGGGCCTTACCATGACGTCTGAATGCGTTTCAGTTTAGGTTCGCTCGCTGTCATTCATACTAAAAGTGACAGCTAAAACTTAAACTGCGTCGGAATTAGGACGTCATGGTAGTACGTCATATTTTTCCAAGAATGTTAATGTTAAAACTCAGCAGAAAATGAGAGCCCAAAGTTTTAACTAAGTATTTAGTTAAGTATGTCTATTCACAGTAGCCTTGAAAAGCCCTAGTATCTGGACAGATACAACCAATAGAAACACAAATACAGTGTTTACGAAAAAAAACCTGTAAGGCGTTATAGGCGGTCTTATCGCTTAAAAGGAATCTCTATCAGATAACTATTGCATAATGAGGAGTGAAAAAAAAACATGAGAAGCGTAATCTCAATCAAAGCATGGCTATCCTCGTCCTACCTACAATTTGTAGAGTCGAAATTACTGTCACATTTTTAACATAAAATATAATGTTAAAAAATAAATTTCTTGCATGGGATCTCCGAAAATAAAATAAAAAATACTTTTTACGTCTAGGTAAAACGACCTTAATAATAGGTAATTCACACTGTCAAAGTGCCACAGTGACCATCTAAGGGTCCAGAATACTATATGAGAGAGAAACAGAGAGAGAGAGAGAGAAACATTTATTTACACACATTCGATACACGTAGATTTAAAAATATAAGAAATACAATATACTTTAGAATAGTACCGATATGGTGTAAAATGGGTCCCACTCTGCATAATGTTGCGGCAGACCGCAACGCTGTTTTTCAGTGGGACCCAGATAAATTTAAAGACTAAACACAAAAAACAAAAAACACATACACTGTGGCGACACGAACGCCAGTGGCAAGCACTTCACTAACAAGCTGCCAAATATACGGAAGTATGTATGGCAACACTCGATCAGTTTAATCGCATTAAACCAATCAAACCGAAACAAGTCACGCCAGACGTTGATTTGGCTATTGCAGTGAATTAATTATCAATTTCAATAGTTTTGATATTGTAATGTATCACATAACCCTCGATAAACCATGAAACAAACTAAAAAGCAACAAAACATTCCTATGACTAGTAGTTGGGTGGGAACACAGCCCGGCCCAGAGGTACCGCCATTCGTTATAAAAAAAAATATGTTTAAATTGAACGGTCGGGACGTCGGTCTCACCTGCGTTCAATGCACGTTTTGCCAGTGAGAATTACTCGTGCCAGGCGTCCCATAGGAGCAGGTAAGCAGAAACACATTATGTAAAAACTATATAATACATACATTTACTAATACTTATTAGTGCAATAATGCTAAAAAGTGATTTTTACATTTAAATTTAAAATTATATTTTGATTTTAGCGCTCGGACTGGCGGAGGCAGATCGTTCCAGCACTTCGTTGCCGCGTAGCGGAAGCTACCACGAAATGCAGCAGAGTGGTGCGGAGGAAAGATAAGCTGAAGAAACCTCTCCGGTCGGACTTCCGCAGACCTAGCGTTGCGCGACCAAGTCAGCTTACTGTACAGGTACGAGGGCTGCTGTTGGTTAACGATGCCAAACATAAGGGTGGCCATATGCAGTTTTCGGCGCGCTGACATACTTAAGATGCGATTTTGGTTTATGTACGGAGACACGTGAGCACGGGGCGGGATATTAAAGCAGAAGCGCGCACAAGCGTTTTGGACTCGCTGTATTACGCGCTGTGTGCGTGCCAGGAGGCGCGGGCCATACACGATGTCTCCGTAGTTTAACCTTGACAGTACTAGAGTGTCGCAGAGTGTAATCCTAAGCTCAACGTCCAAGTACTCACGAATTTTATATAATAACTTCAGTCTGTAAAAGCAATTTCGTACCGTATCAAGCAAATGCGATTCAAACCGTAGTTCTCCGTCCACGAGCAGACCCAGGTTGCGGGCCTCAAGCACACGTTCCAGAGGCTCGTCGTTAATATGGACCTTAGGATCAACTTTAGATAATTTATCAATTTGTTGTTTCGAGCCTAAGATTAAGAATTTCGATTTAGTGGGATTTAAAACCAAAGAATTACGAGACGACCAGGCGTCAATCCTCCTGAGATCTTCATTCAGCTCGGAGACCCGCGAGCACACATTGCCACTATTACATGTTATGTATACTTGCAGGTCATCCGCGTAAATGTGACAGCTGCTGTTTTTTATCACCTGCGTGATGTCACTGGTAAAAATCACAAATAATATCGGCGCCAAGATGGACCCCTGCGGCACTCCCCTGGGCACTAGGGATAGCTCAGACCTTATACGCCCACCATTCGGTCCACACAATTCGACTATCTGACTGCGGTTGCTCAGGTAACTTGCAAACCATTTTACGGTACTATTATCGAAACCGTAGTAAGATAATTTTGACAGCAGCAAAGAAGTATTTATAGTGTCGAAAGCCCTAGAAAAGTCAAGTAGGGTGAGAATTGTACCTAGTCCGTTGTCCTGGGCCGCTAGAATATTGTCTGTTACATCTAATAACGCGGTAGTGGTACTTCGATTTTTTCGAAAACCTGATTGTACAGTCGGTAGAATGTCGTTTAACTCTAAATAATGCAACATTTGTTCACAGACAACTTTTTCCAAGAGTTTCGAAAAACATGACAGTAAACTAATAGGGCGAAGGTCTTTCACATTTACTGGGTGTGGTATTTTAGGAATAGGTCGCACTAAAGCCGTTTTCCAGCAGTCGGGAAATGAATTGGTAGTTATTGACATATTAATTATTTCAGTGATAACCATCAGAGTGCGGGGCAACGTAAGTACTAACATGTCCAAGGAGATTTCATCTAGGCCCTGAGCATTTGATTTTATTTTTTTTATAATTTTGAAAACTTGAGTTTCTGTTACCGGTTTAAGACTAAAAGTGGTTTGGCTATGCCGATGAAATTCGTAAAACGTTAGGTCACTAATTGGCATGTGATTGTTACCAGGTAGATCTAGAAAATGTTTGCTGATTCTGTTAGGATCATCAAAATGCTGAGGTATTTCACCTCCTTTGCGGCTGTCAGTAATAACGTTCCTTTTAAGGTTTTTCCATAGAGATTTTGGATTATTGATGTTACAATTAATTTTTAGTTTGAAATAAGCACGTTTTTCACTGTGTATAGCTGATATTACGATATGTTTAAGGTCCTTATAATATTTTCTATGGGCATCTGAACCGGTTTTCCGATACCTAGTGTGAGCCTCGTTACGTAAACGCATCATTTGTTTCACGGTGTGGGTAATCCACGGACACTCGTGGGGTCTGACGTAAACGGTTTTGAGCGGGGCGTGAGCATTAAATAATGAGATGAGGTGTTGATTAAATGCAGCTACCATTTCATTCACATTCGATAAAGTAAGAACATTTTCCCATTGTATCCTGTTAAGGTCTCGTTGAAATGGATCTTGTCTTATGTCTTTTAAAGGTCGGTAAACTATCCGTTTCGGTTTGGGTTTTTCTATTTTTATATTAATCTGACAAGTTATAAAGGCATGAGAACTTAGATCAGGTATATAATTGACATTTGTGGTGCAAACTGGCGCATCGGTGCAAATCAAATCAATCAGCGTGCTGCTGTGCTCTGTAAAATGAGTTGGCTGACCTACATGCTGTACTAAATTGAAATGTTGCAAAAAATTTGTAATTTTGATTGTATGTATTGGTATCATTTGGATGTAAAATATTTATATTGAAATCTCCCATAAGAACAATGAAGTCACACTTCGCAAAGAAACTCACGGATTCACTGAGGGCATCGATAAAATTGTCAACGTCTAGCCAAGGCGGGCGATAATTCCTCGGGAATCCCCGTGATTTCCAAGTCGTTCGCCAGGAAATCCTGGTCACGATCATTCAGCTCGATCTTCAGCTGGGCTATTTCATCTGCCAAGCCACGATTGCCAACCCCCGCTTCGTCCGCAAGGCGCTCTTCTATACGCTCCTCCATGCGTGACACCTTGTCCTCAACCGCGTCGATTCGGGATCTAAAGCTGGATATATTCCTATTTATATCCGCTATCTCCTGTCGCAGTCCCAACATTTCATCCCGCATAGATATGAAGTCCGCACGGAACAGCTTCATCTCCTCAGCGAGATCGAGCAAGGGGTCCCGATCCCGGGCGGAGGTCGACGCCCCCGCGCCCCCTTCTGCATCGACAAACTCGTTCCCCTTCACCGGTGTGTCAGAGTTGTCCTTTCGGGGCGCCTTTGCCTTACAGTTCGGGCAAGCCCAGGAGCCAGATATGCGCACCTCTTGCGGGATGCCAACGCAGCCCCGATGGTAAATGGCTATGCATTTCCCGCATTTAGCGACATCTACCGTGGATACGAATTTACCGTAACCTGAGCACTTGTTAGCCATCACTTCACTACGTCTTAAAATGCCTTCGACCACAAGAAAGTTTCACGAGCTAGCAACTAGATGGCGCTAGCTACTTCGCTTAGTCTTATCTATCGAGCGATATTGCTGTAAATCCCGCACAACACCGTAACGCACAAAAAATGATGGTCTCTCACACTATTACCATTAGGTTCGCTATATAAACCTTTAGCTTTCGAAAACAAAGGTTTAAGACGGCTGTTTATTTTATTCACTTAATAAATTAATGTATGTGGGTATGTCACTGCACTACTGGGAACTAGTTTTTAAGATTGTTTGAATTAACACAACTATTGCACTTTCTTAGAGCTAGATAACACTTGCCCTGCTGTATTATTTAACAATGTATCCGTTTGCAATAAATTGGTATTTAAAAAAGATGTTGTTTAATTTTAAAGTAACGGAGCCGAGAATCAGTTATACACTGTCACCAACGTTCGTGACGTCACCCCATGACAAACTGTATGACCCCATGACAAACGGACGATGGGATCCCGTTGAGACCCCTTGGATCCCGAACCTTAAGAAGCAACTTCACACAAACGGCTTACACTCAACTGTTTCAACATCATTTCCTTTCATACGTTACCGTGACTCAAGTCATTAAAACTTAATGCTGATTTAGTTGAGGCTCTTATTACGACCGATTAGGGGAAATAGGTCAAACGAGTTAAACTATATCCGAGGGTCGAGGGTAAATAAATTTAATTATCTCATCCTGCAAAGGCTTTCGCAAAAAAGGGATAGGATACCTTGTTGAACAAGGCTTGGTTACTACTTGTTGGTTCTTATGTATCCACATACATAAAATGCCTTGCCTCGTATCTAATCTTTAAATGAACACAAAATATTTACCTTGCTACTCCGCTACTTACGTGCAAGATAACCAAGCTTGTGCGAAATATTTACGTTTTGCATGCAAGCCCTCACTCCACTACTGCCACACAAAACGCACACAAATCCAAAATTGTGGTGTTAGGATTAATTAGGTAAGTTTGTGGGATTTGTGTGCGTTTTGTGTGGCAGTAGTGGAGGGAGGGCTTGCATGCAAAACGTATCGTTTCACACAAGCTTGGTTATCTTGCACATTTATTCGCATAAAAAAAAAGTAGCGGTGTAGCAAGGTAAATATTTTGTGTTCATTGAAATGGACCTCCGCAAAGTAACGCCTGATTCAATAAAATATCTAATCTTTAAGTTGAATGGTCACAGTCAAGTCGGTAACATAATAAAAAGTTACCCCGTTTGTAATTATATAGCGTATATAGCCCACAAAAGACTAAGGGCCTGTCTCACCACTCCCTAACTGACAGGTATCTATGATTTCGTCTCTATTTATTACTACGACACAGACAGAGACGTCATCATAGATAACTGACAGTCAAGGAGTGTGTGAGTGAGTCAAGTGAGTCAAGAGTCAAGGAGTGAAGTTATTTTGTAGGTACATCGAGCGACAGCTACCATTATTATTTAAATTATATTTTGCCTGTGTCTTGCAAAGGCAAATGTTATGGTGACAGTTAATGAAAAAGGATTCTTAAGGTAACATAAAGCTAAACAAGCTTTTATGAGTGATCTAGTAAGAGGTCAATAAGCTTTGACAACCGCAAATGACACTGAATTTACTTAGGTAAATTCGTCATGTAAAAATTTCAT
Organism: Pandemis heparana; assembly: GCA_963854515.1. Taxonomy (NCBI): domain Eukaryota; kingdom Metazoa; phylum Arthropoda; class Insecta; order Lepidoptera; family Tortricidae; genus Pandemis; species Pandemis heparana. The sequence continues at coordinate 11,511,490 of OY978022.1, read as the reverse complement.
AGTTTTGATAATTATACTACCTAAACATAATGAATGATAAAATTTCTAAACGACACTGAAAATTAGAACACCTAGAAAAATCCGAAAAGTAAAGCTATGGCCGAGAATCGAACCCGGAACCCATAGCTTTACTTTTCGGATTTTTCTATGTGTTCTTATTTTTAGTGTCGTTTAGAAATAAAAAAATAAAAAATCAAGAAGTAAATTTCTTGATTCATTTGATATTTCCTATAATGAATTAGATACCATCCAATGTAAGCTAGTATGTGTAAGTATAAACGTAACATAGCACGGATCCCCAATGTGACCTACAATGACCTAAATATTGCTAAATGGAGACGTTTGCACGCAATTAGCACTAGGGATGGGTTATACTTGCTAAATCGCGTACCAGGGCTTAAAAGTACGTCCACCTTCTCATACCAGGTGCAGAAACCAGGTATCAAAATACTTTCAAAGTATTATTCGACGCAACGAGTCAAATACTTGCTTCCATGCAAGTTTAAACCTTGTTATTATACCGATAAGATTCAAAATATTCCAGTCAAGACGTAAAATACTTTGAAAGTATTTTATTTCACGTATTCAATCTGATCGTTCGACGTAGTAGTAGTAGTAGTACATACTTTGAAGGGACAGTATACTTTAATGGAGAAATACTTTCAAGTCTTGCAAGTATCTTGGGTCGGTACCTGGTTGGTATACTTGCAAGGAAATACCTGGTATCAAAACCTGGTAACGTAAATACGCACCATCTCTAATTAGCACCCTCATTTTGCAAATACGCACCAGGGCCGCAGCAACTACTGGAGATAAATCCTCGCACCTCCCTAAACAATAGCCGTTAGCACTCGAGCAATTAGGTGCTTAATAAACAGACTGAGCGGTTGCGTGGGTTTCAATTGCTCAGGCACAGTATCACCAGCTCAGTCAGAAAATATGTATAAAAACTTGTGTGACTTCGGGTGGATAGGTCTGGTACTAGGGTCTTATAAAAAGTTTATAATACTCGTAATAGTTTGATTGAATACTCCTCTGATGTGTTCTAATCTTCAGTATCGTTTAGAAATTAAATTTCTAACGGTAAAACGTAAAAAGTAAACATTAAAAATCAAGAAGTAAAATTTCTTGATTCATTTGATATTTCCTATCATTTGAAAAACAGCGCCTTCTCTCGTCCCTGGTGAGCAGTACATGTTCCACGGGAGTTTGTAATTGTGTCGTACAAACACATCATTCAAACAGAGGACGCTTAGCGACAAATATTCGCATAGTAACAAGATCACGTGACAGTTGGTAACAGATAGAAAAATTCGAAGGCTTACTCACCTGCTATGGGTGTTGTAGGGGTATAGCACGCGTCACGGAATGACGAGGACCCGGGTTCGATTCCCGGCCATAGCTTTACTTTTCGGATTTTTCTATGTGTTCTAATTTTCAGTGTCGTTTAGAAATTGAATACTCCTGTCCAAAAGTTATGGTAAAAAACCTTTAAAAGCTTTCTAATGAAACTAACCCAACCACCTGATGAAATATTCCATAACAAAGAGACCTTGTAGGTAGGTAGGTTGTTACACCAGTTATATCGAGGAAGGGAGTTTAAACTCAGATTAAAGAAACTTAGGACGGAATTCTGCGGATTTCAAAGTGAGATCGGTTTTAATTGCGTCTGCTATGTGCATACAGTTGAACGCACGCAAGTGAAATCTAACTTCGCTTAACTCATGGCATATGCACTCAGCATAAACTAATTCAATGTTTCTTAACCCTAATTAAAAAATAAATCGCCGCGTAGCTTTTGGTGGTACTTTCAACATGAAACTACCGTGAGACTCAAACATAATTACAACAAAACGGATAACTCACGTATTAAAAGCGTGATGAAGGACTACGGAATAGTCCGAAACAATTGTCGGAGCATTCTTTCGGCTTTTAATACCTGAGTTATCCGTTTTGTTGTAATTATCTTTTGGTGGTATTTATTTATTGTTGTCAAGTGGTCCAAAGATGAGACTGCGGACACCCATGCGTGTATTGTATACTCATGTACAAGGGGCCCGCGGACCACAGGTTAAGAAACACTGGCGTAATTTAATCTGGCCTCAATCAATCAACGTGTTGTTTGTCGAACTTTGTCTTTGTAAGTTTTTGCAAATAATACCACGAAAGTTATAAGTAGGTATGTAAAATCAAGTCATGCAACATTGCATTCAATCGTCATCGTACAACTTGTTCGCCTCAGGTTTCAGTTCAACAAATAGTTAGACTTAAAACATGCACAAGGTACTAGGATAACATGAACGTAAGAAAGTACTGCTACAGCGTTCCGGTATCACTGCAGCGCTCGGCCGTCTGGCTCCGACGCGCGCACAATGCCTCCAAGTCTTCACAACTCTCTTTGAATCTTCCTTCAATTAATTCCCTAAGTAATTAATCATGAACTCCTCGATTCGGCGTTACAAAGAGATTAATGGAATATTTAATTGAAACGTCTACTTGAATATTTCTGTTTTCGTTCAAGTAAATTGAAATACTTAGAGGTGTGCGGGTGAAAATAAAGTTTCGAAGGAATCTGGAGTTAATGCCGCGTTATTGTCCGCGCTCGGACAATTTACGAAGTTTGAAACTTACAAATTTGATCACGAGTGTAGTAGGGATATTGTTATGCAAAGTTACCACCAGAAAGAAATTTTTGCACATAGTAATTGTGTTTAAAGAGAATCCATTTTTTGATGTTACGTATTTTTTCCTCGGCTCGCTGTTCATTGGAGCGAAAATAACGACATTGACACAAAAATAATTTGTGTTTAATCTGAATATTTTACAATTTTAAACAGTCATGAACGCCCATTCACGTAGCTACTACACGTATCACTCTAAGAGCTCTACACTAGACCGGATCTGTTCTAGAATCCTTAATAACCCCCCACTTACCAGGAATCAATTTGAAATGTACATTGAAATCTGTTCCAATTCACAGTAACATTTCCATTCTCACATTGGTATTTCCTGGTAAGTTAATCAAATTGATCATACTTTTCCATGAAGCCATACTATTTGATGGCTTACTGCCAACTGAAAACTGCGTTTGCGATACACAGCACGGACGGAAGCAGTCACATGCCGCTTTGTGATGAACAGTTCTTGAAAATGCACATCCATTTTTCATGTAGCGAATTTACTTTGCTTCACAATTTCGTGGAAAGTTGGTTGTTAAAACAATTTATTTACGGGAAGCGGCAATTAATAGTCACAGTTTATTTTGTACTGTATTATGCATCTGTATTTGTTTTGTGTTGCTTTTTAAGCTGTGCCGTGCTCACTATCGAAAAAAAAACAACAAGTGACCTACTACGAAGTACAGATAGAGATGACAGGGTGAAGAAAACGATTTTATTTCATGTCCGTTAGTTACATTATAAAAAAATTTGGCCACGTACCTAGTTTGTCTTTCGTTGATCAAACAGAAAATTGAAGACATGAATGGATGAAGGTGATATGTCGCATAATTCCAATTTCGAGAAAATTGAGTTTAAAGTTTCGCATAAACATTTTGAGATATTTTAAAAACCATTAAGTGTATGCATTCAAAAACGGTGTCAAGCGGCGTAAACCGTTTAATATTTTTTATAACAGGAGAGTGGAGAGAAACAAAAACAAAATATATTTTTAGTACTTTATTTAAATAAAACTGAACATAACTCCTTCCTTCAAAATATATTTTGTTGATTCCGATTGAAAAAAATAAGTCTGAATGAGACAATGTTCCTTTAGAAATTATAAAAACCAACACAAAATACAGAAAAACGCTTATTCTTCTCATAATAGACTCATAATAATAACGGTATTCTGGTTTAACATACTTTAATTGCTCCTTGATATTAGCTAACCGATACAAGTCCCATATTTTCCATGTACACGTGGCACCTCAAAATCTGGATTAACTTAAAAAATATCTGGTAACCAGGTTTATAAAATGGGAATTAACTAAACTTAACTAAACTTCCAATGACAAATAAAGAAAACAGTACCTAATGACTTCGAAAAAAATTTATGTTAGAATTTTCGTAAACTTTACAATCTTCTTCACAGGTGTTTCAACCAAATTACTGCCAAGCGCAGCTTCCACTAATCTTTTAACTCCTGATTTAGCTCCTGCCATTGTTTTTATGAGTCAGAAAAATATATTTAATTTAAGACAACTCAATTATTCTTGACAATAACAAGCGGCAAAAGCGTCCGATTTTCAAAAGCGTAGGAATGAACAAACGTAAAGGTGACGCCGTTTTATGAATGAAAGTGATATGTTCAGCACCATAACACCTTCATCCATTAAATTTCAGTGCAATGCCACTATTAAAAGTATTGAGAAAGTGTTATGTTCAAACATAGCTCTTTCTTCCACTGTAGTGAAGTAAACTTTTTACTTTTTTGGTTTTTATAAAAATGTTAAGTGCCTATAACACCTTCATCAAATATTGATGTTGAAAAATAGTGTACATAACACCTTCATCAAGCAGTTATTTTCTAAAATAGCCCCAAAAGTGGCTATTTTAAAGTTTATAGATAGTTGTTTGTATGCACATAACACTTTCATCCAAGCATAGAACAGCGAAAATCCAAAAATGCGACATATCACCTACATCCATTCATGTCTTCAATTACAAAGATAAAGCGCAAAGTTCTATGTAAATAGTCTAAGTACCTACCTGATAGACAAAGAAAAAAATCATTATTCCAATTCCAGTACCGCGGTGAGGAAGGCAAGAGTAGGTAAATCACCACACTATTTTCCTGTCATGAAGGGGTAGAATTTTTAAGCGATACTTAACTATCTTTTGATCTTTTGTGTGTCTTGTCTTTTTATTTTTGTAATCACATTTCATTGCACTGATTTGTTCAAAAAAGAATATTTGTATTATATAGGCACAGGGATGTTTTCTTACAGCTTTAGCCCACAATCATGCTAATCGTGGCTTTCAGTTCTTGTTGCCTTAGACTCTATCTACTCGGGATGGATATTTAAAATATACATCGATGTTTTTTCCGATGCAATGCATCGATCGGTTGCATCGATGTTAATTCGATGTATTTAGAAAAACATCGATGTTTCCAAAACATCGATTGTTTTTCGCAATGGACATGTGTTTAGGCAAATAACCGTAATTGTATCATAAAAAACAATGCAAATACACAGTTTACACTACGCAACAAAAACTCGGTGGGCCATATTGTTTTAGGTTTTATTATTTAATTTTGACTTTGCCGGTACCGTGGCAAAGGGAACATAACCCATTCAGCCAAACCGATAAAATATGGTAGGTGTGCAATATTGACTGAAAGGCTGAACTGATTATTACGATTCAGGTTCCAGTCAGCCAGCGTTGTCACACTTATAGACGTTCATCTCATAGTTTGCGTATTCGATGCATCGAATAAAAAAACATCGATATATACTCGATGTTGAAGCATTAACTATACATCGGTTCAATACGATGCATCGTTACTATACGTCGAGTGTTTACAATACATCGATGTATATCGTCCATCTCTACTATCTACCCCGTGAAGGATAAGGATGTGCTTTCAAAATGAATACATGCAACTATGATACACACACAGCTGCACAGTACACTCTCCCGGCTTCTGATTGGTCATCGAAGACCAAGCCTTTCGAATTGCAACACAAACGAAATCCGAGGCCATCTTTAAAATAAGGGCCGCACGAGTGACACACTCGACGCGCGCGCTAATGAACGTCGGGTAGAGGGCGCTCGAGGCGGCCCGCCTGTTTTAACGGGGTACGTAAGCCTAGTATTAGACTTGCAAGAAAAATCCTGTAAGCTTCATTATACTGCCTGGCATTAAGGAGAACCGGGGCCTTACCATGACGTCTTAAAGCGATTCAATTCGAACTCTGGGGCCTTACTATGACGTCTTAATGCGATTCAGTTTAAGTTCACTCGCTGTCAGATTCATCCAGAAATTTGTATTTATTACTCACAATTAACACTTTTATTCCATTCTATGCCGCTTACATTTTCTTCACTCGCCATCGAATATAATGAATATAGGAGGAAATAAAAATCACCCATCTATTAACTGGCAAGTCCCAAGGGCCGAAAGCGTAACAGTATCTTCCAATTTGGTTGGACGTTGGTTGTTTGCCATAAATATGTCATTTTGATACCGGTTCGAGTCTTTCAGATGCTCATTTGTTTACCGAGATTTATCCCCCTAGCGATAAAGGTCATTTTTAAAGGATTTGGACCAACACCCCGTTGGGTGACCTTTGGCTGCCATTAGATATATATTGTTTTTTTTTAGTGGATTTATTTACTTTTTTTACTGCAGAAGAAAAGTAAGCAGTTAGTTTAAAGTTTGAAAAATGAGACTTTTTTTTGTTAGAATATTAGACGTAAAGTTAAAAGTCTTTGCTTTACGCAATATATGGCCACCCAGATTATTTCTATAGTGTTTAATATTTGTAAGAACGCTTTAAACATCGAGGGCTATTTCATTTACAAATCGATGTGACGATCAGTATTTTTATTTGTTTTTTATGTTTTAATTTTTATACTTACGTAAAGTAGCTGACACTCACTTAGTCGACTATAAAAATATACATTTAACACTTCTTTATGACTCCTGAAACTTCAAATAATACAATACAGTACAATACAATACAATAACTCTTTATTGAACACCACATCACATCATATCAGCCGAAAGACGTCCACTGCTGGACATAGGCCTCCCCCAAGGCTCTCCACTCGGACCGGTCCTGTGCCTTCCGCATCCACCGCGATCCCGCGATCCTGATCAGGTCGTCGCTCCATCGTGTTGGAGGCCTACCGACAGCTCGTCTCCCGGTCCGCGGACGCCATTCGAGAACACCACATATAACAATCTAAACAGAAAAAAGGTATAAGTACAGAGGTAATAGGCAGCCTTATCTTAATAATTTGGCTAATAAGCTTACGTAGTAGTGCTTGTGCTAATTTCCATAAAACTTAATGTTACATGAATTGAGTGCTATTTTTTATTGCAGGTATGTATGGCAACATTCCATCGAAATTCAGGAAAATACTTCAAAAGGTTGGTCAATTTTGAATACTTACCTAAAAAAACAATCAATGTTTATTGACTCTACAATGAAAACTTTTCAATATTAATATTCGTAACTTTAACTAAATACTCCAATTCTCTATTAAAATATCTGCAGAGCTATTTATTGAAGGAATTCCACTTCCCCTTCCCTATGCCATTTAAAAACCGACCCAATAATTTGGTATCATAGTTTAAATTCCAGCTCTGAAAACGGACGCCCTTCTAATAACTCCAGTTAAGGGTCTGGCCGGAAGGTAATAGTAAAATCGCCCCTGGCTGTATTTGAAATATTGTTATGCACGTTTGTTTGTTTTATTATAGGATATAATTTTACTGAATATTAAGACTTAAATGCTTACGGTTAGCGAAAAAATAAAAAAAATAAAAATTCAGTTTTTTTTTTTTTTAGCCAAACTACGTTATCGATTAACTTGCCCTTTGGATATTTTGTACATATATTTAAGATACATTTATGAAAAAAAAATAAAAGTTCTAGCGTTTTTTAAAGTACACAATTTTGGCTGTTTTAGTTTTTCTTTTTTTTTTTTTTTTTACTTGCAAGTTAGCAACACCTACCATATTTTGATATATTATGCGCAATTTTATATTCTATTACATATATTTTTTTCAAAATTATTCATTTGGATCAACAAAGTGAAAAAAAATTTTTTGTTTAAAAGGGTGGAAAAAAGTTCTTCCATATTGTTCAATCGTTCAAACATAGTGTTAGTAATAATTATCTTATTAGCTATGTTAGTAACATGAAATAAAAACAGAAAATACGGATAAATCAGAAAAAAAATAGATTTAAATAGATTATTTAAAAAAATATATTTTGTAGTTTTTTTTTTTTTTCTTTTTTTTTCGAATGGACTTTGCTGTTAGCCTCAGACGGCTTTTACAGCTTACCGGAGAGAGGGCGAGCTGCCAGACGGGCAGCTCAGCAAAAGGGTAGTTTTACTTAGCTGCCAAAGGGTGCTCCTATTGAGCCGACCTCGGACTTTGGACGCTAAGAAGAGTCATGCAAGCAATCGGATTTTCTTTTGTAGTTGCAATTTTTTACTTATTTTGAAAAATAAAAAATAATTCATAACAATAATAATAATAATATAGCCCTTTTTATTTCGGATTCACTACAATTTCAGTAGACCAGGTAAGTATTTTTTTTTTCAAAAATTCAAATTATTTTTTTGTAACAATACAGTATATACAGGGTGTATAAGACACCCCCTAACAATAATCCACTGGGGTATATAACCATAGCTATAGAAGCTAAAAAAAATATAAAAAAAAATTGTACAAAAAAATAATTTGAATTTTTGAAAAAAAAAAATACTTACCTGGTCTACTGAAATTGTAGTGAATCCAAAATAAATTATTATTATTATTGTTATGAATTATTTTTGATTTTTCAAAATAAGTAAAAAATTGCAACTACAAAATATATTTTTTTAAATAATCAATTTAAATATTTTTTTTTCTGATTTATCCGTATTTTCTGTTTTTATTTCATGTTACTAACATAGCTAATAAGATAATTGTTACTAACACTATGAACGAATGTTTGAACGATTGAACAATTATGGAAGAACTTTTTTCCACCCTTTTAAACAAAAAATTTTTTTTCACTTTGTTGATCCAAATGAATAATTTTGAAAAAAATATATGTAATAGAATATAAAATTGTGCATATTATATCAAAATATGGTAGGTGTCGCTAACTTGCAAGTAAAAAAAAAAAAAAGAAAAACTAAAACAGCCAAAATTGTGTACTTTAAAAAACGCTAGAACTTTTATTTTTTTCCATAAATGTATCTTAAATATGTGTACAAAATATCCAAACGGCAAGTTAATCGGTACCGTAGTTTGGCTAAAAAAAAATAAAAACTGATTTTTTATTTTTTTTATTTTTTCGCTAACCGTAAGCATTTAAGTCCTAATATTCAGTAAAATTATATCTTATAATAAAACAAACAATCGTGCATAACAATATTTCAAATACAGCCAGGGGCGATTTTACTATTACCTTCCGGCCAGACCCTTTGTTTTTCTTATTAAATGTACTCGTATGATTTCAAATGTCACCACGTGACTCAGCATTTATATAAGCTATAGTGCTATAAAACCAACAGGAGTTGTCAACGCTCTGTAAAAAGTATACTTAGGTGCGCTAGTGTAAGCTAGAAGTACCTCTAAGTATAATATACACAAAATCGGGCACCTATGGTTTTTCAGATTTTTAGGCATTAAAAAGAAAGTAATAATAATAATATTTATCTGAAACACCTCTCCTTCCACATCAGGGGCCTTACCATGACGTCTTAATGCGATTCAGTTTAGGTTCGCTCGCTGTCAGATTCATACTAAAAGTGACAGCTAAAACTTGAACTGAGTCGGTATTAGGACGTCATGGTGAGGCCCCAGCACTGTTTTCTCTCGGCTTGTCTTAAACTACCCGCCTGACCACTGCCTTGAGTTTTATTTTTATAAAACCACCATTTTTATCCAATGTCAATGACTACATAAACAAATAATGAATATTTTTATGACTAAATTTGTGATTGTGTTTGCGTGCGTGGAACACAAATAAGTATTTCACAATTTCATTGCATAATCAATGATTTGGTCGAGTGTGTCTCATCGTCGAGAATTAATGTTAAAAATAATTATGCGCATGACAGCTCCGGTGTTTTCAAGCTCTAAAGCATAAGCTGACATATACAAACAGCCGCAGCAAACAGCCTACTGCTGGCTTGCGTAGATTACACGCAGAACATAATGTATTATATAGTCTTGTCTGGTAGTTTACACAAATATTGCTGCAAGTACTGTACGTCACGTACGAAGTTATGAAAAAATGTCTAATATTTTCTTAGTCTAGGGCTTAATAAAAGCGTAAAAAGCTTTGTAAAAAGATGTTATGAGGTTCGTGAGAAATAATAAAACGTAACATTTGAGCAAACATCGATGAAAACTCGCTGAAGTACCTACTTCGATAAAGCCGGGTACTCATCTATGAGCTGTAACTGTAGCTTTTGCTTGTTACAGTGACCAAAACACTAGTGTGGACGTAGCTCGTGAGCCTGCAAATGTCATTGCGAGCGCAACATAACACTAAGGTTTTTGCATGCTGTACAGTAGGACAGGTACAGTTCGTAGATGAGTACCAGGGTTTATGGTGGTGTTGTCGTATTTTGTTTATCTTTGTCATTCCTAAAAATATTGGGTAAAATTTGATTAAAAAACTAAAACGTAGTGTGAGGTGTGCCACACTCACACTACACTTAACCGGTTCAAGCTAGCTCTGAAGTCATAAAGCAGAACGGTAGTTTAATCATTTAATATGAGAGTAGAGAGATACAACACAAGCCAATAGAACACTTTGCGTCGGACAACTATAAATCACACACTATATACATGAAATATGTGCAACCGATACCGTTTAGGCAAATATAAACCCGTCTTGTCTTGTATTAATGCGGTATATAGTTCGAAGTTTCAGTGAAATCGGTTAAATATTAATATTAAAAATTGAAACATAATAATTTCTGCTTCGCTTAACCTGCACTTGACATAGTAATTTCCCTCTAACGATATTTAAATCGAGCACAACGTTTAAGATCTCAGAGCAGACTGATTACTTTTACCCGCTAAAATTACTCACTTTAAATGAACGTCAGGTAAAACAAACACAAAGAGGGGTTAATTAAAACTAAACTTAGCCGTAGGAAGTCCTTTAAAATTCATTGTAGCCTGGAGTTGACAAGAATTTTGAAAAAGAACAAGTTTCGTAAAGCCGAGTAGCATCTACGAGCTGTAACTTAGAAAGTAAAAGTAAAATTGAATGTGTATATTTTTGTATCGAAAAATATATATATACTAGCTGTTGCCAGCGACTTCGTCTGCAAAGAATTCGTTTATCGCTATCCCGCGGGAACTACGCAATTTTCCGGGATAAAAAGTAGCCTATGTGCTATTCCAGACTTTTCTCTATGTATGTGCCAAATTTCATCCAGATCCGTTGGGCCGTTCTGGCGTGATTGAGTAACGAACAAACATCCATCCATCCATCCATACTTTCGCATTTATAATATTATTATATACTAGCTGTTGCCAGCGACTTCGTCTGCAAAGAATTCGTTTATCGCTATCCCGCGGGAACTACGCAATTTTGCGGGATAAAAAGTAGCCTATGTGCTATTCCGGACTTTTCTCTATCTATGTGCCGAATTTCATCCAGATCCGTTGGCCCGTTCTGGCGTGATTGAGTAACAAACAAACAAACATCCATCCATCCATCCATCCATCCATCCATACTTTCGCATTTATAATATTAGTTAGATACTAGCCTCTTCCCGCGACTTCGTCCGCGTAGAATTTAGCAATGGATAATGTTTATTGCTATCCCGCGGGAATCATACAATTTTTCGGGGTAAAAAGTAGCCTATGTTTTAATTTAGGGTACCAGCTATCTTCCTACCAAATTTTATTCAAATCCGTCCAGTCGTTTTAGCGTGAAGAAGGAACAAACATACACACTCACTCACATCGTCACAAACTTACGCATTTATAATATTAGTAGGATTTCTACGAAGTTTCTTGCAACGCATTCTTCTTGACAATGATGGTGTTTCTTAGTTTAAAAAGACTCTATAAGTTACAAACCGAATAAAATAATTTAATGAAAATAAATTTAATGATCAAGACAAATATAAATCGGTTTAAATCGTCGACAATCTGTCCAGGTACAATGCTTTACGTAAAAATAATACAGAATTGACATTGATAAAGTCTGTACCTATTTTTAAAGTAAATTAAATCATACGGCTATAAACAAAAAGGTGCAACTAATAAAATATACGATAAACTGGAAGCGAAGTTGAAAGACATTAAAAGCGTCCAGAAAATTAAAATCTTATTCATGAGGTTCAAGAAGGACGTCTAACTGGCGACATGTTGTTGAAAGCTTGTAACTGTAACTTCTGAAACAGTTTATATTTTATTTTTCTGGACTCTTTCATTCGCCACTAAAAATTATAACATGAAGCTGATGCAAAATTAAACAGAAATAAGGCGTGAGCCGCGTTTAGTAATAAAAGTTAGAAACATTTCATAATTCAATTGTATGATTTGTGTGGACAAACAAATTTTCGAGTAGTGTTGTAAAAGACTCGAGTCGTGGAGTCCTAATTTTATAGACTCGACTCACTTAATAGAAAACTCGGTGAACTCGAACGATCCGAGTACCAAGCCGTGTCGAGCGTGAGTAAAGCGAGCGAACCTAAACTGAATCAGAATTTAATCGCATTAAGACGTCATGGTAAGGACCCTGTAATTATGTTCTACTAGCTGTTGCCAGCGACTTCGTCTGCAAAGAATTCGTTTATCGCTATCCCGCGGGAATTTTTCGGGATAAAAAGTAGCCTATGTGCTATTCCAGACTTTTTTCTATCCATGTGTCGAATTTCATCCAGATTCGTTGGGCCGTTCTGGCGTGATTGAGTAACAAACAAACATCCATCCATCCATCCATCCATACTTTCGCATTTATAATATTAGTTAGATTAGATTAGATTTATGGCTCCACATTTACTCACGCTCGACACGGCTCGGGACTCGGATTGTTCGAGTTCACCGAGTCCTCTATTAAGTGAGTCGAGTCTACAAAATTAGGACTCCACAACACAACTCGAGTCTTTTATAACACTATTTTGGAGTGACAGATAAATACATGACGAATATTTCGATGTGATTATATTTCATGAACATGTAATAAGAACGTTTGCCTTCTAGGCCGTCGATTAAGTTAATGAAAACTTAAAAAGTTGTTATGGTTTTGTTGACGATATTTGCATTGTCACCTAAGGGTGCGACCACACCGCCGCTTAAAAAACGGTGACGTTACGGGATCGCAACAAAATGTATGAAGAAACAGTGAGAAAACGTGACGGATATGACACGTCACTGCGTATACGCGGCGGTTTGGTCGCACCCTAAATAATGTATCAAATTTCAAGTCAATTAGAAGAACACTGGAGATGGTTGAAAAATGGTTTGCAAATTTTGAAGCTGATGACTTAACATTACTCAAACTTTAGTTGAATATCAGCATGTGAAAATTCGATATGGGGTGAATGTTAAGAATACGCATCTATCCCAATGACACTGTTATTTAAAATGGTTTTTGTTCAGAAACACACTAAAAATAAATGTGACCGCCCATTTAAAATCAAGATTCGTCGCGGAGCAAATGCCGCCAAAATATCTTATGTAAGCAGTTTTATTTGAACGCGGTTCACACAGACAATGAAACAGTAGGTTCACAACTTACGTACTTACTTACTGATGTAATTTTTATTCTAACTGATATTATAAATGCGAAAGTATGGATGGATGGATAGATGGATGGATGGATGGATGTTTGTTTGTTACTCAATCACGCCAGAACGGCCCAACGGATCTGGATGAAATTCGGCACATAGGTAGAGAAAAGTCTGGAATAGCACACAGGCAACTTTTTATCCCGGAAAACTGCATAGTTCCCGCGGGATAGCGATAAACGAATTCTTAGCAGACGAAGTCGCTGGCAACAGCTAGTCTAAATCTAAATCTAAGAGTGAGTTGCACCAAGCTACTTTAACAAAAATGTTAACTACCTATAACCGACGACTTTGACGTGTATTTCACAGGTTTTTGACAAATATACGTTAAAATCGTCGGTTATGGTTAAAGTTATTGTTAAAATCTAAACTCACACCAAGTTTTCAAATTGGACAATTAGTTACTTTACTAGTTTCTAAGACAACGGACTTGAACGCGAAGAATTTGTTTGCTAACTATTATTCTGCTTAAAACTGATAAATACGGAATCACAGTGATTAAACCAAACCAATTTCAATAAAATATGTGGTGCCATATTTTATTGAAATCGGTTTGGTCTCCTCTCTATCCTTGCGCTTGCCATTTATTACTCCACCATTTACTGAATTTCCTTTTAACTTAACTTTACTTAGCAGTGACCTTTATGCTTAGTTTCAGCTATCGTAAACTTATACAGCTTACTTTATCACAAGGTGTACAATTCTTAGTCGCTTAAATTAATGTCTTTCAAATCAGAACTGTCAAACAGTATCTTATACTTGATGGACTTCACGTAGGGGTGCGAGTCGGGTTATCTCCACGTGTTATCAAGAGCTGCGGTTTGCTTTTAGATCCGTCCGGGGCGAAGAGTGCTTGGTCCGGTGCACCCTAGGCAACGGCTAATGATCTCCTGGGAGTTTCTGAGGGATGTTGGCTAAGAGCCCGACATGGGTGTCTAAACCGTGTTACCGTACAACGTTGCCGACATTTTGTCGCAAGATTTTTGAATATGTTTTTTTTTTACTTTGACACTGGCGAAGTTGTCGTCACTATAATGGCTTGAGACCCCACGAATAAGAAGAAGAAGAAGAAGACTTTACGTACAATTAATAAAGGAAGACAAAGGTTAAAGTCGCTAATCACAAAGCTCACCGCTTCTACTTTAGTTCCGCTACAGCATTGAAATGGATGTAAATTCGGCACTTGCCTGCTGTGTCTGCGCTTCTAGCCGTCTTATCTGGGAAGATTCATTGCGCAGTGTCAGCAAAGCTTACGGCAGATAAATCGGACAGTACCCCGAAACCATTTACTGGCTGTCACTGCTCGCGTGGAATCAAACGTTGTGGATAGAACTAACCAATACGAGTCGATGCTGCCTCTGTGATATAACATGAGGTAGGTATACGTAACAATTCTCCTCTTAGCAAGTGAAGTAAAGCAATTCATCTCACTTGAATTTACATCCATATGTAAAATAGCCCGAGTTTAAATATTTCATTTCATTTCATTTATTAATTGTAAAGTCAAGTACATGGTAAAATGAAATGAAATATTTAATTAAGACTATAACTGATTTCATTAGTTATGGAGCTCCGCCAAGCTTCTGCCATTAACCTGATTAAGTTAGTGCCCAGCATATCTTTGTCTCTATTAGGCTCCATCATAACACACGGGGGCTATTACAAACTCACCTCGCTCACCGTCCTCGCGGCTATGAAACCGACTAAAATTATATCGACGCGTCGAGCGTGAAACATCAAAAGGATTAATTATTACCCCGGGACCCTGCTAATGAATCCGAATACAAAATTTAAATTCGGTATCCCCACGGTTCTGAATTTGTCTTTTTTCTCTCGTCTGATTGAAAATGAGGATGAAAAACGAGGGACCACGCTGTCGTTCATTTGCAATCAGTTTTTTGTATAAAATTCGGTTTCAGACCGCGACATGGCCTTTTCCTCTTGAGTGGGCGGCATATGTTTGCATGTTTAAAACGTTCTTTCATTTATTTTGATATGCTCACGATCACCCTTTAAAGTCGCTGTCAATAGAACTTGCTAACTATGTAAACAAACCTAAAATAAAAAATCTCATCTTATTTAAAATGTCTTTAATTTCAATTTTCCCTCATCAAATACTGTTTAATCCGTGTGTTATTTAATCAATACTTACCACAACATTATCCTAAACCATTAAAACAATAAACAAGTGTTAGAATATGGATATTTCTAATGTAATGAATAATGGTTTATTTACATTGTTCGCAATTTCAGTTGACAGCGGCTTTACTCTACTTTATTTCACTATTATCCATATCTAATGACAGACAGTAAGTTGCGGGAAACCGGTGGATGCAGGTGGCGACTTGTCGTTCATTATGGTGTGGTAAGGGGGAGGCCTTTGTTCAGCAGTGGACGTCTTCAGGCTGATGATGATGATGATGACGATCCATATCTAAAATATCTAAATATGTAGCAATAAAATGTAATATCATCTGAGAAATGAAAAACTTGTACGAGTATTTTCCCTGTGCTACCCGGTACAAACAAAGTTATATTGATTTTTATAGAAACTGGTTTCTGTTTGATCTCTGGCCATACAGTAATTATTACTAATTAAATAGCTTCTGTCTATCGAATATACGTATCGATACATTTCAAAGCGCTCGGTTGCATGCTCTCTTAATTAGAATAATTGCTAGTTCATTCCATTGATTAGCTCCTGGAATGAGCTCTGATGCATTACTCATAATGTTCATAATTGACAACGCATATTATACTATCCGTCTCAATTAGCTAAACAGCTACTGTGACTTAATACTAAAACAAAGGCAATGCGCCATTCGAACCGTTCCAACTCGCATCAAAATGCAATTTTACAGACGCGTTTCAAACGAAATGTTTAAAGCAAACGAGAGCTGTGATTGGATCATCAGCGTGGGATCAGGCAAATCCCTTTTTGTTGTCCGCATTAATCACTGGGATCGCGCTGAGCCCGGTGTCCTTGAGACTCACATTTGGTGGAAATTTACATTTTAATCGAACTCTATTTTGTGGACGCTTTTTGTGCCCTTGAGGCAAATTGCAGTTATTGTGGCAGTTGAACAAGAATGTGTTTATGATTGTGGTTATTTTTTTGGAATGAGATGTTAATGCGATTACTTTGGTGTTTGCCAGAATTTTCGAAACTACAGCCCGTAAATGCAAAATCTGGTTCGCTAACACTTTGAAGTTTGACCAACAATCGTTTGTCCAATGTATCGTTTAAAAATCAATTCAGTTGACAAATCTTTGTTTTCTGCTAACTTAACTTTTAAAACAAACCTTACTTAATCTAATATGACTCAATAAATAAGTTTAAGATTTTGAAAATAAATAAATAAATATTAATAAATTTCAAATGAAACTTCACACAAACCCATAAAATTCCCAAAAACTCATAGAAGCGAGCTCGGGTTCAAAGTTCAAATCAAACGTCGCACAGGACAGCTGTGTACAGTTCCCCGTCGCATGGCGCTTTCAGTGAAGAATCCACGCGTTATTGGCCCCACGCATTATGAACGCCTTCCTACTGAACTGAAGAACGACCCATCTGACGAAGCATTTAGATCCAAACTAAGAAACCTTTTGTTGGATAAACCACTATACTCTGTTAGTGAATTTGCGGATATATTGACATGATGAAATCTATATATCTATATTCTTTTTAATATTTTAATGTTATTTGACATTTTTGTTTTGACATTGAAATTGTAGTCTTGATATTAATTCTTATTTTATTTGACATTCTTTTCCTAATTATCTTAATTACATTTTTAATTGGACAATCCCTGTTGAGTGACATTATTATTGTTATAAATTAAATGATTTTTTATTTTTCATGAGCAAACTGTAATTATTTGTTGCTTATTTATTATTGACATCCAATTATTTTTAATTTAATTTTACTTGTTCTTTGACGATTTCAATATAAGTTCTCGTAACTTGACATTGTACAATTTATGATGTAATTTTTTATTGAATGAATAAATAATCTAATCTAATCAAACCCACGATCCTCCATTTGATTGAAATAGGTCAAACCGCTAGGCTACAAAGGCTATGAGATAATCTCACTTCCAGAAAACTTGTTATCCCCTATTATTAATGAAAGTAATCTGACATAAATGTATCTAAATGACAAAGCAGGCGTCCTTGTCGCACTTGCACTCTTCAAATCTGTTTGACACTCACCCTCGTCAATGTCAGAAGAGGTTTGATATTAATACATGACGCCGATAGTCCGAGAGGGCTAACATAATATATCTTTAGCCGACTTCAAATTATAAGTTTACGAGAATAACCAAATCATTTTTTAATTCTTGAGCATTGGCGGTACTTGATTATTGCACTGTCATGACGTGAAATCTATTTTTGTAAGTAGATATAAATGTATATACTTAATAATAGAGTGGGACAACGAACGTGACATAGAAAGAATAATAGCTATATTTGCACAAAGGAAACGTGCATAACACACCTGAATGGCATTCTAAGAGCTCATCGCCTGTACATTGATGTGATTGGTCTAATTCTGCGTTCTCCACTTCGCTTTGCCACAAAGAAAGTGTACCCTTACTCTCGCTAGTCCATTACAGACTAGTCATGGGCCTTCAGCGAATGGTACGCGTGCTAGCCACTCAAAATTCAGGTTCGTACTGTGTTCGTATCCTTAGAAAAATTCTTCAGCCGTGACGGCGCCTGTTCTTAGGGATTTTAGAGTATTACGGTACCAGGAAAGCGGAGAGTATTTGATCTTTTGAGACCGGGTTCAATTGTAATAATTGTTTAGTACTTGTTTATTTACAAAATGATTTTGGATTTTTTTTTGCTGATTGTGCTTTGGGCAAGAAGTAATACTTCACAGTACAACTAACACATGAGTAAAGAAACAAATAAAGATTCATTGTGTTATTTAAAATCTATTTTCCCGCAAACAATTTTTTTGTGCTAATTAATAATTAATAACATTTTTTGTTTGTATTTGTACTTTATGACAGTAAGTGTATTTCTATTGTTAAAAATATATCTCCTTGCAAAAAAATCGGGCACCTATGGTTTTTCAGGTTTTTAGGCATTAAAGCTTAGAAAGTAAACGTTTATGCATGTAAAATACAAAAACCATGGGTGCCCGTTTTTATTGCAAGGGGGTGTATTATTTTTTTCTTCTCTATTCCAGTCTTGTTTTTAACAAGATTTTATTTAGTGTCACTAACTTGTCTGGTGTCTGTTATGAAATTTTGCAAGTTAAATTTGACCAACTTTTCGCTTTTCTATTGGGCTGAAATTTTGCAAAGTTGTGTAAGCCGGATGACATTACAATTTATCAATTACCTACTTAGTAGAATTCTGGTGGCCCGGCCAGGACCGTCTCGGCAGAAGGGAACTCAACGGTTTGTCCGCTTGACTTGAAAGATATGCATTTTGCAGGATTAGATGGCAACGAAGTGCAGTCCACAAAAAGTACAATGAGCTAAAAAGCTTGTGTTTAAAATGAAATTTTTGGGTTAGGTTATTTTTTTCTGTATTCCCTATTTTTGAGTGTGTGTAGGTACATTTATACACTCAGTGACATAATTTAGCTGCACAAAAAAAAGCAAAACGCATACTTAATGCTTGATCAGAAAAAAATAAAAATAGTTACAAAAATACACTTTTTTTGTGTTCCGATAAATATGTCCCTGAGTGTATTTCACTCTTTTGTGTTTCTTTTTCTTTATGGTTTTGGCTAGAAATGGCTCTTTATTTATTTTATTTTCCTTCTTTATTTACTAAAACAGTTGTTGAGCCGTGCCCACCACACAAGAAAGAGTTAAGGGCCGCAAACTGCTTAATAGTGTAACAAATAACCCAAACTGAGTGAAAACTAGTCCGCTTCCAGCGATTTACGAGGATCTGACATGTTTCAAGAAACTAAGTTGAGAATCACTATATTATTATAAAACAAAGTTGCTTTCCGCTGTCTGTCCCTATGTATGCTTACATCTTTAAAACTACGCAACGGGTTTTGGGGCTTCTTTTAATAGATAGAGTGATTCAAGAGTAAGGTTCATACGTATAATACATGCATAATATACTAGAGAAACACTGATTGCACTCATGAGAAGCCGGGGCGGGTCGCGAGTCCGAAATAAAATAGAGAATGTGTCTATCATGCGTTAGCGTGAGCCTTTAGGGTGCGACCAAACCGCCGAGTATACGCAGTGACGTGTCGTATGCGTCACGTTTCCTCACCGTTTCTTCTTACATTTCGTTGGGATTCCGTAACGTCACCGTTTTTTAAGCGGCGGTGTGGTCGCACCCTTATACGAGAAATGAACCTTGCCACTCCGCTGCTACATACAAAAGACAACTATGCCTGTGCGAAATATACCTGCTTACATGCAAACTCACCATCTGCCTTCACAGTGTGAAGTTTACACAAAACATAACCATCAAAAGCATTAAGGTGCGACCGCACCGCCGCGTATACGCAGTGACGTGTCGTAGGCGTGACGTTTTGTCACCGTTTCTTCATACATTTTGTTGCGATTCCGTAACGTCACCGTTTTTTAAGCAGCGGTGTAGTCGCACCCTTACGTTTAAAAAGATGCGATTTTAGTTAGTACCGGGGTGTCCATAGAACTCGATTTCCACCGACTTGGTTTTATAAGCATAAATTTAAGAATTGTAAGATGTGCGGTGGTGATTGATTATTTACGGTTAGGGTAGCTATTTGCTCGTTCGTTGTATAAAAAATGCGGTTCATCGAAGCTTAGTTTATACGGGAAACCTCTTAATACTTGCTTAAACTTTCGCTTTAAGAAGTTTTTACAAGGTATTGGAAGGGGATTAACAAAGGGAAATGTTTTTGTAAAGTTTTTGTAGGGCGTTTTTAAATGTTTATTTAGATCGGATTATTTTTCGCTAGTATAATAGAAGATTAACTAAACAGTTTTATATGGGGAGTGTGAATGGGTGCGTTGGGAGGGGAAGGCCTAGGCGGACGTTCCGTGATCAAATTGGGGACGTTTTGGAAAAAGGCCAGGTCAAGAGTACCCGAAACCGATGAGCATGTATGAAGAGATTGATGAATGTGGATGAAGCGAAAGAGGTATGTCAGGATCGTAGCAAGTGGAACAAAGTAGTCTCTGCCTACCCCT
This sequence comes from Pandemis heparana, assembly GCA_963854515.1. Lineage (NCBI taxonomy): Eukaryota > Metazoa > Arthropoda > Insecta > Lepidoptera > Tortricidae > Pandemis > Pandemis heparana. Next base: position 11,490,840 of record OY978022.1, on the reverse strand, counting down.
GTGGGAAAGAGGCGTGACGATATGTATGTATGTATGTATAATAGAAGTGTTATCAAAGTACTGTCGTTAAAATGTTACTACTTCAAGTCGTCGCTTTGCTTTGACATTATTTATTTAACTTTGTAAATCCTTTCTAAAATTATAATAAATTGATACAAAAGTAACTCTGTCGGTCTGTTACGTTTTCAATCGTAAATCACTAAAGCGATTTTGATGAAATTTGGTACAGAGATAGTTTCAATCCCGGGAAAGGAAAAAGGATAGTTTTTATCCCGGAAAATTGCATAGTTCCCGCAGCATAGCGATAAGCGAACGGGATAGCGATGGACTCGCGGGCAACAGCTAGATTAAAACACAAACCACGAGTATTATGAACTAAATAATAATAAAGCACATTAAAACTAGTACCTAATTTATACTAAAACTAGCTGTTGCCAGCGACTTCGTCTGCAAAGAATTCGTTTGTCGCTATCCCGCGGCAACTACGCAATTTTCCGGGATAAAAAGTAGCCTATGTGCTATTCCAGACCTTTCTCTATCTATGTGCCGAAATTCATCCAGATCCGTTGGGCCGTTCTGGCGTGATTGAGTAACAAACAAACATCCATCCATCCATCCATACTTTCGCATTTATAATATTAGTTAGATTAGATAAGTTAGAAATTAATGAAAATTAACCTAAACCCCCCCCCTGTTTCGTGCCTGGCTCAAAGGTTCCCATTATGCTGGCGTTGCCTATTTTAATTATTTTAATTAAATACAAAACTGTTTCTTTGTTTTACTTCGCGCAAATTTAACTTTAGTTTTTATATAAAACGGTATTTTTTTTAAAACAAAATTAGACATTTTGTACACAGTCAACCGCATAACCTGGCAGAAAATTTTTGGTAATCGCTTCGTTTATTAATAAATTACATAATAATTGATGAACAAACACAGAGCAGCCGCCTTTCATTACTGCAACAGCACGTAACGCATGACCGCTCCGCAAGCCTCACTATTTGGCCGTCCTGGCCGCTGTTTGATGGAATACAATGGTCCTTTGAAATTGGCGTATTCCTAGAACTGGACATTATTATTGTTAGTATTGAACGATAGCCGTATTGCGTTGCGTCTGCGGGTAACATAAAACATAGCTGCAGTATTTAGAACATAGAACCGAGAAAATACAAATGTAAAATAAGTATTTTTTTGTGTTATTTACATTCAGTATTGTTTTTAATCAATTAAGTTCGAATATGAATTTCCTTAGAACTCCTTAGGACGAATTTAGTTTAGTTCAAGTAAAAATTCCCGCCCGCTGCCCGCACAAAGGTGTGATCATTTTTTTTCTGTTTCTTTGAAGTAAATTCCTAGTTGTTATACATTTTTGAAGAGCTAAGAAAATGGTTATGTTTTTAAAATAATCTGCAAGCCAAGTTTCATAACTTTTTTTTTGTTTTAAGACATATTACTGGAAAAAAATCTCAAAAAAATATTGAAATAATATTTTATTGAATCAGGCGTTACTTTGCGGAGGTCCATTTCAATGAACACAAAATATTTACCTTGCTACTCCGCTACTTAAGCGTAAGTAGCGGAGTAGCAACGTAAATATTTTATGTTTATTGAAATAACATCTTTTTTTACCTCGCATTTTTTAATTTGTCCCGATAATTGTAGTTTTAATATTGGTAAATAGCCAGTGTTTAATCGTTTTTATAAATCAGAAGAAAAAATATGAGATTTAAACTGATAATTTTTTTTTAATAAATTTTTAATGTTGCATTTTTGACTTATTTTGAAAAAAACTAAAAAACTAAACTCAAAAACTAACAACAAAGATAACTCAAAAATGGTTAACTTTTGCATAATACATATAGGGGTTAAAATTATCGCAAATAATAGTCACCCCTATTACCTCCTAAAGAATATACGTCGAATTACCAATAACCCCGTATAATAACAACTACGCTCACAGAACACAACCCAAGCATCCTGCTCAATGGTTCTTCGTTACTAATATTATAAATGCAAAAGTTTGTGACGATGTCACGATGTGAGTGAGTGTGTATGTTTGTTCCTTCGTCACGCTAAAACAACTAGACGGATTTGGATAAAATTTGGAACGAAGATAGCTGGTACCCTAGATAAAAATACAGGCTACTTTTTATCCCGGAAAATAGTATAGTTCCCGGGGGATAGCCATAAACATGTCAATTGCTAATTCGACGCAGACGAAATCGCGGGCAGAAGCTAGTGGTTCAATAATATTATATCATATTACTTCCAATCAAATTGGTACAACCTACAACCTCATGCACACGCAATAAATTAATTTCCATGCGGGATTTGTGCTGTTTGTTTTCCTTATTGGCGTTCCCGATTTGTGTTATTGCGCTTCTGATAAATGGAGAAATGGATGGTTATATGAAGAGGTTTTGTTTTATCGCATGGCCGATGAAGGGATTTGTAAATTAAAAGGGTGAATTTATTCATTTGATTACAAATATTTTTTTTGTAAAAAAACCATAAGAATCATGTTATATAGGCAATGTGGCTAGCAAAATGATGCATAAAATTGTTTATTTACGTATGATTACTCGAATAATGCGTGGGGAGTTTTTAATTGTTGAAATTACGCGTAAAATTACTTGATGCAACTCACACTTCTAGTTGTTCATTCAACCTATGTGCGCCACTACACTCTTAACCAGTTATGTAAGCCTAGTGACTATATACTTTTTCCGTTATTTAAGCCACCGTCGGAAACGGCAAGCCTTTATTTGATCCGGTCCGATTTAGACCCATAAAGCTGAAGATAAGGTCGCCCAGAGCTATCGATTAAGCCTAAATCGGACCTTTCTATAACTCTATGTGCCTATGAAGCGTTCGGAAGGAAATACGAATACCGGAAAAAGCATTTTCTCCCCACCGCTTAGGATTTTAAGGGTATTAGATAATGAATCTTTCTCAGTGTCTAAATTTTGACCAAGTTCACACAAATCAATTTAAAGTGTTTTACAGTTATGTATGCGATGTAGTGTACATTGAACGGTTCTTTCTTAGGCAAAAGTTTTTGTAGTTTTGAGCAGTTGAAGTTACGATTTTTTAAATTACCTGGTTGTTCAAGAAAGAATCTTAATAGTAAAAGAACACATTTGACACATTTGAATATTCATTTCTTACGTAACTAAGTTAATAAAATTCAATTACACAATATTACGAATAGAGGAAATTAATACTTTCCATCTGAATACTAGCTAGACTTGCAAAAAAATTGAGCACGTATGGTTTTTCAGATTTTTAGGCATTAAAGTTTGGAAAGTAAGTACAAAATCTATGGTTGCCCGTTTTTTTTTTGCGAGGAGGTGTGCTTAAACCTAAGGCTTTTCAAAGTTGGAGTGAACAGGCTGTTACTGAATTAGTGAGTTATCTATTATACCTCTTTGACCTCACCTGCACTTTCCATCAGTTGGGATAGGAGTCAATTACTGGTCTGTTTAGGTGCAGCAAAAACTTCCCATGCCTCTACTTTTTGTACCATTTCTTACAAATAAAACAAGCAATATGTTTCACAATCATGGAGGTAAGTTTTGAATTTTGTATACTTGGCATCTGTAAGTTAGTCATGTAACCTGTACGTCAGAGAAAAATAAAATGTCGGCCACAATACAAAGAAAAATATAAAGTGCTTCACCGAAGTTTGTTAAGTTTTACTTCTTCATAGTTATAAGACTTATAAGTATCCGTTTCAGCGGTAAGTTTGTGAAGTTTCTCTTTTATTGGCTCTCTGAACCAAGTATATTGGATTAAGGGATATTAATAGGCTGATAGTTAAGTTTTACGTAAGATGGATCATTAACAAACAATATTAAATTGTCTTTAGTTGCCGTAGTTGATGTAAGTTTCTATTTTAAGTCACTAAACTACCTACTATCTGGAATTTTAACTCGCTCTTTGTCAGTCCCTCGTTTAATGCTCCTCTTATCTACTCAAAGGTTTAACTGGTAGAGATACCTTGTAGGTATAAGTTCGCCTTTGTGCATTATATTTATTGTTTTTTTTTCTTTTGTGATGTGTGTCTGTTTCTTTATATTTGTAAAACAAAGCATTTACTTACTTACTTACTTAAAAGGGTTTCCTTACTACTCCGATTGTGGTTTTGATTTTGGTATAATTACTGCGAATTTTCACATCTTAAAATTGCAGTTGGCGGACACATTGCTCGTAGAATCGATGGTTGCAGGAGTTGTAAGATTCTAGTGGCAACTGCGTACCGGTAGGCGAAACGTTAGTACGAGAAGACATCCTGCAAAGTGAACGAACCACCTAAAAAGGATCACGGGAAGCCATTGGTTGTCGGGTAGCACAATATCGATCGTCATGGGGATCTTGGGGAAGGCCTGTGTTCAACAGTCGACGTCTCCCGGCTGACATGATGATGATGAATAACGCTTCCCTAATTCTAGTAGGTATTATATTTGACCTTGGGATAATGAATTAGTGTGTAGTAGGTAGGTAGGTAGGTATTTTGGCAGATTCTTTGCAAACAAATATTAAAACACTATTGGTTCAGTGGTGCAGTGTTTATGGAGCCACCTTTGTAGGACGCTAGTGAGTGTCCGACTTCTAGTTACAAGAGCTCAGACCTCGAAGCGATAAATATTTATAAATGTAAATTTCTAAGTAAATCCATTTCAATTTACTTCATTTCACGGACCCTCTTAGGTGAGGTTTGTCTATTGGAGAATTTAAGTTAACATTCGAAAGTAAAGAACTCTAAATTTTCTTGAACAACTTTGCAGGATTTTATGTTCATAATTTCTAAGGAATTCCTTCTATTTGAAAAGGAATCGCACATTTAGGAGAGGTAAGTTTATCTATCTGACGCAGTGGCTTCATGCCTATCCCTCACCAAATACAGGCACCTACCCGGTCTATACCCAGTCACCCTCCGGATAGCCGTCGGTGCTGAGGTTTGCGTGGGTTACAACTGTCTCTTGTGGGGCCCCCGTTGATCGCCTTGGCCACCACGGACTCGCCTGCTCCTCGGGTGCTGGCCGCCTGTCCCGTCATGCTGGGACGCTACTTGCGCCGACACTATGGCTTCGTCGTACCTCCCAGTGACGTGCAAGCATGCCGACGCGGCGGCGGACACCCGAGAGCGGGCAAAGACAACAAAATACCAGTGTCTCGGCGCCCAGTACGAGTTCGTTGCATTTGGCGTCGAGACACTCGGTCCGTGGGGCAAGGGCGCACGTGGGCTCTACAGAGCCTTAAGTAAACGTCTGAGGGAGGCAACGGACGACCCTCGCGCCGGCAGCTTTCTCGCACAAAGACTCGCAATTGCGATACAACGCGGGAATGCTGCCTGCGTGATGGGGTCCTTACCTAAGAGTCCAAATTTATTATAATTTTTATTTTTAAGGTAGCTTTACTTTATTTTTATATCACTACTTTGTAATCATTTGTAAAGTTATTGTGTTTCATGTACAATAAAGTGCCTCTCTTACGCAGTGAATAATGTTTTGCTCGCGATAAATTTCAAAACTACCGGCCGGATTTTCATACAGTTTTGACCATAGATTCACTAGAAAGGTAGTACACATACATGTAATTTGTATAAACTGGTTGAAATATTAATAACTGTTGGAAGCGTCAGGAAAACTCAAACTGCCAAGGACACATTTTAATTGTGGATGAAGTCACGGGCAACCGCTAGTTCAAGTTAAAATAGGTATTGTTTACCTCTGTAGTAATGTATAGGGTATCAATTTGCAGTTAAAGTTTTAACAAGATCATTATCCGCAATAGTTTAGGGCAATATTGCCAAGAGTACTAAAAACGATCGAGTAGCCAACTGACACTTAAAGCATTTCGCTTCGATTGACCAATAACGACCACTCAAACCTCCAGGCTCCATAGAGTCTGAATTAATAGCGAATTTTCTAGATACTTTAGCTTTATGGCTAGTCTGTTCCCGTACTAAAGGATAGACTAAGAATTGGTTTCTCGTTACTATTTTTATATCTGCTATTTTTGCTTTTCAGTACGTTTCAGAAGAACATAAAATTACTTGGATTATAGTTTTTGGTAAAACCACTTGTACGGATTTTATAAGACTAAGAATAAAAATCATTTATTTGCTAGATTGATTGCTAGTTTTTTTGATTTGATTTATTTGTAGGCAATATAGAACAGTTCCACCACACAATCAATTCTATTTTAAACAGATATAACATACACATACATACATTACCGTCACGCCTCTTTCCCACAGGGGTAGGCAGAGACTACTTTGTTCCACTTGCTACGATCCTGACACACCTCTTTCGCTTCATTCACATTGATCAATCTCTTCCTTCATTCAACTAACCGATTTGAAGGCTGGCGAAGTTTAGGCCTTGTAGAAAATGTTCGAATTTCAGACGCACGAAGGAGAAATAGGTACGTATTAAAATACATAAAGTTCAAAATGTATAGTGAGTTAAAATACATAATGGTTCAATCAATCATTTATTTATTTGTAAAACATGAGTAATTCCAAATACAAAGATCGTAGGTTAGGTACATACAACAGTCCGTCATGTTTTGCCTTTCGGCATACAAATTCAAATTAAATAATGCGATTTTCTCAGAATGTGACAAATTAACAGGATTGTTATAAAACAAACCTAACCTAACCCAAACCAGGGAGCGGATCAGAATTTATAAAGTTTAAAATGTATAATGGGTTAAAATGTATAATAGTTCAAAATATATAATGCAATTTTCTGTGAATCTATTAGGTATATGAATTTTTTTTATAGCGTGATCTATAGATTGGTTTAGGTTAGGTTTAGTTTATAACAATTCTGTTAATTTTAAATTTTCGGAGAAAATCGCATTATATATTTTGAACCATTATGTATTTTAATCCATTATACATTTTAAACTTTATGTATTTTAATACGTAGCCCCTAAACCAATCTATAGGTTACGATATCAAAAAAGTTTATTATATAATAGTTTTACAGAAAATAGTATTACATATTTTGAACCATTATGTATTTTAACCTATTGTACATTTTAAACTTTATGTATTCTGATCCGCTCCCAGGAGAAATAGAGATATTATTATTGACGGTGAATCCAAGATTATGTTAATATTTCGTCGCCTACATTAGTGTCTTTGGACTCTTACAAGACAGGCCGGCTTATGAACTTGTTCTGCCGTCCTCAAAAAAATCAAGGCGAATGTAAATACGTTTTACCCCCTTGTCAGTTCCAAAACAATATTTACTGCAGTATTACTACGCAGCGAAATCATAATATAAACAATCCAGTATTCAACCGACAGTTATTCGTCTATTTTCTTTACGTCTCGCAACAAAGATATTCCCGAATAAAGTCACATCGACCAAAGAGGTCGTCCCAAAAGGTCCAAACAAAGTAAAAGCGATTCCAGCTTAATCCCCTTCCGTATTGACGGATGACAATGTGCTCAAAATTTGTACTTTGTCAGTTTGCTGACTCGGAAGTTTCCGTTTTACAGCCAATTTTATGGCAAGCGCATTCGCCTGCAGTCTTTGACAGTGCTACGTCGGCTATCTGGTGTGCTTGCTATAACGACCACGACCCGCTTTGGCCGCGAATCTCCTCCATTTTATGTGTTCCTGGTAAAAGGTTGTGAGATGCCGATATTTTACTGATAGTTTGATACAAAGCGGCAAAAGAGAATTTATTTTATTTGTTTTGACTTTGATAAATCGTTCTCAAATTTTGCTTTGTTTTAATTATTATAGTGTTTTTCTATCGTATAATCTTTTGCGGATTCATCAGGCAAGTGTTTTAATTAATTACTTAGGTACTTAATGGAAAGTCATGCTTTTGCCGAAAAATATTAATGCTAGAGCTAAAGAGTAATAAAGTAATAGATATATTTCATTAACTCTTGTTATTACATAATTTATTAATAGGGATATTAAAAAAAACATTTAATTTGTAAAACAATTTTAATCTTTTAACCAATAAACATTCTTCATTTTAATCGTCATTTAAACATAAATCTACACGTCCTCCGAAGGTTCGACGCTCAAAAGGTACCAGGGCCACATAAAAGCCATAAGAAATTCAAAACCATTACCCTCATAACGAATATGGGACAAAGGAATATAAAACATCGGTTTATACGGAGCGGGCCTGCCCGAGTGGGAACAAATTTTTCGCGCCTACAATTTCGCTGTGAACGAGTTATGTGTACTTATTCATATGCGGATATAGAGAAACAAAGCGAGGCGTTTGCCATAATAAATACCGGTGGAAGTTTTCCTTTGAGTCCTAATAGTACTAAACATAATAATGTACCTATACATACCACTTCTCTGTTAAATTGTGCACTGGTACAATTTCTCACCAGTGTATTTATTAATATGTGCCACTGCTTGGGTATAGGCCTCCTCTTAGTATGATGCTTGAGTGAAGGGCTGAAAGTTTGAGCACACATTCTCAGTGCGTATAGGGAACTTTTAAATGAAAAGCGTTTTCGCTCAGCATTTATTGTTCCGACGGCTAAGGATTGTGCTTTATCGAGGACACATCTTTGTTTACCATTAGACGTGAACGTCAACGCAAGCGTTAGAGCTTAGTAAAGCTTTTCGGCGAGGGAAATCATCGTGACAAACCTATAGACACCTGCGAAGCAATTCAATGGAGTGTGTGAAGCTTCCAATCCGCACTGAGCCCGCGTAGGAACTATAGCTCAAGCCCTCTCATTGTGTGGGACGTAGTATCATATGTATAAGCTGTCTATTAAGTATTGTTTCTGAGCCTCTAGTGTAAGTTTTCACACAAAAAACGTCTCGAGCGCGTTCACGTAAACATCTCAATTACTATGGAAAAATTGGCAGCGCCACTTGCGGCTCGAAACGGCAACAAATTGTTCTCATAGTATTTGACATTTTAACGCAAAGGCATTCGAGACGTATTTTGTTACCGAAAACTTACACTAAGCATACTGATGTAATGGAATTAAGTATTGTCACCATGTACTATGCTTCAAATTAATTGTAAATATTTAAATATTCTCATTTAAGTGAATTTCTGTGATTCTTTTGAGAATAGTATCTTTAACCCGAAGTATAGACGGGATATAGTAAGTAAATCTTTATTGTACAAATATAAAGAAACAGATAAAATCCACAAAAAATATGAACAACAATAATATATGTACAAAGGCGAACTTATCCCTATAAGGGATCTCTACCAGTTAACCTTTGAGTAGATGAGAGGAGCATTAAACGAGACACCGACGGGATATAAAGACTGTAGGTAGGTACTCATACATAAATCACGTAGTCTTTATCCCTTATAGGGTAGACAGGCCCTAACGTAACAAGACTTAAAGGTCACGTTTGGCATGATTTTATGAAGAATGATACAAACTTTAACATAGGGTCACAGAACCTTTAGGTTTATACGGTTGTCTCAATAGGTATGTTACCTAGTGTAATGAACTTAATTCGTCTGTATGTTTGGTGTTATAGAAATCTACACTATGGCTTATTAACATAATCATATTTTTATCCCGGGAAAGAGCAAATTGCCACAAGACGTAGGCATAGTTCCGAGTAACAGTTTATACATACATACATACATATCGTCACGCCTCTTTCCCACAGGGACATAGGCAGAGACTACTTTGTTCCACTTGCTACGATCCTGACATACCTCTTTCGCTTCATCCACATTTATCAATCTCTTCATACATGCTCGTCGGTTTCGGGTACTCTTGACCTGGCCTTTCTCCAAAACGTCCACAATTTGATCACGGAACGTCCGCCTAGGCCTTCCCCTCCCAACGCACTCATTCACACTCCCCATATAAATCTGTTTAGTTAATCTTCTTTCATCCATCCTCTCTACGTGACCAAACCAACTAAGCATACTTTTTTCTATCCTAGTCACTATATCTTCTTTCACACCAGCACATTCCCGTAACAGTTTATACTGTTGTAAAATGTATAACACTCCACGTAAATACGTGTTGTAAGGTGCTTTGCTTGATACCTTTTCGTAGATAGTTTAGAGCGCGGGAGGAAACAATCTGCATTCTATTCCTGGTAACGGGAAACATCACGAGCGTTTTATGACAGGTGTAAATGCTTGGAAACTTCCCACGCATTCGGTTCTTATCTTACTGCACATTGCTTTCTAGCGGATATTCTGATACTTTACTGTTTGTGACACACACGGTACCGAGGTCACTGCTGATAGCTCGAGTCTCGAGCCTTGTCCAAGACATGCTTCCATCATTCATAATAATAAATCCAATATAAATCATCCTTGGGAACTGTTTTTCCAGCACACTTTCGAGTGGCTGAAAGAAAGAAAGAAAGAAGACATTTATTCATTTTGCAAGACACACAAATATAAGGCTGACGTTATCTTTAGTAGCAAAGATCGATGAAGATATTATTGAAAGTATTTCGTGTGTTTTCTATGTTGAAGGAACTTCATTAAATTTCTGATTGGGCTCTGAAATGTGTAAACGTAAAAATGTACCCATCTATAGAACAACCGTTTAAATGAGTCCCCGCCCGCGCGGCACAGGGGCGCGGGGTAGGACGACAAAGGGGACCGAGAAATGTGCGGGCGGGTAGTGCGGGAGGACTTATTTAAGCGATCGGTCTAGGGATGTGACATTCTACGTAAAAAATCGATTTTTATTTAATCGATTTTTTTTTCGCATTAAAAATCGATTAATAAATAATCGATTTTTCTTAAAAAGATAATCGATCTTTATATTAATCGATTTTTTCCTAATTTTTTAATGAATTTCAAAATAAACGCTGTAAATATTTTATTAATTAAAACTGTTTCAAAAGCACAGAAGAGCTGCCATCGTAGACGTACAGATGGCGTTAATGCGCAATATTTAATAGTATATTGCTGAGTTGGGACCATTTTGTGACAATTTATTTATTTATCTGCTGTATTATGTGTTTTTTTTTATTTTGATGTTTTGTTTGTCATGAATAAACTTTTTTCTTCTTCTTCTTCTTCAATATCATCTCCACGGAGATAGTATTCTTTGATAGTTCGCGGTCTGGGTTATAAAAGACCAGACTTAATGTCGGGGGTGGTAGATAAAAAATCGACTATGCTTGATTTTTTAATTTAAAAAAAATCGATTATTAATCGATTATTTGTAATAAAAAAATCGCGTATAAAAATCGATTTTTACATTAAAAAAAATCGATTTTTAATCGATTATTTTCATAATCGATTATTTTTTCACATCCCTAGATCGGTCTGTACATATCTAGGCGTGTGTGGAAAATTCCAAGCGTGATAACTATTTGACACAAGGTGGTACTAGGAGTACAGATCAGGGGAAGTGTAAACCGCACAAGTTGAACTCGTTGAAAAGTTCGCGCTGAACTGGCCATGAGTGAAAAAGTTTCTTGAATTGGACATTTTTAAGTGGTTTCCACGCTTTCACTATTAAGGTACTTTTTAGTGCATTCGGAAGAAACTCTTAGTGAGAACCGTTAAGCTACAATTACAGGCACAAGAGGTATTTCATCTTAGCCCTCTAGGTTGGTAATTCATCAACAATTCTTCGGTGTCCATGGGCAGTGGTGATCAGTACGATCAGACCCACTTGCTCGTTTACCTTCCTTTTGGTATATAGCTTTGAGTGAACTATTTATTGCACATAACAGTATTACTTAAAAATTAAATAATGTGCGAAGTGTAGCGTAAAAGTGGCTTATCAAGAGAGAAAAACTTTACATGCTTTAGTTAAGCAAGTAGGTAGTCTTGATCACAATTTTACTTTCGGCAATGGTAATCAAATTATACTGTGGCAGCAGTAAGCTTAGCCGATCCACCAATGCCAATGACTGAATCTGAACATCTAAATACAGTGTTAAGTTTGTTGTTAACCATTTTAACTGATAATCTTACTAATATTATAAATGCGAAAGTATGGATGGATGGATGGATGGATGTTTGTTTGTTACTCAATCATGCCAGAACGGCCCAACGGATCTCGATGAAATTCGGCACATAGATAGAGAAAAGTCTGGAATAGCACATAGACTACTTTTATCCCGGAAAATTGCGTAGTTCCCGCGGGATAGCGATAAACGAATTATTTGCAGACGAAGTCGCTGGCAACAGTTAGTACAGAATAAATAACAACATAGAGTCACTTCCAGTCGCCGCTATAATGTTTGACGCAAATATTTTTTGTTTGTGAAAACGTCTTCATTGGCTCGAGTGTATGTTTTATTTATTTGTCAGTACAGTCTTTGCAGTTCGCGATTTACAAACAACTGCATAGACATTTGCTCAAACTTCTTTAACAATAATCCCCAAAACTTTTCAATAACATTTTTGGTCATAGAGAGATACAGGTCTTAAAATTTCATATTTACAGTTTTAATATACCTACTCCTAGTTCATCTTAGTTCTTCTTATTAGTAGTCTACTTTAGTGCTTTTTATTACAAGTAACCCATACCAGGCAAATTATATTTTATGTTTCACTCAACCTCCTGCGGCGCTCTGAATGTATTAACCATGAAATGTTATGAGACAAACTTTATTATAGCGGGCACGTGTATCCGATAAACTACTCTCAACTACTAATAAAACCTAACGGCATCACTCGCTAAAACTATTTTCAATTTCAAACTTTTTCTATCTGTGGTCAGTACAACTTTTTTAACGAACGCGATTTGTTTGAGTAACGCCTTCCTTCCTCTGCTATCCTAGTACGGATACCTTTCCAAGGCTGACAAACTACGTCACATTACCATGTCATACAAAGCGATTTGTAAAAAGTTTATGCGAACGCGGAAAAGAAAGGATTTTTCATTTTTATGCGGCAACGCTCGAAATATTTCAACGTTGCTGAATCCGAGTGTATGGTGATTTCCTTTATTGTCTTCTTTGAGTGCTCGGCATTGTAGTGAGGATAAAACTAGTTGCAAAATTAGTTTTGGTCTGAACTAATGCGGTTAAATAACTACGTTTGGTACTCGAATGTTTGAGCTTTGCGAGAGGAATTTCTGTCTGCGCCGGCTTGGAAAAAAAAACGGTTGATTTAATCAGCCCCGAATATTGGCTTTCAAAGTCACATGTGCTGCTGCGCCGGGGGAAGGGTGTTCGATGTTCGAGTTCGCAATAGTGCGATATTTTCACTGCACAAAGGTTTTTTTATGTTGAAAAGACTCTGTAATGCTTTGTGAAAATATAACGGAATAATACAACTGTCATACTGGGCATTTTCAATTATAAAGTGTACCTACCTACCATTTACTCAGAGAGCCACATATATATTTTTTTAAATATAGACTTTCCGACGAGCCATACAATTAACATAAAAAATGTCACAAAGTCGACAAAAATGAAGAACAATTTTTCTTTACAAACATTAATATTGTTGGTGATGCTGATTCAGAAAAACCCGAAATAAATGTTTAAAGTGAAAATGCCTTAAAAACTAATGCTGTCATATCTAAAGGTTCACTCGAGTAAAGCTGCGTGTCAAAGCTAGTAGAGACGAAAAGAGAGAGAGAGAGAGATAAAATAAAATCAATGACCTATACCAAATTGGTACTTCGAAAACCCTCATACTGTGGTTTTGCAAACAACTCGCAGACGCATAATGGGACACAGATTGATGCAAAAATCATGTTGACCGTATCCAAAAGTCGACTTACAACTAAATAAGGAATAGATAAAACCAGACGCAAGTAAATAGTAAAATGTAGTAGTAAAAGTAAAAAGGTCGCGAGTTCGCTTAACATTTTTCTTTGAGAATATGTAACGAGAATTTGGGGTGGGTTTTTTTGTTCAGTATTTTGACAATGGAGCGATTGTGATGTAAATCAATTTGCCTGATAGCTCTTAACATTATTGTGCTGATAAAAATAGTTGGGTAGGTAGTGACAAAATCATTTTATCATAGAAAATTATTAGGTAATAGCTTCTGCCCGCGACTTCGTCTGCGTAGAATTAGCAATTTACATGTTTATGGCTATCCCCCGGGACTATGCTATTTTCCGAAAAAGTAGCCTATGTTTTAAGGGTGCGACCAATTCGCCGCGTATACGCAGTGACGTGTCGTATGCGTCACGATTTCTCACCGTTTCTTCATACATTTTGTTGCGATTCCGTAACGTAAGCGTTTTTTAAGCGGCGGTGTGGTCGCACCTTAATCTAGGGTACCAGCTATCTTCGTTCCAAATTTTATCCAAATCCGTCCAGTCGTTTTAGCGTGAAGAAGGAACAAACATACACACTCACTCAGATCGTCACAAACTTTCGCATTTATAATATAACTAGCTGTTGCCAGCGACTTCGTCTGCAAAGAATTCGTTATCGCTATCCCGCGGGAACTACCCAATTTTCCGGGATAAAAAGTAGCCTATGTGCTCTTTCAGACTTTTCTCTAGATAGAGAATAGAGAATAGATATGTGCCGAATTTCACACAGATCCTTGGGCCGTTCTGGCGTGACTGAGTAACAAACAAACATCCATCTATCCATCCATCCATACTTTCGCATTTATAATATTAGTTAGATATTAGTAGGATAGAAAGTAAGTTCTATGGCGAATTATGTATAGTCTGGCCACTTTCGATTAGGCCGAGAGATGGTGTGGCTACCAACGGCTTACTTAAGGGAATAATAAAATTGTGCGTACGTCATGTGTAGGTGTAGGACTATCAAATTGTCAGTACCGGTCATAAAGTTTCAAAACATTGTCTATTGGAATGTCTATTCTATTGTATTCAAAATATTATTCTTGCAACTTTGGGTATCCTTAAATTTAAGAAAACTTGCCATGAACTCACTTATATTATAACCTCAAAATGTCATTTCGTTGGCATTTCTGTGGTAAAATCGTCTTTGATTGTGAATTATTTTCTTCTTCTTTACATCGGTGACATTCGATGATTGTCAACTGTTTCCAAAGAGTACCCGCTGTCGGTAAAATAATTATAAAAATAAGATAAGTCCCCATAAGTTTGGATACCACGGCAATTTGTATGGAAATACCTTATCGAATGGCTGTATCTTTTGATTGCGTTGACTTTTTAAGTTAGATTTTTTGACTGATTCAAGGGTACTTTTTTTTTTGGTTTCATTTTTTGCTGAGAGAGAAGCTCAACCCTAAAAAATTACTTGGTGGAACTGCCCCTGGACTCACTACAATATAAAGGTCCTAAAGTAATTGAAGTAAACACTTCGGCTGAAACACAATAACGGCATCAAATGGAATTATACGCCCTTTGCTTTCTGCTCCCCGTTATTCACTCACTCATAACAATAAAAGAAAACTCTTGTAATTTGAAACGAGATGAAAAAAACATGTCTCTCCGCGAAAAACGTGAGAAATGAATTAACTTAATGGATTTCTTTAGTTATTGTCTGTTAATATAATTTCGAAGAATCGTAACGTTATTTTTTAGAACGGCGCTATTTTAACTTCGCATCCCTTTTTATTTCTTTTGTTTACAAGCAATTTACAAGTCTGAAAGCTGCTACGTCTGAAATTTCGTTTCTCCAACATAATAAAATCTTAATATATTCATATTAGAATTTACGATGTGTGTTTAAGTTTTATTTTATATCCAAACGCATTATGAAGTTCAATTTTGTTTGTTTTGTACGGTTTTCTAGTAGTCACATCACATTAAATTTATCTACGATGACTCGTATGATTTCCAATAAACATTTACTAGGTATCTTATATATTTGTCATATATCTAGCCGCCTAGACAAAGTTATTTTCAACCGACTTCAAAAAAAAGGAGGACGTTCTCAATTCAGTTGTACTTTTTTTATTATAGATAACGCAAAGAGATTGGACTTAAATTGTATGGGATTGATTGGGCTTATGCTTTCGTAAACCACGTGATCTAGTAAAACAAATACTACTGGCAAGCGTATATCGACATCGATACGCTTTGGAGCGTAAATCACTTGCTTAGCGACGTGGAGCTACTTCTCAAAGTCTTTGATACGAAATACGTCTTTAAAGCGTTAAATTTTCTCACAATAATGCGAAAGCGTTTAAAGCCTGGGACTCATATGCGAGCTGTAACCGTAACTTTTGCACGTTACAGTAACTAAGACTTACCCACCTGTTATGGTTGGTGTTGGGGTAAAAGCATGCATCACGGATTGATAACAATAGCTTTAATTTTCAAATTTACAGTACCGTTTAGTCATAAAATTTCTAACGGGTTAACCGTGAAAATAAATATAAAAATCGAGCAGTAAAATTCTTGTTTCATTTATAGTATCTATAATTGAAAACAGCGCCATCTCTCGTCCCTGGTGAGCAGTAGATGTTCCATGGGAGTTTGTAATTATGTCGTAGAGACACAATCATTCAACTTCATTCAAACATTATGGCGTGTGGGCGTTTCGCTCGCAGCAGACTTTGGTTGTGGTTACAGCTCGTAGACGAGTAGATACCCGGCTAGAAACGTTTGTTACGTCAAAAAACTATTATACAGAGTGCTTAAATTACTTTCTCAAAAATGAAATGGTAATTAACCAATGACTTGTAAAAACGTTAAAAAGATATCTCAAGCTTTTCGGCAAAAAATACCTAATGCTCAACCTAATTAGAGTTAGGGATAATGACTTTAGTTAAGGGAATCGTGATGATAATACTTTACCGCTGGACGAGTCGGATGGAGTTCTTTCGCCTAAATTAAGTATGATACAACATAATTTATTACTCCAAACTAAGCGAAGATGAACTAGGTTAGGAAATGGCGAGCGAAAAGATAATTTTAATGGTTTAATGTTTTGTAAAGTTAATTTGTAATACATTTTAGAAATATTTGTAAAGTAGAACTTTAACACTGAAACGTATGAGTGAGAACACGAACTTTGGAAACAAGTGATTTTAATAACCTTCCATCTGTCTGGTGTTAAGACATAGACCAAAACTTATTTTTTTTTTATTTAAATTAGAAAACTAAGCATGAAGAATAAGTACATAATATATAATAAGGTATTGAAAGTCGGTCTGCAACAAACACAGTAGGTATT
This sequence comes from Pandemis heparana, assembly GCA_963854515.1. Taxonomy (NCBI): domain Eukaryota; kingdom Metazoa; phylum Arthropoda; class Insecta; order Lepidoptera; family Tortricidae; genus Pandemis; species Pandemis heparana. The sequence goes on along the minus strand of OY978022.1, from coordinate 11,473,795 downwards.
TATTAGTAAATATAGATTTTTACGGATATTATTTGAACATTTGCAGCCATTTTCTGTCGCAGTGTAAAACTTATGTAAGTATATTACGTTTTTTCTTTACAAGAGTAGTAACAATTACTACACTTATTTGTGTGTCTTGCAAAATGAATAAATGTCTTCTTTCTTTCACTTCTATCAGAATGGTTGTATTGTATGGATGTAACATCTTATATTATTTAAGATAGAGTGGACTTCTTTTTATACTAAATTTCGGCGCGCCGTGTCATTTCATTTGTGATATTCATTGAGACAGAAGTAGTAGTTCAACATCATCAATTTAATAATGCAGCTTGTCACGTGTAATTCTGCCGGATCGTTTGCTGGGGGTTGTCGGACGACCGGGTCGACCCACCGTCAGGCTGCAATCGACCGGACGCGACCGCACCGATGCGTTTCGTGTTTACGTACAAAGCGGAAAACTGGAGGAACGAAGGTTGAATTTTAATAACCTCGTAACTTTATATAACTTTACGAAAGTCATGTTCAAATTCTGTACTTTTTATTTTCTTATAGCTTGTAACACTATTATTCATTATTCATTTATTCATTGTTTATGTCATGTACATATAGTTAAAGATGTTATAATATATTCAAGTCGGTCCATGACGCCCTGTAAGGTCACACAATGGTACTTAAGATTAGATTAAAATTAACACATATTTCCAATTAAAATAAGATAAAATTACATTAAAATTACAGCCATCCATTAATTATTATTATTATTAATAATAATATTCTTTGTTATGATTATTATGTTAAAGAGTTATTAAAAAATGTCATGTTTAGAATTATATTGGAATCCGATTTAAATTATTAATTTTAAATCGACAATGTTAAATGTTATAATTATAAATAAGTACAAAATATATTAAATTTACTAATGTCATTTTTCAATTTCATTATTCAAGAACTCGTCAACAGAATAATAACATTTATTGGTTAATTTCTAAACGACACTGAAAATTAGAACACATAGAAAAATCCGAAAAGTAAAGCTATGGCCGGGAATCGCACCCGGGTCCTCGTCATTCCGTGACGCGTGCTATACCCCTACACCACCCATAGCAGGTAATTTATTGGTTAGGTATGTCTTAAGATTGTTTTTGAAAATATTAAATCTGGTCTCTTGTCTCATTGATTCACTACGTATTGTAAATTAAAACAAAGTCGTCCCCGGCTTGTTTAATTCTGTCTCTAGCTGTTACCCGCGACTCCGTCTGCGTAGAATTCGCTTATCGCTATCCCGGAGGAACTATGCAATTTTCCGGGATAAATACTATTGTATGTCCTTCCCCGGGACTGAAACTATCTGTATTCCAAATTTCAACTAAATCGGTTCAGCGATTAAAGCGTGAAAAGGTAACAAACAGACAGACAGACAGAGTTACTTTCGCGTTTATAATATTAGTAGAGATAGCGGTTTTTATGGGTATCACGAGCCATCCTAACGTCTTTTCCTATTCGATCTCAATGCTCTTTGAATTTACTTATGAAATGGCACTACAGTTTTCATTCAACGTATTATATTATAGACTTCTTTGATCTTTTAGCTATTGAACGGTGTAATTAAATTTCGTATGGAGACAGAGGAATTAGGACAGAGTATATTATATCAAAATTACAAGTTGCCATGGAAACTATTCAGCATTACTTTTCCTTGAATACTCTTTTGGCATTGAAATTTGAAACTGCTCCATCATTCATCAATAGATGAAATTCATTAATTGCAAAGTAATTGACATCCAACTTTGTAAACTCGGACCAAATTGCATTCTCGCACTAAGTCCCTAGATCTAGATTAAGCCAAGGATAGACAGATGAATGGCTACTCCGATCCTGTGATGACAACCTTATAGAGGTATTTAGTAACTTCTTCAGCGCTTATGAGCGAGCTAGAGTCCCACACCTCCCCCACCGCTGTAAGTAGTGTTGTAAGAAACGCAAATTGCCTTGTCAGCTTCCTCCCTCGTAAGCTGCTGCACGGGCCAAAGATATTTTAAAGGTTACTTCACATAAATAAGAGTTTAAGTTCACAAAAATCAATTATCCACTTCCAAAACTGCTTCAAATTATAAAGTAATGTTTTTAAGGTTAACGTACAACAGAACAAATAATTTAAATGTAAATCTTGACAAAACAAGTTACGTACAATTTTATAACAGGAAAAAAGGCATGGATCTGAATGTAAAATATGGTGATAAACTGATACGTGAAACTGAGGAATTGACATTTCTGGGTATAATGTTGGATAAAAATTGTTCTCGGAAACCTCAGATAGAAAAAAAATGTAAAATGGTCAATAGTTTTGTATATCCAATAAGAAAGCTTTCTACACTAGTAAATAAGGAAACGGCTCTTTTAGCTTACCATGGTTACGTGGCATCCGTGTTAAGATATGGGCTCGTGTTGTGGGGCAACTGTTGTGAACTTAATAGGCTATTTATAAGCCAAAAAAAATGTTTACGGGCTATTTGTAACAAGCACCCACTAACATCCTGTAAGCAACTGTTCGATGAACTAAAACTACTTACTCTGCCGTCGCTATACATATTGGAAATAACTAAATTTGTGAAATTAAATTATCATCTTTTTAAAGAACTGAAGTGTGTATGCAATTTTAACACGAGATATCCCACAAGACTGATTCTACCGAGAGTGGTTTCTAAACTCTGCAGCAAAAATTGTTATTGCATGGCCATAAGAATATTTAATCATATCCCTAAAAATATAACTAGTCTGCCATATAGGGTATGTGTACGAACATTGCATAGTTGGCTACTGCAAAAAAGATTTTACACTATTAAAGAATTCCTGTCTTGTAAAGAGTGACTTCATTGATAATATATAAGTAAAATAAATCGCTTGCATTTGTAGATGTAGTGCTTGTTTAAAATAATTTGCATACTACTGTGTAGTGGAATAGTTGTGTCATTGTTGTTCCTGCTTGCCATCTTATTGTACACTATTTTCTGAAAATAAATGACTTATGACTTATGAACTGCTCAAATGCATTGAGCTAAATAATCTTTATACCTAACTACTTTCGTAAGTAGAGTAGCTCACTATCTTTATTTTTTAAGGGGGGGACTTACCAAGTCACATGTCGAGCATTATATGGACTAGAAGATTGTATATCCGAGTAACCAGTAAACAACCTGTATTTGTGAACTTACAATACAATACAATACAATAACTCTTTATTGAACACCATATATAGGTAACAATCAAATCAGAAAAAAGGTATACAGAAGTAATAATAAGGTAACAATAGGTGGCCTTATCGTTACAGAGCGATCACTACCAGGCAACCATAACGGTACAGCGATCAGGGATTTACGCACCTTCAACTCGACAAGTTAATAAACTTCTCGAGGAATGACTTGATAATAAAGTAATTTTCCAATTTTTTAAACCAATGGCGGTAGGTAATAAATAAACAAATAATCAAGAACAATTGCGACAGAAAATCAAGGTAGCAGCCATATTGTTATGATTGGGAGCTGCTCAAAGGAGCTTAGCCCAAAGGGTAATAGAATTAACCGGCCTCACTTCTTAATAATAATTCCTAATAATAATTGACTGCCAAAAATATGCCGACATTTTATTCCTACGCAAACTTCAATAATAGAAAATCCTCGGAGCCTAGTATTGTGAGAATTGCTGAATTTGCTCTTCTGGGTTCTTACCTTTCTTTAGAAAAATAAGCCAGTAATTATAGGTACTCAAGAATTTTTTAACAACAGAGTCGTCTGAAGTCCGATTCGTTGCGCTGAAAAAAAAACTAAAATACACCATCGAAACAAAAATCTTCTTTGCTAATTTTTAAGTAATGTTGCCAGTTGCTTCTCTTTCCGCGCAGATGGAAAAGCCCATCGAGGGAATGGGCATGGCAAACATGTTATAGGTGATGCGGCTAGCAACCCATCACTGTTTTGATTCTCCTTTCAACCTCATGCTACACCCTCATGTTGCTCATGCCCACAATCATGCTAAACGTGACCTCTGCCCCGTAAGAGAAAGACGTGATTTATGTGTGTGTGTGTGTTTGTATGATTATATAATATATCTAGTAAGTAAATAAATCCTATTCAGATTTTATCATTACTATATTCTTTGTGTAAAAACTAAAAAATCGTTTACAGTGTCGCCATCTTTAAACCTGTTTCATCTAATTTAAAGTTTTAACAAACAAAGTCTTCTTTTCTGCAACCAGCCCGTCTGCAGCTGACATTTAATATTTTGAACCGTTTTAGTCGAGGAATTAGTTTAGTTGAGGCGATGAGATTAATTGAGCTGGATTGTGCGGTAAGGGTACCACAAAACGATGAGGCAATTGTTAATTTTGTAGATATTCATGGTTAATTGACGATTAGGTTAGATGTTAGGATGTCAAGGCCACTGTATTAAGGGTTTGTTAATTTCGTAAAAAATGTTTACCTAACTAATAGAATTAGAATGTTCAAGTAGTTACCGAATAATGGATTTAAAGAGTAACCCCCTTATTCAGAAACGCTCTCTAGGGTTCTGCTAACTTAGCAATCGTTTGTCCTTATCTGTCACTTTGACATTTACCTTTCACAGATAAGGACAAACGATTACTAAGTTAGGGGGTTATACTTTATAAGATTTCGCTCATGAAAAAAAAATAGGCATCTATGCCTAAAAATTTGGACTGGACTAATAACAATCGACCTGTCGATGTCAATCGACCGATTGGCCATTCTTGAGATAATAATGGAGACAGTCTCAAGGAGTCCGGAAGAGTGGTAACCTTATGCCGAGGTAAACGGGTCGTAATTAAGGATCGTGCAGTGGAGTGTTTCTAAAAGAAGGGATTGTTTACTAACTACGTTGTTTACATTGTTTAACGTTTCGAAGGGCTTGTAGGTACTACCGTAATCAAAATTTAAGTGTCAATTAATATCTCTTAATGCGGTAGATAGAGAGAGACAGGTAGACTGATAGACTCGGAAGTCTCACCAAAGGGGTTTACATTTATGGTGTTGGAGCCATAAAGATATCTACTTATAATTTCAATGGATTTACTGTTGTTGATGTGTCGCCAATTGAAACCCAGAGCTTAAATGAAAAAGAATTTATTCTTTGAAAATATTATGTTGTTTGTTACGTTTTGTCAAAACAATTTACACCAATCTCAACGTAAATTGAGAGGAAGAAACTACTTAGGTACGTAGCATATGCAAACCCAACGATAGTTTTTTTGTTCTTCTTTAAAGACAGACTTTATCCGACTTCAAATATAACTTGTAATTAATTATGTTGCTAAACCGTTTTTTTTTATAAAATTAGATAAGGCTCACCTTGGGCGTATACCATTCGAAATAAAAAAAAAACAGTTAAACTTATAGGCCCTGATTGCTCAGAAAAATCATTAGACATGCGAAATCAGATGAACTTCAACTAATAAAACAATCCACCTCTCGGTTTTATGATAATCTAATTCACTGAGGTAAAGTCGAAAGCAACCAGTAAACTTATAAACAACCAGGCTGCCATAACTCCGAAGTGAAACGCCCAGGGCTCACGTCGCGATCATTTAGCGAAATATCCGACAATTCATACTCATATTTTATTCGCTATCCTCATCCCGGGGGACTCTTTTATTTTACTGGGCGTTCTCGCATCCACGGAATAAAGGCACGAGAGCTTGATTCATGACTTTCTGTGGTTAGGATTTGTAAATAATCGTTTTTGCGGGTTAAGAAAGGCATAACAGTGCTAAGATCAATGTTTTATGGTGTGACTAATTTTAGTTGAAACTAGCTTCTGCCCGCGACTTCGTCCGCGTAAAATAAGACTTACGAACTGATGTTGATAGTATCAGTCTTAGTTAATAGTGAAAACTCAAAGATAGCTGACTCTTAAGATAAAGAAAGAAAGAAAAAACTATTTACTTCTTGCGACAAAAATAAATTAATAAAACGATGACACATGAAGATGTTTTTTTTTTATATGAATAGGAAGGCAAACGAGCAAATGGGTCACCTGATGGTAAGCGATCACCACTGCCCATAGACACCCGCAACCCCGGAGGGATTGCAGATACGTTGCCAACCTAGAGGGCTAAGATGAAATGCCTCTCGTGCCTGTAATTTCCCCGGCTGTCTTACTCTCCACACCGGAACACAGCACTGCAAGCACTGCTGCTTGGCGGCAGAATTAGCGAGTAAGATGGTGGTAGCGATCCGGTCGGACCTTGCACAAGGTCATACCACCCGAAGATTTAACACAGTCTCTCCCTCTCACTGCATATTGGCACCACACAGACCGCATAAACACCGCATCGCAGTCGATTGAAAATTAAGGGATTTTTACGGCTCAATTACGTTGACCTCGGGTGAAGTAACTCTTTAAACAGTAATGGGATTCCGGCGCCGGATCCCATGACTTAAGGTTTTAATGGGTTCCCATGCGTTTTTATTAGAAGCCATTTGAAGCTTGTTTGGTAATGTTTTGAATCCAACGACTTTTACGGGAACTAATTTTATTCAACCATTCATCATCATCTTTCTTTTTTTTATATATATACTAGCTTTTTCCCGCGACTTCGTCCGCGTAGACTTCATTTATTGACAAATAGCTTTTGCCCGCGTGTACCAGGAGTATTTCAATCCCGTTTTTTCCCGTTCCCTTAAGAATTTCGGGAAATGATTTTTTAATGCTCCCTACACTCCCCAAGGAACCCACTTGACAAATTTCAGCTTTCTACGACCAGTAAAACGAAAAAACCCGTTTTTCCCGTTCCCGTGGGAATTTTGGAGATTCCTCTATTAATGCTCCTCTACACTCTCCAAACAACCTAACTGCCGAATTTAAGCGTTGTACAACCAGTAAAACGAAAAGTCGCGTTTTCCCGTTTCCGTGGGAATTTTGGAAAATTATCTTTTATAGCTTCTTTGCACTCATCTAGCAACCTACATGCCAAATTTCAGCTTTCTACGACCAGTAAAACAAATCCCGTTATTTCCCGTACCCGTGGGAATTTTGGAAAGTCCTCTCTAAATGTTTCTCTACACTCCCCAAGCAACCTACATGTCAAGTTTCAGCTTTCTACAACCAGTAAAACAAAAGTCCCGTTTTTCCCGTTCCCGTGGGAATTTCGGAAAATTGTCTCTTAATGCTTCCTTACATTACACTCGCCAAGCAACCTACATGCCAAATTTCAACTTTCTACGACCTGCAGTATATAACAAAAGATCCCGTTTTTTCCCGTTAATTTCCGTCAAAATTTTCGGAAATCCTTTTGCAGTGCTCCCCCATACTCCCCAAGGAACCTGAAGGCCAAATTTCAGTTTTTTACGATCATTAAAATGAAAAATCGATCCCGTAGAACTGAATAAATAAATCCCGTTTTTTCCTTATCCCGTGAGAATTTCCAAAAATCCTGAAATTATTTTCTTTGTAATCTACTTGTGTACGAAATTTGAAGAGTCTAGATATTTATTAAGTATAGTTACCTATTGAGATAGGGTCACTCGAAATCGAATAATATAAATCCCGTTTTTTCCCGTTCCCCTGGAAATTAGTGTGTGTGTGTGTGTGTGTGTGTGTGTGTGTGTGTGTCAGGTAGGTATATGTGTTGTTGTTTTCTTAAGCAGCGACCCGATAAACCGTACAAACAATACTACCCACTATAATATAATAATAATAATACCCACGTTGATTTTCAGACTTTGTCACCCCCTATCCCCTTTTAGGGGTTGAATTTTCAAAAAACCTGAAACAGGTGTTTACTCATTTATCGTTAGGAATACTCCTGTGAAGTTTCGAATAAATTAGTTTAACTAATCTTGTTTCCCCATACAAACTTTGGACCCCCATTTAACCCCTTTAGAGGTCGAATTTTGAAAAATCCTTTCTTAGTGCACCCTAGACCTTATAAGGAACCTACGTGCCAAATTTGGAATCTCTAGAACCAGCGGTTTGGGCTGTGCGTTGATATGTCAGTCAGTCAGTCAGTCAGTCAGTCAGTCAGTCAGTCAGTCAGTCAGTTTCTTCTTTTATATATTTAGATAATAAGTAGTGATGTACATCGACCGTTCGAGGATGGGGGTATCAAAAGCGTGGTACGTATCCCATAGAAGATCGCCGAATCAGCGCGCATTTCATCTGACCCTGAATTGAGACTTTATCCATCCTACCAGTAGTTCGATAGTTGAACTAGCGTGCCTCTCACGCGCAGCCGACTCAGCCACTATATGACGCGCGTTTACCTATTGAATAGATAATTATAAGACTGCACTTTCGTTTCTAACATCGAGCGACTGTCACCTAGTTTAGTAATGAATTAATTAGTACTTCTTGAATTAAAATTAGTTTTCGAGTTTCTGGGTTTTCTTTGGACCGCTGCTGTTTCATAACTAGCGTTGGCGTCTTGTGTTGTTTTGTTGCCAGTTGGCTCTGTGTGAGATATTTTATGTTGGATTTTGCATGAAGATATCGTGAAGTCCATGCTTCGCATAACATAGTAGTCTAGCACGTGTGGTTGCCGAGTAGCAAGGTTATAATAATGGATATAGGGGCAAGTGCTCAACCTGTGGACACTTTCCAGTTTTTAGACTATTTTGAATATTTAAAAAAAAACTGTCAATATTTCTGTAAAACTATTTATTATTTTAGTATCTTAATTAAATAGCCTTTCATAATCACCGCTTTGTTTTTAATTATCTACTAAAACTATAGAGATCTAAGCATATTTAAAAAAATGCTAATTTTGTCCATAGGTACGATTACAGTTTGTACCTATGGACGACATAATTGTACCTGTGGACGGCACCGTACCTATGGACAAAAAAATAACAAAAAATAATTAAACATCAAAATCTTAATAAAATAAAACAAAATAAATAGCAAAGTATTTGGCAAGACATTCAGCATCTCCTAAAATATTTTTAGTTTTTAGAATTACAGTATTCCCGATATAACTCTTCAGCAGAATCGTCGGAGTTACAAAAGCCTGCGTCTTTAATAGAATCATCTGAGTCATCATTTAACACATAACATTTTTGACATATAAAGCTAGATTCATCGTCAGAATCAACAATAACCTTGTGAGCCTTTAAAACACACGTCTTATGATATCTTGCAGTACAAAATGCTGCATGTAAGTAAATTTGTAAGTCGACTTAGGCATATTGAATTTTTCAGCAGCTTTTCTTAGAGAACATCCATTTTTTTTACTTCTTTAACGGCCTTGGTTAGACTTTCAGGACATATTTTTATTGCGTTTGGCCTGTTTTACTACAAGGCACCGAAATTAAAGAGAAAAATAAATTCAAATTTAACTGTCCACAGGTACAAGCCTTTGATGTTGTATCTGTTGACAGTCCACAGGTACAAAAAAATACTTGTCCACAGGTACAAATTCGACACTTTACAGTATAAACTGATGTCAGTCCGTTTGAGGTCGCCTGAGAACAGCAATAACTACATAAAATAACAAACAAATCATGAAATCACTCATTAACTACGAAGATACTCGAACCATTATGCCTAAAACTTTAGAAAACAAACTCAAAATACGAATAAAAAATTACTTTTGGCGACGAAAACTTTCCGCAGCCTTCTTCTTCTTCTTTTAATAATAAGGCCCCATCGATCGATGCGATGATTTCGCCAATGTCAAAGTAAAAAATACAGTATTCAAAAATCTTGTGACATAAAAATGTCGGCAACGTTTAAAATCACTACTAACTGACAAATACTAAAATGACAGATAGTTAATGTTACCATACGAGAAAAATGCTATTCGGGTGTGTTCAAGATAAAAGTCTATGGTTTGTAGTTTTTTTGTTACTGCTAGTGTCCTTAGGTACACTCGTCCACAGGTACAACACTTGCCCCTAGAACTCCGCTAAGTAGCACCTGTTTCAAGCAGTCCCAAGCAAGCCCTTTATTCTTCTGCAGATAATAGGTAGTACTCTCGTTATTTTTTTTACTTTACGCGTTCCTTCAGTTTGCGCTTTCTTCAGCTCTCTAGGGGTAGGTATAATCTGAAGCAAACTTCGAGAAACGATGGTAGCGCCGAGGACGGCGCATAAATCATTCGCAACGCAAATGAGCTCTTGATCCTAATGTTTATGTCGAGGCGTGCTCGACAGTACATTGAATGATTGTCGCAATTAGGACGACGACCAAAAAGTACAGTTTTACAAAAAGAAAAGCGGAAACAATTAGTGTTCACGACAAACAGCAGAAAACGGAGCGTCTAGTCGCGAAAGTAAATGTCTCAATTAACATGGAATAATTGACAGCATGGCTAGCGGCACAAACAGCAATAAATTAGTGTTACAGTATTTGACACTTCAACGCAAACCATTACGCTAAGCGCTCTTATAAAAAAACCGGCCAAGTGCGAGTCGGACTCGCGCACCGAGGGTTCCGTACAAATTCGTCAAGATATTATAAAATCCGGTGTTAGCAGAGCCCTGCTATTAAGCAAAATGTAGGCAGTGTGAGGTCTTTTTTTATGGGTTACTTATAAAGACAGACAGAAATAATTTAAAAAAAAACTACTTACTAGATCTCGTTCAAACCAATTTTCGGTGGAAGTTTGCATAAAAATCCACATCATATATGTATGTAAACTCTTTATTGCGCATAAAATTTAAAAATACAGAAATACACAGAAAATAGTACAAAGGCGAACTTATCCCTTAGAAGGGATCTCTTCCAGCTAACCTGCTACAGAAAGGAGCAGTTTACAAAAAAGGCAAGCAGACATATAATCATATATAGTTTTATCATTCTCTTATTTTAGAAGTTACGAGGGGGGGGGGATACACATTTTACCACTTTGGAAGTGTCTCTCGCGCAAACTATTCAGTTCAGAAAAAAATGATTATAGAAACTTCAATATCATTTTTGAAGACCTATCTATAGATACCCCACAAGTATGGGATTGATGAAAAAAAAAATTGAGTTTCAGTTCTAAGTATGGTTTTTTTTTATATTTTTGTGTGATAATCTAATGCGGTTCACAAAATACATCTACTTACCAAGTTTCAACTGTATAGGTTCTATAGTTTCGGAAAAAAAGTGGCTGTGACATACGGACACACAGAGAGACAGACATAAAATCTATAAGGGTTCCGTTTTTTGCCATTTGGCTACGGAACCCTAAAAAGTAAGTTAGGTGATCATACTGATCATTATGCATTAAACTGCGTTGAAATATCGGTTATTTTTATCTAAAAATTTTACTAGGCTTAAGTGCACCTTGTGTGACTATGCCAGCCTCATTGGATGTATCGATAATAAAGATAATCACGGTCTATATATCGTTGATATGTCTTATGATAATAACTGTGAATTTTTCACATCTGACATCAAATAGAAGTCAATAAAATGGAAGGGGTATAGAGTTATCAATGACATCTTGTTAAAAAGTAACTATGTATGTGTAAGTACGTACAACGGAAGGTAACGGGAAAGGACGCGAAAAGTTTTTCAGCACTCTTTGCTTTGCTAAACCTGACGAATATATTAGCTATGAACCGATAATTTTTCTTTAAATATCGTACACACATGCCATGCAGTATACAAGTAATGATGTCATGTTAGCAAACACACAGTAAATATTAGACTTATAAAAGTCATAGAGTGACCTAAAAATGTGTTGTATAAGGCCAATAAAATACAGTAGGCCAGCTAGCAATCTGTTCGAACTGTCGTTGGGTGAAGAATCATTTGGAAAACTCTCGTTTGGACGATCGCCAACTTATAACTAGTGCAGACACAGACTCCGAAGACGATCTGGGCAGAGGTGATTTTATTTTGTAATTTATTGCTAGCTACAAATGTTGCGTGTATATTGTTGCTGAAAATTATTAAAGAGGAAGGGTGCGACCAAACCGCCGCGTATACGCAGTGACGTGTCGTATGCGTCACGTTTTCTCATCGTTTCTTCATACATTTTGTTGCGATTCCGTAACGTCACCATTTTTTAAGCGGCGGTGTGGTCACACCCTAATAAAGTTAAATTCCACGCCTAAGATTCATATATTTAATAACTTTAAAAAAACGACGATTCAGTTGTGTTTCTTTAAAAATGTTTGTTCGGGAAGTGATTGCTGCACTCGATAGTCAATCATAACTTGACACGTTCACTCGCAAATGTTATACGAAAACAGGGGTCTTGCCATTTGGCGTTCCGCGTAGCCGACGGCATGACGCGGAAACAGAAATTGAAATTTTGCGCTTTTGGGAATACCATTATTGCAAAGAAGAATGCGCCGCAAGAAACTTGGCAGAAACCCTTTTTTTTCAAAACAAATACACGAGTAAGAGTGAGTGAATCGCGAATGATTCGAAACTGTCGTACCTTTTCCGACGTAATAAAACGTGAGTTATCCGTTTGTTTACATTAATAGTTTTCAATGATTCACGGTTAAGTTCATTCGAAACGTGACATGAACCATCCGTCTACCCGTGATCATAATGCGTGCAACGGCGTCGAAATATCGGGAGCTCAATAAAGGTAATCGCGGTTCATATCCCGTTTATAATATTTCGAATGGAATACATGAATAGTTGTAAACTTAGTAGTTCGTATGATACTACCTAACATAAATGACGTTTTGTTGGAATAACCAGAAACGCTATAATAGAGAAACAAGTCCCAAGCGTTTGTTTTTAAAACTTTACTGATTTATTTCATTTGGATTTAAGGCTGCGGCACAAATGTAAAAGTTTATTCCAAATGAGTAGGGTCTCGAGTTTTCGACTAAATTGTTGTGTTTGTTTGACAGTTTGATTGTCAACCGTTAAACTAATTATATAGTTAGGGCTTTAAATTGCCTAAATTAATGCCTTTTTTGTCTGTATTTTTGTTCCTTAATTCAGAACTTTTTAATGGCACAAGGACTAGACTCTGAGAGTTCTTCAAAGCAATTATGCTATTTATTTAAACCTGTGTCTTTTGGGGATCATAGATTAGGTACAAGATTTGTTGGGACTCACGACAACTGAATAGCATAGTGGTTAGTGAATCTTAATACGAAACTTGGAGTCCCAAATTCGATCTTCGGTCAGATACAACGTATTACGAAAACTACTAATGATTGCTGCCGAGTCTTGGATGTTTCAATATGTTTTTCGAAGATCTCTAATTTGTATCGGTCCAGAAATATTGGTGCCGCTAACTGATCCCACAGTTTAACCGTGCGTGGTATAAATCCCCGAGAAACGAACAGTTGTGGACTGCCAACGGTGAAAATGACAATAAAAATGATATAAAACGCAACGAAATTAAATTTAAAGTCGTGATATTAAATGAAATAATATATTTTTGGCGAGAATACAGTTTGCAAGTCATAAACTATAACTACCCTGTGCTCTACTTAATTTTTCCTATCTCATTTATTCCACGAAATAGCTCGTTCATAATTATGAACCGGGTAATTACCCAGTAGTTATCGTTTCGTAGTACTGCTACGGCGTAGTAGTGCTACGAAATTTAATAGAATCAAAAACACAAATTTGACTAATTTTGCTCCATTTAATGTTTGTAACAAGAGGAAATGTGAAATAAATCAGGTCACGTAAGTGAGCACGCGTCGCTGAGTTCATTAGTCTCTGGCTCCGCTAGCAGCCGGAATATTTGGGGCTCGGGACAAGCCACAAGCATTCGCGGCATCATAAAATATCTAATAATTATTATTTAAGATGAGCGATAATGTTATCATGAATATGACTGTGTGTTCATTATAAAGGTAGGTACATAATAAATATAATCTCACAAGTGGTTCTAAATAATTTGATAACCTTTTTCGACTGTACCTACTTAGTTAGTGGCTGGAGGCAGAAATAGAACTGTTATGATTAATATAATGGAAAATATAAGTTAAGGTAGATATTTTAATATTATTATTAATGTGAGATCTTTGTGCCGCCTTCTATTAACGAGCAAATGAATTAAATGTATTACATTTCGCCTTTGTACTATTTTCTGTGTACTTCTGTATTTTTAAATTTTTATGTGCAATAAAGAGTTTACATACATACATACATACATTTACGTAATACATTAATTGGGATATTAAACTGATAGCATTCCGATCTATGTAAATATATTCAAGTGGATTACTTACTTATGAGTATGTATAGTGAAATACACGGAGGAGGCCTATGCCATGAGGCACGCCGAATTACGTGACAATTTAATAAATAAACGACAATAACAACAACAACAACATGTACTTACTGAAATTGTAGCGAATTCGGAATAAAAAAGTCTTATAAATAAATAAATAAATAAATAATGTATTGTGAAATGTATTACAACCGAACGTGTAATAGTAGATTGATAAGCAAGGGTTGAAATATACCCATTTAACCTGAGATATTTCTGGCGCGCGAACGAAGTGAGGGCGCCAATAGTTCGAGGGTGAAATGGGTAATTTCATCCGAGTTGAACACTACTTTTCATTTCGAATATGAGAAAATCAAAATTTCACTAACGTCGCATGGTCGCATTTAATATTTGTTACGTTTGTCATTCTCTTCCCGCTCTTTTTTCTATTGCGCGATTTGCGCGCATTGCGCATTTCTTCCGCGCACCAATGGCGGCCGGCTAGTTTTTTTTAAAACTTGCAGACACGGAGTTCGCTATCAATTAATTGTCGACTTAAATATTTCAAGCTAAAAAAAATACCGAACGTAATAATTTCTACTAATTCTTGTTGTATAAGTTTGCATTAGCTTATATATAGCGGTAATGTTATTTTAAGATTATTTTGCCTTCTACAATTAAAAAGGAACTATTAGTATAGATTTTTATTTTAAACATAGATTATATGGCTGTTTACGTATTTCCATTGCTATGTACCTCATTTGGATTAGTTAGAAAAAAAAATACTTTTAACAGGTCTAACTACAGGCCAATTTCACTAGCAACAATTGTAGGTAAGGTGCTGGACGGTCTGCGTGATGGTGTGCTTTCTACACACATAGAGACTCAGGATGCTCAGTTTGGCTTTAAACCCGGCCTATCAACAGAAAGTGCGATTCTCTGCCTCAAGCACATCGTTCAGTACTACGCTGAGGGAAAAACTCCTATTCTGGCCTGTTTTCTGGATCTGTCGAAGGCATTCGATCTAGTCTCCTATGATATCTTGTGGAGGAAGCTGAGTAAAGACACTAGTACACCGAGGGGAGTGATAAAACTGTTCCAGTTTTGGTATAAGAACCAGGCCAATCAAGTGAGGTGGGGAAATGTGTTGTCGGACATGTATGGATTGAATTGCGGCGTTAGACAAGGGGGTCTAAGTTCACCGAGGCTTTTTAATCTATACATGGACGAGCTGATAGTCCGACTCAGCAGTACTGGCATCGGGTGTTCGATTGGTGGGGTAACCGATAACAATATTAGTTACGCGGATGATATGGTGCTGCTGTGTCCGGCTGTCAGTTCCCTCGTTAGGCTCCTGAAAATATGTGAGGAGTATGTGATGACCCACGGCCTTAAATATAACACTACAAAAAGTGAACTACTTCGTTTTAAGGCAAATAACAAAGCCCCTGAACCCGTTCCAGATGTTCTCTTAGGTGGTACTCCCTTAAGAAGAGTAAATAAATTTAAATACCTTGGACACTGGGTCACTGAAAATCTCCAGGACGATCTAGATGTGGAGAGGGAACGCAGGGCCTTGGCTGTACGTTCTAACATGATAGCCCGCAGGTTTGCGCGTTGTGGTGGGGATGTCAAGGTGACTCTATTTAGGGCATTTTGTCAGACCTTCTACACGAGCAGCTTGTGGGCAAAATGCACTAAAAAGACGCTAAAGGCCTTGCGGGTCCAATATAACAATGGATTCAGGATGCTGATGGGACTGCCGCGCTGGTGCAGCACATCGGGGATGTTTGCGGAGGCGAGGATTGATTGCTTTAGCGCAATTATACGCAAGAGAGCTACCTCCTTGATGTGTCGGGTGCGCGACAGTCCCAATAGTATCCTGCAGCTAATTTGGGCTGACCCTGCCTGTGCGATGAGTTAGTAGGCACTGGAACTCTGTTCATATGGAGTCTAGGGGCAGCATCTATAGGATAATTTAATGTAATACACTACTAACATAGTCTATAAGTTTATGTAAACTAACACTATATGGACTTTGTCTGAAATAAAAGAATATTATTATTATTATTAACCCAAGGGTAGCGATGAGTCACTGTCAACCCGTTATCCAGATAATCAATGGCCTACTTTCAGAGTATGAGAGATGAATTTTTTTTAATGCCATTATCTATTAGCACATTTTTGTTGAAAATGTCTACATTCTGTTAGCCTTTGTATTTAGGCTCATGTTTGTACAATTCCAGATTAGTCGTATTCAGTTAAACGTAACCGACGCTTGACAACGTTGATTTAAGTGACTGATTTCATTAAAAAGTGACTCGTGGAAAAAATTGTTGGCAACTTAATTAAACTTCAATTTAAATAAATAATTAACTTTAAGCAATAATTTAAGTAACTTTAAACAATAATTTTAATGAACTTTAAACTTAATTACACAAACGGATAACTCACGTATAAAAGTCGAGTGATGCTCGACATGTTTCGAACTAATTCGTAGTCCTTCTTCCAGGAGCGCTCGCCCCGGCGGCAGCGAAACGAACACCAATACCAACAGTATATAAAAGGTACTCTGTGACACTACGCGCCAACGCTCTCCTCGTGCGGCTATTCGATGCAGCTGACAGCGGCGCACAACTACCCTCGTTTTCATCGTCATTTTATTATTGTACACACAACACTGATCACGTCACTTCGTAAAAGTTCGCACACACTCACCGTTTGGTCAATATTTAAAACAAAACCCGTGCAGCTAGAAGATGTTTGATACCCGGGCACTTCAGTCCTCTCGAGACCATGGATGCAAAGTCGCGTCCGAAACGTTGAGGTATTTACAAAAATATTTTTTGTGTACGTTATTAAGTCCCGTTTTATTATAATAAAATTATTAAAACAATTTTCAACTCGGGATTTTTAAACTTTATACGTGTCGTAATCGTAAAATGTTTAAAAACCAACGAGGCTACTAGTTTCCGCTACCTCTCATAGCTTGGTCCCCTGGCAGCGTGACGTCACACCCAATGAAAACTAACGACCATATTGGCTGTTACGAGTAGCGTCGCAGGCGCAATTTGCAGCCGATCTACGGCGCCTGATACACTGTGATGGCTGTGTTCAATGACCATGCGCTCAGTAAAATCTTAGATCATGGTTTCTTAGATTACATTGACTATTGTGTGGTGGTTTTAAGAGGGTGCATCCGTGCTGAGCTCGCAACGTCGCATTTTTGGTGATTTTTTGCGATTATTTCACAGAAATTGAATGAAAGTTTCAAATATCCGTCTGTAGTGCACTTCGTTTTTAGTGTATTAATGTGTAAAATGCAATGATTAATGGTGATGGACTTTTATTTTCGTGTTAAAGGGATAAAATACTATATCTCGTTTAATAAGAAAATAAAAGTCCATCACGATCAATTATTGCATTAGACACATTAATACACTAAAAACGAAGTGCACTACAGACGGATATTTGATGCTTTCATTCAACTTTTGTGAAATAATCGCAAAAAATCACCAAAAACGCGACGTTGCGAGCTCAGCCCGGATGCACGCTCTTAAATTACCTACTACCATAATTGCTTAGTACAAGTCTTGAGGGACGTTCCTGGACCAAATAGGAGACGTTTTGAAAAAGGGCAGGTCAGGAGTACCCGAAACCGACGACCATGTATGAAGAGATTGATGAATGTGGATGAAGCGAGGTATGTCAGAATCGTAGCAAGTGGAACAAAGTAGTCTCTGCCTACCCCTATGGGAAAGAGGCGTGACTGTATGTATGTATGTGTATGTATGTAAGTCTTGATACGTTTGGAACTAGGTCAATTAGTGTCAATTGTAGCAAAATATTAATTTACTAGCTTCTGCCCGCGACTTTGCGTAGAATTAGAAATTGACATGTTTATCGCTATCCCTCGGGAACTGTGCAATTTTCCGGGATAAAAAGTAGCCTATGTTTCAATCTCGGGTACCAAATATCTTAGTTCAAAATTTTATCCAAATCCGACCAGTCGTTTTAGCGTGAAGAAGGAACAAACATACACACTCACTCACTCACATTTACTTTCGCATTTATGTATGTATGTATGTATGTAAAACTCTTTATTGTACATAAAACACATGAAAAAGATGAATACAGGAAAACACGAATGCACAAAGGCGAAATAATATAATATTAGTATGATTTTATCGACCCAAATATTCGAAATATAGGAGATAGAATAACTCCATTAAGAGATGTTTCAGCCACAGCCTCGTGAATATGCAGCGACAGTCGTTACCTCGGCCACGTTATTGCATAAATAACAATAATTAATTCAGCGTGTTCATTCCATGTTGTCTTTAGTTTTGGTTGGATAGCGAGGGCTCCAATATTTTTAATATACAACTGAAACAGGTACCAAAATGTATACGATGGCGGGATGACTTGAACGCAAAACGTGCAAAGCTATTGGTAAGTAAAAAAAGGTTGACTATTCAAATTATTAATAATACTATAGTTTGTTAATTTGTTAGCAAGATAGGTACACGATGATGAAGTATATTGTTTTGAGCATCAGGATAATTATTATAGATTAGTTAATAAAAGTATGTATGTATGACGAGAGTCTATAATCAGTGCGTGTGATGTGATGACTTATGGCTCTGAGACGTGGTCTTTGACTGCTGGCCTATTGGAAAGGCTCAGAGTCGCTCAACGAGCTATGGAGAGAGCTATGCTCGGAGTTTCTTTGCGCGACAGAATCCGCAATACGGAGATTCGCCGAAGAACTAGAGTCACCGACATAGCTCGAAGAGTATGCACTTTGAAGTGGCAATGGGCAGGCCACATCGCTCGTAGAACAGACAACCGTTGGGGGAGAAAAGTTCTTGAGTGGCGACCGCGAACCGGAAGACGCAGTGTTGGCAGGCCTCCCACTAGGTGGACTGACGGCATCGTAAAAGTTGCGGGAAACCGGTGGATGCAGGTGGCGACTTGTCGTTCATTATGGTGTGCTAAGGGGGAGGCCTTTGTTCAGCAGTGGACGTCTTCAGGCTGATGATGATGATGATGAAGAGATTAATGAATGTGGATGAAGCGAAAGAGGTATGTCAGGATCGTAGCAAGTGGAACAAAGTAGTCTCTGCCTACCCCTGTGGGAAAGAGGCGTGACGATATGTATGTATGTAGCAGTGGCGTGGCGTAAAGTATATCAGAAGGCAAGCCGAAGGGAACTTAACTAGCCTTTTCCTCTAATTCTGCACAATAATTTGCCCAACTGCCTTAAAATAGGCAAGCCGGTGGGAATCGAGTTCTATGGACGCCACGCCACTGGTATGTAGTTAATAAAATGTGAAGGTAGATTCCGAACAGTTTCAAATGTTATCGTGTGTAGTGAAAAGCATTTAACCATCAAGCTGTTAAGTTACTAAATTGTAGATTAAATTATCTGAATCTTCATTAATCTGACCCTAAAATATTCAGTGATGTAAAACAATTATTCAATTCATAGTAAAACAAAAATTATCACTGAGTCCTGTGATTTTCAAAAACCCGTTTCAATGCTTCGTAAAATAGTCCTTATTACCAAAGTATAAAGTTCTTATAAAGTTCAGTTCGGACTTTTAATCTCGTTAAAATAACCGACGTAACATTTACCTTTTAAACAAAGGATGCACTCAATTTGGATATTTTAAAGGTAAAAGAGAAAATTTTATTGAATGGGTATACAATTAATGGGGTTATTGGATTAAATATCGTTGCATACGCGTGCAACGTTATAATACTGTTATTAGTTATGTTACTGTTAATACTTTTAGAGTCGTCGCAAAATAAAAGGTCCGTTTTGACAGTTGTCTTCCCGACGTAACTAGTGCAGTAACCATACGACTCGGTACTCGATACTCACGATAAATCGATTCAAATTTGAATGAGTGTTTGATCGATTTGAATTTGTATTGTAAAGTGCATTGGATTAAAGTTCTGATTAGAAAAATTAACTTAAATTGATATTGTTGGTATTTTGAAATGATACAATGTTACGGAAGGTCAATTTTCTTTCAATTAATATTTTTGTTACAATAACATTTACTCCATCTTGTTGGAGGCCTACCAACAGCTCGTCTCCCGGTCCGCGGACGCCATTCGAGAACCTTCTGACCCCATCGGCCATCGGTCCTGCGAGCAATGTGCCCCGCCCACTGCCACTTCAGTTTCGCAATTCTTTGGGCTGACAACAAGATGATCGCGGTGGATGCGGAAGGCACAGGACTGGTCCGAGTGGAGAGCCTTGGGGGAGGCCTATGTCCAGCAGTGGACGTCTTTCGGCTGATATGATGATGATGATGAACATTTACTCAATCACAAAAAAAATCGAGAAAAAGTGAACCTTCAGTCAATCATTTTCTTCAGATGATGAAGACGAGCCATTTTATAGAAATCAGTGTTGCCATTGTTACGGCTTTGAGTTCCAAGGTCATAATTTTCAGTAGAGATCACTACAATGCTGGTGAAATTCAGTAATTAATTGGTCTAAATAAAGTTAATAAAACCAGCCAAGTGCGAGTCTATGGAAAATATGAAAAAATCGTTATGCACAGCACTTAGCTGAGTGAGCGATACCCATCAATGAAAAATGCAATTACCTTCATAACATTTCGATCGGTAAGAAATAGAGAACTTCATGGGCGTGAACTGTCAAAACGGGCCTTTTAAATTGCGACGACTTTAGTACTGTGAATAAAAAGGCACTTTGTTGCTGTGACATCGAATTCTTTTATACGAAGGAGTAACGTAATTTGTACAATAACAGTTTTATAATCATAAACTACGTCTTTATTCCTTAAGGGGTAAACGGAACCAAACGTAACAAGACCCAAAGGTCACGTTTAGTATGATTGGTGACCAATGCCTAAGGTGAAAAAAGAAATCAAAATAGTGATGGGTTGCTACCCGCGTCGCCTGCATGATTCCTATAATTTTCGCCAATTCCCTTGATGGGCTTTAACCAAATAATAATTATTCAGTTTATTAAAGTACTTACGCATATTTTTCTGCGGGATATTATAATATACCGCTACGAGTATTATTTTCATGAGCCTTTGATCTTTCGACAAAGTTGCATGCAGACTTAATGTTCTATGTCCAGTAAAACCTACCTATGAATAATAATCTAACTAATATTATAAATGCGAAAGTATGAATGGATGGATGGATGATTGTTTGTTACTCAATCACGCCAGAACGGCCCAACGAATCTGGATGAAATTCGGCACATAGATAGAGAAAAGTCTGGAATAGCACATAGGCTACTTTCTATCCCGGAAAATTCCCGCAGAATAGCGATAAATGAATTCTTTGCAGACGAAGTCGCTGGCAACAGCTAGTATTGAATAATCTTAATGAACACGTAAACGTGTGTGCCGGACAGACGTCTTGCAATAAGGTAACTATTATTAGCACCCGATAAAAACAGACAAGTTTTATAAGTAACCGGTACGTTTTATTAATTGGTAGGTACAGCAGTTTCAAGGTGATCAGCTTTTAAATGTTGACATTTCATTTATATATAAAGTGGAATTTTGTGAATTGATACGTACCACCGCAATGTAACGCCTGATTCAATCACTCAACTTAGTTAATACATAAATAGCCTTTAACCTTGCACAACAGAGGAACAAACTATCCGTCCTTTCGCTTCAAATGCGATGTATATCAAATCCTATTCCAGTTGGCAGACGCAAGCCCCAAATTAGCCGAAGTTGGCTGCAACAGTTTAATGTTGCACCGTATCACGGGAACTTTACCAAGCTACTAGTTAGCTAATGTACTAGTTAGCGGTTTGGCTCACTGATTGTATACTTTTTGGCCGATTTTCACGCCGTACTTTTCAATCATCATCATCATCATCATCATCAGCCTGAAGACGTCCACTGATGAACAAAGGCCGCCCTCTTAGCACACCATAATGAACGACAACTCGCCACCTGCATCCACCGGTTTCCCGCAACTTTTACGATGTCGTCAGTCATCGCCGCACTTTTTACGGGAGTTTAATTGTAATAATGTATGTGTGTATCTCGTTGTTGTAAAAAAACATTAATTTCAGACAGGAACAACAGAAACAAAAGTACTTAGATACTGAAAAAGCTAAAAGAACACTAACCCTAATTAACCTAAACAAATAAAGCATACCTATTAAAATATATTAAAAAAATACACATACACACCAACGCAGCAGGTAACACACTAAAATACGATAAACTAATATATAATATTAGAAAAATAAACTACATGAAGAGTTTTTAATGATTCACGGTTAAGTTCATTCGAAATATTATAAACGGGATGTGAACCGCGATTACCTATAATGAGCTCCCGATATTTCGATACAGTTGCATGTATCATGATCACGGGTAGACTGAAGAAATTGCGGGTGGATGTTATTGTTGGGTAGACCGAGCTCTGTCTATCGGGAGCTCAATAAAGGTAATCGCGGTTCACATCCCGTTTATAATATTTCGAATAAACTACATGAATATACAATACGTAACTATAAACTAGGTCCTACTACTAGTGTCATGGACGGATTTCCGCACCAATGTGTCCATTTTGCAGGAGCTGAACATTAAGCAGCGTCTGTCATCCATCGTACAGGCGCGCATTCTCACCTTTTTTGGGCACATATCCCGGCGTGATGATGGGTCCATTCAGCGACTGGTGGTTCAGGGTCGAGTCGAAGGTACTCGAGCGCGCGGAAGGTTGCCTATGAGATGGACCGATCAGATCAAAGCAGCCGTGGACGGTACCTTGCACACATGTACCAGGAGGGCAGCTGTCAGGGACGAGTGGCGGCGTATTGTGAGGCGGGTCACGAGTACAGAAGTGACGACCACGACCACTCTGTCAAGAGTGTAACGAAGAAGAAGAAGAAGAAACTAGGTCCATAAATATATACCTACCTACACATAAAAAACATATAAAGTTCACTTAAGAAAACTCCTCAAGCCAATTTTCATCATTGTCATTAGGCGATTTCGCAGGGCGGCAACCGACTCAGATCAGACTGCCTGATTTCAATAGGTAAACGATTCCACAGTCTGTTTTTGTGTTTGTGTGTGTTAATTTTGGTTAGTACAGCTAGTTGACAAAATAAAATAATTTTTGAAATTTCCCTCGATGTCAGTGAAATACCCTCGGAATTTCGAAGATCGCGTTCTTTCCTTTTTTACGTCACAATGGGAGCTTTCAAGCGAAATTCAAGCTTTTCATGTCCAAGGGTTAGAACTGGAAGTTCCGTACACATCTTGCGGTAAAAAAGTACAGACTTATTGACTCATCCATCAACGCCCATCCCTTTGCCAAAGCCAAAATTTCACTTGGTGGTACCATTGTGATGTAGAAGATAAGGAATTGTGATTTTTTCTGCGAGATATATGTAGAGGAAAGCCAACGCTGTAGTCGGTTTAGATTATTAAAGGGTTGCCCTAAATGTTTGAAACATGTCGGTTAGCCGACGCAGCCATCTCTTTCCAACTGTCTCGGGTCGCGCCTTGCGGTCAGGAGTCAGATAGCAAACGCTTTATCTTGGGACCCGGAGGATACTGTACGCTCTAAAGCTTGTGAAGATATCATTATGTTATTATATATTATGATATTATGATAGCTTTTGCCCGCGACTTCGTCCGCGTAGACTCATTTATTGACAAATAGCTTTTGCCCGTGGCTTTGCTCGCGTGTACCAGGAGTATTTCAATCCCGTTTTTCCCCGTTAGCGTAAGAATTTCGGGAAATGCTCTCTTAATGTTCCTCTACACTCTTCAAGCAACCTACATACCAAATTTCAGCTTTCTACAATCAGTAAAACGAAAAGCCTCTTTTTCCCGTTCCCGTGGGATTTTTGGGAAATTATCTCTTATAGCTTCTCTATACTCCCCAAGGAACCAACTTGCCAAATTTCAGCTTTCTACCACCACTAAAACGAAAAATCCCGTTTTTTCCCGTTCCCGTGGGAATTTTTTATTAATATTCGATTTTTTCTCGCCGTAAAAACCATCTTTGAACTTCAACGAACATTTAAAAAAAAGAATTGGCCAAATTGGTCCAGGCGTTGTTGAGTTATGCGCTTACCAACACATTTCGCGGTTCATTTTTATATTATAGATTATTATTATAGCCTTTTTATTCCGAATTCGCTACAATTATTGTTGTTGTTTTTTTTATTTTTATTAAATTGTCGCGTCAATTCGGCGTGCCTCATGGCATAGGCCTCTGTGTATTGGAGGGCTATAGTTCCCACGCGCGCCCAGTGCGGATTGGGAACTTGACACACACCATTGAATTTCTTCGCAGATGTATGCAGGTTTCCTCACGATGTTTTCCTTCGCCGAAAAGGTCATGGCAAATTTCAAATGTAATTTTCGCACATAAAATCTGAAAAACTCAGAGGTGCGAGCCCGGGATTTGAACCCACGACGCTCTGCATGAGAGGTCACAGGTCAAACCACTAGTTTCCACGGTTTTTTTTATCATTATGTACCTACTGACGAGCAAACATAACTGGTCACTTTTATTACTACAATATAAGGGATGTAACCCTTTATTTTTGCTCGTGACTGTAGTTAAAATTGAGTCGCCTAAGATCGAGAAAAAAAAGAGTCCGGTCTTAGGCGACCCAACTTTATAGAGATCAAGCTATACAGATATATATAAATAGATAGATATAGGAAGGCGACAGTTACTAGATCTCTCTCCAGGGATATATTATGCGTAGGGATCAAACTTCGAAGGAATGTGCAGTCTAAGTAAAGAAAACTTTTTAGCGTTTATTAAAGTATCGACGGGGCCTATTCTAAGTCACAATGATGTCAGCGGCAGGAGACAAATGCCGCTCACTTTATGTCTGAGTGATGTTGCACTAATGGATGGTATATTCCGAAAATGAGTAAGGGGTCTATTCTGATCGCTAACGATAATGGTGTCATACTTGCGTAGCTATATATATTTTCTTTTTGTAAGTAGGTATTTGGGCCTAAAGAAAAAAAAGAATGTGTTGAAATCAAACTAACCTAATCATGCATACATACATACATATCGGCACGCCTCTTTCCCACAGGGGTAGGCAGATACTAGGTACTTTGTTCCACTTGCTACCGAACCTGCTTGCTTGCTTGTTAACCTAATCAGATCCGACCAAATAGAAATAAAGACAGAATTAGTTTTTTATTATCTAACTAATATTATAAATGCGAAGGTATGGATGGATGTTTAGTTTTTTACTCAATCACGCCAGAGCGGCCTAACGGATCTGGATGAAATTTGGCACATAGATAGAGAAAAGTCTGGAATAGCACATAGGCTACTTTTTATCCCGGAAAATTGCGTAGTTCCCGCGGGATAGCGATAAAGTTATCCGTTGTGTTTTAATTATAAAATACTAGCTGTTTCCAGCGACTTCGTCTGCAAAGAATTCGTTTATTGCTATGTATGTAAAAAATGAAATCTAAAAAGTTTACGAATGGTGACCACTTTCCCATACCTATTCTACAACAATACGCACCGACATTCTTTTGTTTCTATTTCAAGGCAGCACTAGACCGAGGCTCAGATATTCTCCAAGTCTGGGTTTGCCTTACGCAAGCCCTCCACTGGAGGGCTCTTAACATTGGCTCGCATCACTACACGCCAACTAACTCTCACGTGAAATATAGCTCAGAAGGATACTCGGAATAAATCGTATCTTCGTTACCAACAAAGATAAAAAAGAGAATGATTCCGCCTGGGTTGATCTAGATATTGAATGGGTTGGTTTCCAGAACAGCTAAAGTTACAGTAATCTTTTGCCTTTTTACAATTTTATTGAATCAGGCGTTACTTTGCGGAGGTCCATTTCAATGAACACAAAATATTTACCTTGCTACTCCGCTACTTACGTGCAAGATAACCAAGCTTGAGCGAAATATATACGTTTTGCATGCAAGCCCTCCCACCACTACTGCCACACAAAACGCACACAAATCCCACAAACTTAATCAATCCTATCACCACACAAACACTGACGCGCGTTTCGATCCCTCTATGGGATCATTCTCAAAGTCAGAGCACAACCGATGCACATGCGAACCAACGTCGTACTAATTTGTAAATCTATAAATAAACCAAATGTACCTACCCACATTTGTATATTTCCAAACTACCCTCTTATTTATAATTTTTATTAACCATCAACAACTACCTTCATAAATTTTTCCGACTACAGCAAAAACAAAGAGGGTTATGTATTTAACAAAACAATTTTTCTATTCATCAAAATGGACACGCAACAAAGGTGATGACACCAAGTTCACCTGTTCGTTAATTATTGAACGACTATTGTTGTACCTAATTATTTCCAACTGCTCCAAAACACCCAACCGTAAACCCTTTTCACAGTCAGCAAATAATAATGGCGTCAGTGTTTGTGTGGTGATAGGATTAATTTAAGTTTGTGGGATTTGTGTGCGTTTTGTGTGGCAGTAGTGGTGGGAGGGCTTGCATGCAAAACGTATACATTTCGCACAAGCTTGGTTATCTTGCACGTAAGTAGCGGAGTAGCAAGGTAAATATTTTGTGTTCATTTTTACAATTTGTTTAAGGTCCATATTCAAGAAATTGAACCGATTGCTAAATTACATACACACATATACCACGTCTTGATCCCTTACGGGGTAGACAGAGCCTAAGGTAACAAAACCTCAAGGCCATGTTTAGCATGAATAAGGGCGTACAGGTGGAAAGGGGAATCAAAATAGTGATGGGTTGCTAGCCGCATCGCCTATAACGTAATTCCTAAGATTTTCGCCCATTCCCTCGATGGACTTTTACCATCTGCGCGGGAAGAGAAGCTACTGGTACATTCTGTGTTTTTTCTTTACCCAGATCAGCATGGAAGAAATTAAACCTGACGACTTTCTAGTACCTTCCTCACCGGACATAATTAAACTCCCAGATGCAGTGTTTAATATTTAATTATTATTCGTACTTTTAACACATTAACAAGAAATAAAACAAAACAATTGACAACATTTCATTTTTATAACACCTGAAAATGTATATGTGGTTCGAAAGCATTTTGCCTCCTGATCACTGTAATATGTTTATATAATTTTAATATCGCTTATTATAAAAAATAAAAATTAATTAAAAATATCTCCTAATTTTACCACAACTACCACAGGATAGGTGAAACGCCTTTGTTTTTTTCACGAGAAAAAATAAGCGATCATAATTTTGTATTTTTGACAACTTCAAAGTACAAGGGGGGCAACTCTGGAATTCTGTTTTCGAAGTTCGTTGCATACCTTCTCTCTCACTCTCAAGATAATGACTATTAGTATGAGCGGAACAGCACGAACAGCACGACGATCCGTCGGACAACAACCATTTTGCGCCCTTTTTTACAATGACAGTGACAGTGACATTGACAGCTGACATTCATTCCTCTTACGAGCTAGTCCACGCAAACGGTGCTTCGACGTTCCGCCAGAGTAAAATAAGCACCCTCGTCCGTATGGTTTAAATAGTCAGCTCAATCGCCGACAAACCTTTAAGTAGTTGGGAACTATGTCCGCTTTGGAACTATAGCTCAAGCCCTCTCATTCTAAGGGGAGGCCATACCCACTTGCCCAGCAGTGGGACGTATGCAGGCTGCAATCCGTGGTGAGTATAAGTAGTAGAGTCTTTCACCGATTATCTACTATCTCATTCTACCAAAGATTTGTAACAATGAACGTTCTTAATTAAACCCCTCGGCACACTGGGTCCGTAACGGTTCGTTTCAGATGTCCGTGACACGATCAAGTACTCGCCGGCAGCTACTTGCACTAAATCGCTCCGCTGGGGCTCGGTTGCATGGACGCATTTACTCGTAAACCTAGGCGGGAGAAGATTCAGAGTTGTGTTCTTAATTGTGTGGCGCAAGGGAGGAGGGGTTAGCGTTGTTCGAAACAAACCCAAGTGGAAAATTTGCCCTCATCGAAACTGCATTCAATTTACAAAAGTCGGCGTCGTAACGTAAAATTGTCGGACAGAGACTTCAACAACATACACTGCAAGTTATGTCACTGTGTGAAGTAGGTATTACCTTAAGAAAGGCAACGAGGTTGTAGGTAACCTGATGGTAAGTGAGCAGTACCCATGGACACCCGCAATACTAGAGTATTGCAGATGCGTTGCCATTCTAGAGGGATAAGAATATCTGCCAATAATGCCAATAATTTCACTGGCCGTCTTACTCTCCACACCGGAACACAGCAGCACAAGAACTGGTGATAGCTAAATGTTATTATCATTTTTATTATTACTATGTTTCGGAAATTTGGGTTGGGCATAAAATCTTATTATTATGATAATGACGTATATTTATTTTTATTCCATCTTACTCGCTAATCCTGCCGCCAAGCAGCAGTGCTTGCGCTGCTGCATGTGTTCCGGTGTGGAGCGTAAGATAGCCGGGGAAATTACGGGCACAAAAGGCATTTCATCTAAGTCCTCTAGGTTGGCAACGCATCTGTAATCCCTCCGGGGTTGCGGGTGTCTACGGGCAGTGGTGATCGCTTACCATCAGGTGACCCACTTGCTCGTTTGCCTTTCTATTCACATTAAAAAAAAAACTGTGCTATGTTTTTACAATATTTATTATTATTATTATTATTATAATAAGATAAAATCTTACATCTGTCTTGTATTTATAATGTACCTACTTGGCGTGCTAATGAATAAATTGCCAAGTGTCTCTTTTCAAAGACCGAAGTGCATGCAATCTTTAAGATTGCACATCGGTATTCTCGGCTGATTTCGACTTCGTAGAGCGTTGTCTCGCTCTTATGTGACGCCAATTGTCTCTTTCCAAAGACCAAAGTGCAATCTTTATGTTGGGCTGTATCTCGGGCGCTTCGCCGCCCAGTTCTTCTGACTCGCACCGCTCAGTTATGCAAGCACTCGCTCCGAGTACTCTTGGCGCACGAATCAGCGACCCTTGTTAACCGCCGTGTGCGCCGGACCTTATAATAATAGAGTTAAAATTCTCCCTACTGTCAGAATCTATTAACTGGAGGGATTTATTGGAGTACATTCACAATGGCCTGGGATTCTTTTTGTTGAGGAAAATTGGGTTGGTTTTAGTTGTGTATCATTACGATAGGATGTATACACAACCGTTAGATTAAGGGTGCGAGCAAACCGCCGCGTATACGCAGTGACGTGTCGTATGCGTAACGTTTTATCACCGTTTCTTCATACATTTTGTTGCGATTCCGTAACGTCACCGTTTTTTAAGCGGCGGTGTGGTCGCACCCTAAATTGGCTCAAAAATAAGCGAGAGCAGACCAAAAATTGTATTGGTTAAAAAAAAATTGAATAAGATTTTTGCTGACTATACCTGCTTAGTCGTGTTAAAATTTGTTTTTTTTTTTATATAAGAGGGGGAAAACGAGTAGACGGGTCACCTGATAGAAAGTAATCACCACCGCCCAGGGACATCTGCAAGACTTGGGGAATCACAGATGCTTTGCCGGTCCTTTCAAGAACAGAAAGGCTCACAGACAAACAAGCAGAAATCAAGCAGCAAGCAAGAATCAGGCAGGAAGGTGTACTTACATATTTAATTGTATTCAGAAATAAAACTGTCCTACATTTTGGTTGAACGCCAGGCACAGGTTAGGCAACAGTCTTTTGTTTTACAAGCATTCCCTTTATGTCGAAAGCAAAATCTCATTTTCTACAAGTCAGCTATAGCATGGGACGGAACCAATCGTTCTGGAGGCAACCATTAAACTCTGTTTTGGCGGGCGGCCAACTTGCTGGGAATGCATCTTATTGCAAAGAGGACAAAAAATATTTGCTCAGTTTACGACGAATTTGTCGACTCTCAAATGTTTTTTGATGTCAAAACTTCTTTAGCGGCGTTGAGCACTTTTTTGGGAGTAAAAAATGTTAAACTCGCGTCAGGACACGTGACCTGATCGAAAATTTGTTAAGACGGAGGGAATAGACCACCGGCGCGGCGTAGGAGGAAGTAATATCCCCCTCTCTTTCTACCGCGTGGTTCAACCCAAGGAAGGCAAAAGTGGATTACCTTATGATAAGGTAATCAAGATTGTTCACGAACATTCATAACCGTGGAGTATTACAGATGCGTTGCTAGCTTAGAGTGCTAAGATAAAATACTTCGATATAATTGTGACGGTTTGCTTTCCACGCCGGAACACAACAGCGTGAACGCTGCTTGGCGGCAGTAATAGCAAGTAAGATTATTAGTATTATTAGTATTTAAAAGAAAAATAAGGCATGTAAGTACATTATTGACGATAGTAATACACAGGTGCATAATATGCACCTGCCTACCTATATTATAGGTGCCACCATCTTTTTCTCTGAAGATCTTGGAGTAGCGATGACAAAGAATCGTAAATGTCTGTACTTACATAATATGAAGGAAAATATCCTTAATACCTCAACAAAAACCATTGTAAAAAGATTAATTCAAACATTTGCCTATACCTATGTTAAAACAATAAATATTATGTTATGTAAATTATAAGTACCAATGCTACACAAACGTAGACAAAGGACGGCGTTATGCAGAAAATGATAATACGATTGTTCGATCAATAAGGTGGTTGGTTGGTTCCCTCTTTGGTCGTCAACCAGTCAGCCGAGCTCGACAGAGTGGCGCCTCGCTTTTAGGGACAGCGGTAATAATGCCGATATCGAGAAAAAATATTGTTTTATTGCATTTCATTGAAGGTGATTAATTATTGTGTAATGATTGATTCTGGAAGTTTCTAAGAAGAAACTGAAATGAAATTAGCATGATAGGTCTGGTAGAAACAAGAATTCTACTACGCTATGTTTGGCGTGAAAATAAATCACTACTTAATACGAATACGAATGTGGCTATATAATTTGTTATAAGGTTGTCATTTAATTGACGGAGAATACACAATAATGCTATGCAAAAATGTTTTTTACTCAATTTTCATTTTACTCTATCTTACATCGTCTTATCGTGTTTATAATTGGCTAACACAAAAAGGCTTGCGTATCCATTGTATACTATCAAGACATTCAGGTCTCACTGGACTTTTAATTACACAACAAAAATCTATGGAAAGCAAAGTAAAGAATACCAAAAATAACGTTTACCGCGTATACGTCACTACGCTGCGGAAAAGGTGCACCATAAGGCTGGCTGCAATAGATCACGGGTAGATAATTTTAAATCAACATTACCTATACTATTTATTTATTTATTTACTAAGCCGTGGTAGCCTAGTGGTTTGACCTGTGGTCTCTCAAGCAGAGCGTCGTGGGTTCAAATCCCGGGCTCGCACCTCTGAGTTTTTCGGAATTTATGTGCGAAAATTACATTTGTAATTTGCCATGAGCTTTTCGGTGAAGGAAAACATCGTGAGGAAACCTGCACACATCTGCGAAGAAATTCAATGGTGTGTGTTAAGTTCCCAATCCGCACTGGGCGCGCGTGGGAACTATAGCCCAAACCCTCCAATACACGGAGGAGGCCTATGAGGCACGCCGAATTTCGCGACAATTTAATAAATAAATAAAAAATAAACGACAATAACAACAACAAAACATGTACTTACTGAAAATGTAGCGAATTCGGATTAAAAAGGCTCTCTCTCCAGCCTATATTCGTCCCACTGCTGGGCACAGGCCTCCTCTCAGAATGAGAGGGCTTGGGCTATAGTTCCCACGCGGGCCCAGTGCGGATTGGGAACTTCACACACACCATTGAATTTCTTCGCAGTTGTGTGCAGGTTTCCTCACGATGTTTTCCTTCACCGAAAAGCTCATGGTCAAATGAGATATCGCACATAAATTCCGAAAAACTCAGAGGTGCGAAGCCCGGGATTCGAACCCGCGACCCTCTGCTTGAGAGGCCACAGGTCAAACCACTAGGCTACCACGGCTTTTAAAAAGGCTTATAAATAAAATTTATAATAATCTCATAATTAACCTACACATTATACCTACACATATAATCATATTATAACACCACAAAGAACGATAAGTTGGCACCTTTAAAGTTGATTTCTCGCAACTCTCGCGAAGTCGACATTTACCTTTCCTTTGTAGAGGTTTCATTACAATAAACATCGATGAAATCGCAACCCCTCCCCACCCTATCTTTGTATCTTAGAGCAGGATAACTGAAGTTAAATATTACGTTCTTCCAACACTCGTCATTAGCGTTATTTGCCGACATCGGATCCAATCGGAACCAAACGGGACCACTCGAAGTCGAAACCAATCGGGTCCATTATTTAGCGGGGCCCGGTTCAAAAACAAACCGTGTTTATCTTTCCTGTTTATTTTGAGCTCTTAGTATTTTTAAGGCAAAAATTCTTGAAATACGAGACGGATCGGTTGCTCCTGTACTAATTAGGGTTGGAATATTTTTCTTTTGTTTTTTTTTTTTGGCGTCGTGTTATTAGAGGTACTTAATAAATTGGTATTATAGGTCTAGAATCGATTTTTCAATCGTCAGATAGGCCCTATTCGACAAAAAAACTCTATGGGTATCTGACAGGTATAGGGTAGTTTTAATACTTGTTGTTAAATTTTCGTTTGAAATCGCAAAATTGTGATCTTCAACGAAATGTGAATTTTATACAATTAAAATAAAATTACATTCGAGTCTCTGAACTGTAATTGATTTACAATTCCGGTATTTAACTTTGAGAATTATTAATGAAGACATTTACTGTTTTATACGTATGTATAGGTCTATGACAACACCAGAATTACCTTTAAATACATACATACATACATACATATCGTCACGCCTCTTTCCCACAGGGGTAGGCAGATACTACTTTGTTCCACTTGCTACGATCCTGACATACCTCTTTCGCTTCATCCACATTCATCAATTTCATACATTCTCGTCGGTTGCGGGTACTCTTGACCTGGCCTTTTTCCAAAACGTCCCCAATTTCATCATGGAACGTCCGCCTAGGCCTTCTCTCCCAACGCACCCATTCACACTCCCCATATAAATCTGTTTAGTTAATCTTCTTTCATCCATCCTCTCTACGTGACCAAACCAACTAAGCATACTTTTTTCTATCCTAGTCACTATATCTTCTTTCACACCAGCACGTTCCCTTATCACACTATTACCTTTAAATTCATTCCATAATAGTGAGATATTGTTACCGTTCATGCCATAAACAGACAAATTATATATTTAAATAGGAGGGCCCGGACGGAATTTGAACCCGCGCTTCAAGACTATACGCTAAGCGTCCTACCAATTGGACCATCGGAACTCCCATCAACTCACCGAACTTAATCACATGTCATTATGCCATTAGTACTTGCTGAATGCTGAAAACAAAGCCGCAGGCGCAAACGAGTTACATACTAACACCTACTTTCTTTTGTTACAGATGCAAAGTGAACGTAGCGAACGGTTGTGCGAACACACAGAATACATCATGAGGTAGTGTGTACGTACTCAAGTGCCAAAAAGCGTGTAAATAAAGTTAAACTTCGTATAAGTTAGTGTAGTCATGAAGTTGAGCGTGAGCGCGTACCGCGCCCATGCGTCTGCGCACAAGAAGATCCTGACGTCATCGTACCAGCAGCACTATGGCAGCACGGCAGCGCCGCCTGTCTGCAATCCGCCGCACCCTCCCAACTTTACTCCTCAGGTAAGTGTCAAACTCAAAGGCAAAAGTGATTTATTTGTGAAACTTACGTGATGGCTGCAGTGAACTGCAGTATAACGGATTTAAAAGATTCACGGCTCCTGATATTTCGACGCAGTTCCGTGCATCATGATCATGGTTATAGCTTTTTCAACACAGTTGCTCGTAAATTGAGTCTTATTGCACCGCATTTAAGCTCATAATTCAGCTTATTACGCACAAGTGCCGTAATACTCGTATCATTACCGCACGAGTGCGGTAATGTAAACTTTTTTTTAATCTCAGCAAATAGTTCAGTTATGTATAGAACAAGGAATATTTTCGTGAATATTAAACTATTTTAGGTTAAAGATGATAAATAAACAGTTAATTTTGACAAAGTATTCATTTTTATCTAAAAAGTGACCATAATTTGCATATTTAAGACAATGATTAATTATTTTAATATTAGGCTGTTTAGCGGTTTGTTGTCAGTGCCTTGTTCCGCACGTGAGAAGTGCACAGCGCGCATGCGCGAGTGCTGCTGCGGATTGGCCCGGAGAAAATATGTGCCGCCATATTTTGTTGATTATTTTACCTTGTTATTACTTTAAAAATTACGAGTTCAAATAATTTAGAAAAACTAAATGTAAATGGTGTCCATCGCCGGAAATACTAGTAAACTGTCTTCGGACAGGTTACGTCAGTAAGAAATCCAAGGTGTTAATTACCAAATTACAAAGAAAGCCTAAAGCCTGCAGTTAAGCAATGTCTGGTAACAAAGGTAAACTAAAGTTCTTTTTCACTTATTTATCAAGAATTTCATTTATTTTTCCTCGCAAATGTGTTGAAAAACGTCGTAAGAAACGCGTGTGCATTGATCATTATTCCACTTGGCGAACTTACCTCTGTCGCTACCGCTCGCGAGCAATACTGCCTCGTGTGTACCGATCAACATAGCACACTTGTATCATAATGTACTATTGTAAAACAATGGCGAGTGACCTTTATTTGTGGTAAGCACATATCTGCCATACGTGTTAGTGTGCGTGAGAGCAAAAGTGGGTACGTACGTGGGTAACTATAAAACTGAAGAAAAATCGCGCTCGAAAATCACCTCGTAAGCCACGCACACTTAGACACGTATGAGCGATACGTGTTTACCACATATAAAGCTCACTCGCCATCGTAAATTGCAAGAGCAATGGAATGAAAAAAGTAATTATCTCTTTATGGCACATAACCAAATAAATACAATAACGACAGAGAATAATACAAGGATGAACTTAGCCTTGGAAAGAGAGAAATTGAGGGTGTCAATGTTAGTATATTCCTGGGATTCCATTGACAAATGGGATTATTTCTTCATCACAGTTTTAGACTTAACCCCTTTTACACTGGAAAAAATGATACGGACGCGTGAATATATACGATACCTACCTCTGAATGTAGAAGTACATTCAGAGACAATACTTTTACGTTCCAAGTTGAAAGCACCCGAAGCTTTCATAGAAATCGCTATTAAAGCCTTCTCTTTCAATATATTTTTGTTCCGCATTCCGTTAAGTACCGCAATAGGATATCATTTTTCCATTACTTTCGTTAGTACCTACCATAAAATTTTCATTCAGTGTATTATATTTTATAATTAGCCCGTAATAGTGACCCAGTGCTGGGCAAGGTACTATATAATCTACTCATATTTATTTGTATGTATCTATGTATGTAAGTAACTCTTTATTGTACATAAAACACATTAATTTTTTTACATTACATTACAGTGTTTTTCGGACCTATTCTTAACTTTTTGCCATATCATAAGTCTATGTCAACAGAAAGTAAGCTTTTAGTTTTGATTGTCACGGTTTCGCATGAAAAGTAGCTGATGCTTACTTCGTCCGTGTAGATTTAAAATTTATAGCGAAACTCCTTCAACCACCTTAGTCCGGCCCTGTCACCAAATCCTTCTTAACGCTACTTACCTCATTATGACTATCTGCGTGCCAAATTTCAGTGCAATCCGTTTGAGCTCGTTGATCGATCATTTAAAAAAGGCGTGCATTTAAAAAAGCAAATAAAAAAGCCGTGGTAGCCTAGTGGTTTGCCTGTGGCCTCTCAAGCAGAAGTTCGTGGGTTCGAATCCCGGGCTCTCACCTCTGAGTTTTTCGGAATTTATGTGCGATATCTCATTTGAAATTTACCACGAGCTTTTCGGTGAAGGAAAACATCGTGAGGAAACCTGCACACAACTGCGAAGCAATTCAATGGTGTGTGTGAAGTTCCCCAATCCGCACTGGGCCCGCGCGGGAACTATATATAGCCCAAGCCCTCTTATTCTAAGAGGAGGCCTGTGCCCAGCAGTGGGACGTATATAGGCTAGAGAGAGATCCATCATTTTGTCACGATTATCTACAATACACAAAACACGTCTCGTCTTTACATGATTCATGTCTCATAACCTATAAATGGTTACTAAGATTTTCACCCATTCCCTCGATGTGCTTTTACCTGCGCGGGAAGAGGAGCAACCGGTTCATTCTGTTTTTTTTTCTATGTTCCCAGTCCAGATTGGAAGGATCCACTTTTTATACAAAGATACACCTTCAAAGTCTACTAATTACTTGAACTTAGAAACTGTGTTTTATAAATGTTCACGAAGAGGTCATCTTTCTCAAAACATCGTTACATTAACTTGTAAGTGAAAATAGTCGTTTGCGTTTTTGAGCTAACAACAGATATCTAACTAATATTATAAATGCGAAAGTATGGATGGATGGATGGATGGATGGATGGATGTATGTTTGTTTGTTACTCAATCACGCCAGAACGGCCCAACGGATCTGGATGAAATTTGGCACATAGATAGAGAAAAGTCTGGAATAGCACATAGGCTACTTTTTATCCCGGAAAATTGCGTAGTTCCCGCGGGATAGCGATAAACGAATTCTTTGCGGACGAAGTCGCTGGCAACAGCTAGTTGAACCATAAGGCAATCTCGGACAATACCTTGGTCGACTATAGGGGTAGGGCCTAGTCTGCGACCTTGCCTAACTATAACTAAACTTCTGTGCTCCCTAATAGCAGTCCCTAACAATGCTGTGGAAATTCAATAAAGGCTGGCTAGGAACGACAACAGAGCATGAAACCTACCGGAGACGTCAACAACGAGCTACCTCTGTAATTTATTGAATCAGGCGTTACTTTGCGGAGGTCCGTTGCAATGAATAAACAATATCTACCTTGCAAAGTAGCTGCACGGGGTAGCGCTGATTAGCAGATTAGAGAGGTCAATGTTTTTGTTTACCTCCTCTGTAAAAATAGACACATACTCCCTTATTCATAAATGCTCTATAGCCTTCTGCTAACTTAGCAATCGTTTGTCCTTATCTGTGAAAGGTAAATGTCAAAGTGACAGATAAGGACAAACGATTGCTAAGTTAGCAGAAGCCTACAGAGCGTTTATGAATAAAGGGTTAAGCGTGCCCGATACTCAAATTAGGAAATTAGCCAAACGAACGTATTGTTTATTTTAATGTGTGTGATTACAAGTTGAAATAGAAACGTCGGATGTTTTTTTTTTCATGTTATAGTTTGACGACTGGATAGCGTTGTGGTAAAAAACTTGGCTGCGAAGTTTTCTCGAAGCAGTCTCGGGTTTGATTCCCAGTTTTGGATCGATGTCAATTTGCATTGTTTGTTCTCGAGTATTTAACTAAATATTTATCTACTAGGGGCAACTGTTGTACCTATGGACGATTGTACCTAAAGACACTAGCATTAACAAAAAAACTAAAAACCATAGACTGTTATCTTGAACACACCCGAAAAGGTGCGGAAATCTAGTATAAATTTTCCCATGCTATTTATTTATTTAGTTGCTTAGTAAAGAAAAGAGTGCTCAAGACGCCTCCGGTCGGTTTACTGCTGCAAGACAAGAACGGCACATAACTCCGCACGTTGCAGGGTCGAGATTTATTGCGACCGTCTTCCATTCTTTTTTATGAGCCTAGGTTCAAGACTGTAGATACTTTGTAGAACCCTTATTGTTTTAAATATTAACGAGTACAAACATGTCTACTTAATTTTACATAATATGTTTTTTTTTTTTTATGTGAATAGGAAGGCAAACGAGCAAGTGGGTCACCTGATGGTAAGCGATCACCACTGCCCATAGACATCCGCAACCCCGGAGGGATTGCAGATGCGTTGCCAACCTAGAGGACTTAGATGAAATGCTAAATAAAAAAGCTATGATATAAAAAAGTTTTATTAATTTTAAAACGAATTCACTGTCAACATGAAACTACCGTGAGACTCACACATAATTACAACACAACGGATAACTCACGTATAAAAGCCACGTATAAAGCGTAATTCTTCGGCTTTTATACGTGAGTTATCCGTTGTGTTGTAATTACGAATTCACTGTGTTTCAAATTTAGATCTAAGTTAACAAACATATCTACAGTATTTTTAGTCGAAGTGTGCATTATTTGTAGAAAAGAAGATTGTATGGCTGATTGTGACCCTACGCACCAAAACAACTCTGGGCTTCATGTATGTTGGAAAAAGCAGTGTGTGGCAATTTAATTTCCTCTCCTTTTACCCTTTTAATGGGTTTCACATGTTATTGATGTATTTTGCCAACAACAAAGTAGATAATGGGCTAGGCGGGAACATTTAAGATACAATTTTGACATCAAGTTCGATTTCTTTGTACAAAATTACGACTAATATGTACATTTTGCGAAAACAGTGTACTGAGCAGTTTGCCACAGCGTAGCTATGATACCTGTTTTTTTCTGCGATGTACAGAGTCACCAAGAAGTAGTAAGGTTTTCTAGGAGGTTGGTAGAGGCTTTGTTCAATTGTGAGTTTCTAGAGATTCCGCATTTTGTATACGAGCTAACTATCTACTGTTGAGACCGTAGACAGAGCATAGAATAGACCAGACTCTTGATCGGTAATACGGGATTACCTATGTGTACGCGAGACGCAATTATCCTTTCCGCAATTGTCCCTTTCTCGCGAATGCGGTATTTTTTGTTGGCCACACTTTAAAACTGTGGCAGACATAACCTGTGAGCGGAAGTGATCGGTAAAAATAAAACAACTTTTTGGGTTTTTAAGTAAAAAGAGTTCATTTTGTATGTTTTTGAGGCGTAAAATTAATGTTCCGCTATAGTGAATTGTAGTGTTTTTGGCTGGAAAAGCCGGAGTGAACGAAAAGAAGATAACATAACCTTCCATTTGTAAGTATTCACATTTTTCTTATATTATGGTATTTAAGCCGTGATAAATGACCGAAATAAACAATTTACGGCTTATATACATCATCAAATAATAAAATAAATAAATAATAATAAAAGAAAATTTTATTTACCAATACACAAACAAAAATTTACATTTTCAAAGCATTAGGTACAAAGTATTAGGTAAATAGGACAGGAGACTCAGCAGGCATGCTGGTTTTCAGTCTCCAACCTGATTAAAAACTAACTTAAAATCTAACTAAGCTAAGCTAAAGAAGGAATGTTCGCTGCCAAAGCGACAGATGACACCTGAAATCACCTGTTATTGGTAAACATGACGACTTTTTACTGTAAATAATTTTAATTGGTCATAACATACGATACATAGGTACTTATAGATACCTACTATCTTCGTCTCAAAGTGATACGCAAGCGGCTGGTCTATTCTATGCTCTGTCTAGTGTTGAGACACATTACTGATGCACAGCTAAACCCCAGAACAGTGTGCGTGATGTGTGATCCGAGTGAGCTTTACGAGGAATGTACATGGCGCATGCGACGGATGTCATGCCGATAATTTAGGATCATGGGAATTGGTGCAGCGTGTGTGGGGAAGTGTTTTTGTGTACGATTGTGCATGGGGATGATTGGGATGATTGAGATGGTTGGGATGGGTGATGGGTGTGTTTTTATTTTTATACTAGCTGTTGCCAGCGACTTCGTCTGCAAAGAATTCGTTTATCGTTGTCCCGCGGGAACTACGCAATTTTCCGAGATAAAAAGTAGCCTATGTGCTATACCAGACTTTTCTCTATCTATGTGCCGAATTTATTAATTTGAGTAACAAACAAACATCCATCCATCCATCCATACTTTCGCATTTATAATATTAGTTAGATTTTGACGCATAGTAAGAAAACTACTGTGGGACTCAAAAATAAAAGCATAACTCACGTAAAAAAGCCGAACAATGCTCGTCATATTTATGTTTCGGACTTTTGGACTATTCAGTACTACTTTTGACAATAATAAAAATGACGATGAAAACAAAGGTAGTTGTGCGCCGCTGTCAGCTGCGTCGAGTAGCCGCGCTAGCAGAGCGTTGGCTTGCAGTGTTCGTTTCGCTGCCGCCGGGGCGATTGCTCTCTGAAGAAGGACTACGGAATAGTCCGAAACATATGTCGAGCATTGTTCGGCCTTAGTACCTGAATCATCCGTTTGTGTAATTATGCATAGTAAGATAATTACTTACAAAAACGATAACGAGAGATAGGAAATTAATATGATAGCGTTCCAATGTTCGTGACGATACCGGAAGAACTTTATTTAATGTTTTGCATTATTCTAAACAAGAGTATCGTTTTACGCAGTCAGTACAAAGGATACGTGGGCTTATAAGTACATATTCAACGATATATTTGTTTCAATCGAAGCTTGTTTGAAGTTCACGAGGAACTTGAAAGCTTCAAGTGTATCAAAGAGTATCGGATGTATTTGTAAGAAATATACAGTATTCGAGGCAGGATATTGAAGCTTATATAATGATATCCAAATTCACAGAACACATCCAGACATGAGCCAGATATATTAGCAACAGAATGTTTAATAAGACTTCTGTGTATAAAAACATGCTACCAATATTGATGCTTGAAATGTAGGTACGGTATGATTTTTAAAAAAGTTAGACACTATAGAAAATTATTAGACTAGTTCATAGTCTTTCTTGGAGCGATCGCCTCGGCGGCAGCGAAACATACGCCGGGGCGAGCGCTCCAAGAGGAAGGACTACAAACTAGTCCGAAACGTGTCGAGCATCACTCGACTTTTACACGTGAGTTATCCGTTTGTGTAATTTTGTCTAAAAGCTTTACCCCCTTATTCATAAACGCTCTCTAGGCAACTGCTAATTTAACAATCGTTTGTCCTTATCTGCCACATTGACATTTACCTTTCACAGATAAGGACAAACGATTGCTAAGTTAGCAGAAGCCTATAGAGCGTTTATCAATACATACATACATACATACATATCGTCACGCCTCTTTCCCACAGGGGTAGGCAGAGACTACTTTGTTCCACTTGCTACGATCCTGACATACCTCTTTCGCTTCATTCACATTCATCAATCAATAAGGGGTTAAAATTTGAGCTTAAATGAAAGAATACTTACAGCACCCCGACCAACACAATTGCCAATAAAAATATATGGCACTGTGCTCATTCCATCGAACATAACTCTCGGGGGGCAATTATCCAGCGCAGTCGTTGCCAAGTCGCATACGACAATGTGAAATTTATATCACGTCAAAACCAATAAGATTAGATGCCATTTGGTGGTTGGAAACGGAAGCAATTCAGGGTAATTGGGATTTGGAGGTGGAATGTGTGTCGACAGGTTAAATGTGACATCGAAGACTATTAGGTCATTTATAGGTAGGACAATATAAGTACTTTAGAAATGCAACATAAATAAATATTACAGTACCTTTTGACGCCAATTAAGCAAATCGAACGCAAACTACTAAACATACATAAACAGATGAATACATATTTAAGTAGTGATAATGATATATAATCTCCTTCATGCTCTTTCATCTTGTCTTTGGTCTTGACTTACGATTTGATATATCAATGTCTGTCAATATATTTATTGTTCATATGCTAGCTTCTAGTTAATTAAAGCCAAGTTTACTGTTGGTATTTCGTTTCTCATGTATCAGTACACGAGATTCGAAAAAAAAATTAAACAAGCTTCCGCAGAAAATTATAGCAAACATTGCAAACCAAATGAATGAAAGATTTTAAGAGAAGTCTAAAGGCGTTCCTTACTGAAAAGGCCTATTATTCGGTACAAGAATTTTTGACAGATACAATAGTTGTCATAAATTGAAATTTGTAGGAAGTATTTGACATAGTTTTTATAATGAAAAAATGTATTTTGAACACTTTGCCTAAGCTTATTATTTACTAAGTAAAAAATTGTTGTACTGTGTTTTTACTTTAAGTTTCTTTCTTTCGTTAAGACTACTTTTTTCGAATCAAAACCACAGTATTTCCGCACGCGTTCGCAATAGCTCCCTAAATTGCACGGCCTTCCCCTCGAGAAATGAAACAAGTAATTGGATAATTACGGACCGCTGCCCGTTGCTGAAGGCATTACACGAATTGTTACGTACTTACTATTTATTAACTACAAGCTTTACGCCCTAGAGCCGCAATCTTAATACTCTGGCACGCTTACGCTAGGTTTTGGGTAAATCTAGTATTACTGTGTTTTATTAACGTTTCTATTAAAATATTTATGTGAAAAAAATAAAAAACAAATTGCAAACATTAAAATACAAATAACAATTTTTTTTGATGCTAACTTTTGTGGGTCCATGCCTCTCATTCCGATATGAGGCCTGTGCCCAGCAGTGAGACGTATATAGGAGATGATGACGATGATGAAGCTAGTCTGTGAGCAAAGAAAAAACTTTACTTCCTATTTGTTTCTCTTTTTTTTTTTTTTTGTATTAGAGGGGGCAAACGAGCAGACGGGTCACCTGATGGAAAGTAATCACCATCGCCCATGGACACCTGCAAGACTTGGGGAATCACAGGTGCGTTGCCAACCCTTTCAAGAACAGGAAGGCTCGCTTTTTAAAGATCCCTAAATTGTACCGCTCAAGCTCTTCCCACGCAGATTGTAAAAGTCCATCGAGGGAATGGACGAAAATCTTAGGAATCATGTTACACGCGATGCGGCTAGCACTCCATCACTAATTTGATTCCCTTTTCCATCTGTCTACAATCACGCTATTGGCCTTTTAGGTCTTATACTCTAGGCTCTGTCTACCCCAAAAGGTAGGTGTGTATGTATGTATTAAAATACAAGCGCAAAGGCAAACTTGCCTTACAAACCGCGGGTCCTTTTGTAGAGCTTTCCGGCTACCTCTAAGTAGCAGTGCTTATACTGATGCAGCTGCTGTGTTGTATCGTGAAGTTCGTACCGGCATTCGAACCGGTACCATCTAGTTTCATAGTAAGGGTTACTAACTTAATTCCTTCGTTAAAACTAACCAATCAATGGGCTGAACAAGTATAATTACGGAGTCTAAATAAAACTTAGCACTTCTTATGAAACTTGGACTTTTTCGCAAAACTTGTCAACTCCGGGCTATAATGAATTTTTGAGGACTTTCGACGACTTGGTTTTAATTAACCCCTCTTTGTGTTTGTTTTACCTGACGTTCATTTAAAGTGAGTAATTTTAGCGGCTAAAAGTAATCAGCCAGATCTCAGATATAACGTCGTGCTCGATTTAAAATATTATTAGAGGGAAATTGCCATGTCAAGTGCAGGTTAAGCGAAGCACAAATTATCATGTTTTAATCGATACTACACACATTTTGCAACTTAACTTTAATATTTAATGCTTTCACCAGATCTTCGAACCAAATATCGCACTCCAATGGCTTCTTGGTACATTCGAAATATTATAAACGGGATACCTTTACCATAGAATAGATAATAACAGGGTAGAACGGAATCTCTTTTGTCCGCGTTCAAATCGCCGCCATTTATATACCTACTTCCCCCTTCACGTTGTTACACCCCTCTGTCGTCCAGGCGTATTGCTAGGGTTGCTTATCGTTAAATATTATACTTACGTCTAAAGATGATATCGCTAAAATATAAATTTTTATTTACTTTGAAATCATTATTTTATTCTAGTTTTACAAAATATGAAATTCATAAATCATTAGGTACGTTCCTACATTTATTATAGATAGGTACTTCTAAGTAAGAAGTTATTACAAGTGCCATACCAAATGAAGCCATTTAAGAGGATTTAAGTAAGTATTACTTACCGACAAATATAAAATAAAATACATACAGACTCACGTAAAACTAGTAAGTGCCAAACGCGCATGCGGCGACGCCGGCCGT
This sequence comes from Pandemis heparana, assembly GCA_963854515.1. NCBI lineage: Eukaryota > Metazoa > Arthropoda > Insecta > Lepidoptera > Tortricidae > Pandemis > Pandemis heparana. Next base: position 11,429,810 of record OY978022.1, on the reverse strand, counting down.
GGCAGCCTGACTGAGTCGCTCGCTTAGCGAGTACTGTAATATCGTGACCTTGAGTCCGGCCGGAGCGAGAGCTTCCGTTCTACTATGTTCTTACTTATTCTATGCCTTTACCTTTATTGAGCTCCCGATATTTCGACGCAGTTGCATGAATCATGATCATGGGTAGACTGAAGAAATTGCGGGTGGATGTTATTGTCGGGTAGACCGAGCTCTGTCTACGCTCATTCTTGCGCGTCGACTGAAGGTAATCGCGGTTCATATACCGTTTATAATATTTCGAATGAACTTAACCGTGAATCATTGAAAGAAAGAAAGAAAGAAGACATTTATTCATTTTGCAGGACACACAAATACCCACACACAATTTTATAGAAAAGAAACAACAAAAAAAAAATACAGATTGAAAACTCTTTTGGTACATGTTTGAGTTCCGATGACAATGCAATCATCAAGTATCGTCAGCAAGAGCTTCTGTGGCTTATTTTTTAAAACAAGGATTCTCAAGGATACCATCAACGGTAAATCTTAGGAATCATGTTATAGGCGATGCGTTTAGCAACCCATTGCTATTTTGTTTCTCCTTTCCACCTTTACGCCCACAGTCGTACTAAACGTGACCTTTAGATTTTGTTACCCTAGGCTCGGTCTGCCCCGTACGGAACAAAGACGTGATTTCTGTTCCTGATACGGTAAAATCATGTTACCGCATTAAGTTATCGCCTTTACTCTTAAGAAAGAAATAGTTCGAAATCCTATCTATAATGTATATCTGCCCCTAAATATGTAAATAAATAAAACCCTTACCAAATTATGTATATTAGAACCAGAAAGAAGTTATTTTGTCATCTGTCGCTTTGGCAGCGAACCTTCCTTCTTTACTTTAGCTTAGTTAGATTTTAAGTTAGTCTTTAATCAGGTTGGAGACTGAAAATCAGCATGCCTGCTGAGTCTCCTCTCCTATTTACCTAATACTTTGTACATAATGCTTTGAAAATGTAAATTCTTCTTTGTGTATTGGTAAATAAAAATTTCTTTTATTCATTATTTATTTATTATTTACATCAGTAGTTCCCAAAGTGGTCCAGGTGGACCCCCAGGGGTCCACGGAAGACTCGACGGGGGTCTACGTTGGGCGTGACCAAAAATGGGGGTCCACAATCGCAAGCGGGGTTGCATGAAAATTGAATAAAATTTGTGAGAATTGATTGGTTCTTGTGCTGTGAGTCATTGTAGATTTCAAGAAAGTCAAGTATAAGTAGATGGACTTACTCGCAGCACAAAAATATAGTTTAATTGAAAATTTGTTTAGTCGACTTTATTTTCAAATAATTAACCCTATCAAGCAATCAATTCTAACCAATTTTTTCGAAAACTGTTAATTTATCGTTGAAACTCAGCAACAGCGCAAGTTTCCATAGATTATAGAGCTAATCTTAATTTTTTTTTCGAGATTTAGTTTAGAAATTAGTGGTATTGTAGCTGCAGGGGGTCCACCGGATCCAGCAAATTTTTGAAAGTGGTCTATGGAACAAAAGAGTTTGGGAACCTCTGATTTACATGTTATGTAGGACTCAGAAAAAAAAAAGCCGTGGTAGCCTAGTGGTTTGACCCGTGGCCTCTCAAGCAGAGTGTCGTGGGTTCAAATCCCGGGCTCGCACCTCTGAGTTTTTCGGAATTTATGTGCGAAAATTACATTTGTAATTTGCCATGAGCTTTTCGGTGAAGGAAAACATCGTGAGGAAACCTGCACACATCTGCGAAGAAATTCAATGGTGTGTGTTAAGTTCTCAATCCGCACTGGGCGCGCGTGGGAACTATAGCTCAAACCCTCCAATACACGGAGGAGGCCTATGTCATGAGGTACGCGGAATTTCGCGACAATTTAATAAATAAATACAAAAATAAACGACAATAACAACAACAACAACAACACATGTATTTACTGAAATTGAAGCGAATTCAGAATAAAAAGGCTTATAAATAAATAAATAAATAAATAGGACTCAGAATACGTCGGAATCCTTTTTAGCAGCCATCGGTACAAATTACAGAGGGGTTACCATGACCTCTTAATGTGATTCAATCCCGATTCAGTTTAGGTTCGCTCGCTGTCAGATCCATACTAAAAATGACAGCTAAAACCTGAACTGAGTCGAGATTGAATCCCACTAAGACGTCACGGTAAGGCCCCTGGAGACTAATTAAGTTCCTTACCAAATAAATTGCCAACTCTATCAAAACCTTCCGTCCCTTTTATCATCGCAATAAGTAACAGGATGTTAAACAAACCACGTTTGCCCGGACAAATAATCTGATCAAAGCAAGGGGCAGTTAATGAAGCTACCGTCCGGCGTGTCCGCCGGTCCGGCGTTTCCGTACCGGACGGCGGAGATACAGTAGTTTTAGAATACGGCGCTTCAATTTATGCTCGTGGTTTTATTCAATCAATATACATATTTACAAGATCTAAAAAATTATACCTATATATAAAACCTTAAACTACTTTAATCTAAACCTAAATACCTATATTTACAAATATCGCCCAGATCGTTGTCATTGGGCAAGGTGCCCATAATGCTGACTGCGTTTCCTCGTTGGATAGCAATACTTATGCGTTGCCCGAGGAAAGAGCCAGCCCTATGGTCACCTGTGGATTAATTAATATTTTTTTTAAAGTCTTAATAAATAAGTGGTCGATTTTTTATTTTTTTTATTTTTTTATTTTCGGAGAACCAACAGCTATAAAGTACAGAGTATAGTTATATACATACATAACGTCACGTTTCTTTCCAATAGGGGTAGGTGGAGACTACTTTGTTCCACTTGCTACGATCCTGACATACCTCTTTCGCCTCATCCATAATCACTACCATAGTATAAAACGAAGTCGCTTTCCGCGTGTCTGTCCGTCTGTCCCTATGTATGCTTAAATCTTTAAAACTACGCAACGGATTTTGATGCGGTTTTTTTATTAGTTAGAGCGATTCAAGAGGAATGTTTATATGTATAGTTCTATGTAGACCAAGTTGCGGGTAGAAGCTAGTATTTAATAATAACTGCAATAATTATAAAGGTTTTTTTTTATGTAAATAATTTGATCTAATTATAGTTTCGTACCTATAACAGGTTCTACTGGTCGAAATAAAAAAATTCATAGATATCCAGTCATGGAGATGCTAATTTACTAATAGTGATTAATTGAGACCTGTAGTGAGTATTGGGCGTCCCCGTACTGAAGAGAAAATACTATTAAAATTCATTTATTCATTTATTCTTAAAGTACTATAGCGATCAACCCTGGGTCTGTTTACTACCCGTTTTAATCGGTAAACAACTAGACATGACCGAGGTTCCCTTCAAAGGTTGCTTCCAGAAGGACGATGAATAGGTATAAACCATTGTATTTGTATCAAGTAACATTGATTGCAAATAATTGATAAAAAAACGTTTATTTCAGACCATAATATAGATCCATATAATGTTAGTGCAATCTTACATACTACCTGTTAGTTTAATTTTAATTTTAAAAGTACCTATTGTAATAAAGTAATAATATATCTAACTAATATTATAAATGCGAAAGTATGGATGGATGGATGGATGTTTCTTTGTTACTCAATAACGCCAGAACGGCCCAATGGATCCGGATGAAATTCGGCACATAGATAGAGAAAAGTCTGGAATAGCACATAGGCTACTTTTTATCCCGGAAAATTGCGTAGTTCCTGCGGGATAGCGATAAACGAATTCTTTGCAGATGAAGTCGCTGGCAACAGCTAGTCCTGCAATAAATCAGAGAAGCCATCAGGTTTTTCCACATTTAATTACTTTTTTATGTAGTTACTTATGTAGTAGTTAGTTACATACTCTGTAAGATCATGCTTGACACTGTTTAGGGCAGTGTTAACAGATTTGCCTACTAAAATAAACTCAATTCTCTGGATCTTATCGTGACACATAGCTTAGTGGCGACCATTTGGCTGGTTACAATAAGTATCCATTTGTAATATTCTGTTTGTGTTTCTGTATCAGCTAATAAAGTTCTCTTATAAATGATTTCGGGATGTACGTAATGTTTTTGTACGATAAATAAATGAATGAAATATATTTAATGCTCTTATCTACCTTAAAACATGAGCACTTTATACTCGCGTTGTTTTATAAATCAACGTAATATTTTTATAAGCTCTAAAAATCCCCGCAGTTGCCCAAAACACGTCGCTCTGATTTTCTGCTGACTGCGCCGTTATGAAGTTCACACGCTCTCAAAAAGCCTTTTTATAGGCAGCTGTAAAAAGCACATAAGTGAGAAATCCGGGAAATCTGGCGCTTATGGTTGATTACTAAAATATGCGCGGGTGGACGACAACGCATCGCTGCGATGCGTTAAATTATTAGCCCATCTCGTTTGGGAGAGACACTGATGTATGAATTCGTTTTCGTATGATTATTCGTTTAGTCTTTTTTGTTTTTTTTTGAGACTGCGAACGATGGAGAATAAATCCTGACTGATTTGTTAGAGTGCAAATTGTGGGGTGAATGGCTTTTCAAGGGCAGTAAAAAGAACCAAAAGCATTTGTCTGGATGTATAGCTTTTAGTCAATTACATTATTGAGCTGTCTCCGTGGCTTAGTGACAAGTGGCGGTAAGCGCTGTTAGCGGGTGGTAGGGCCTTGTGCAAGTTCCGTCCGGATCGCTACCACCATCTTACTCGCTAATCCTGCCACTAAGCAGCAGTGCTTGCACTGCTGTGTTCCGGTGTGGAGAGTAAGACAGCCGGGGAAATGACGGGCACAAGAGGCATTCATCTAAGTCCTCTAGGTTGGCAACGCATCTGCAATCCCTCCGGGGTTGCGGGTGTCTATGGGCAGTGGTGATCGCTTACCATCAGGTGACCCTCTTGCTTGTTTGTCTTCCTATTCACATAAAAAAAAATAAAAAAAAGTGGGATTTTAAAGTGCTGAATAAAAATCGCGGCATTAAAAGCGATTTTATTGCCAGAGCATGGTGTGTCGGATCGTTGTAGAAGTGTATTCAGATGTTCTTTTGAAGTGAAGACTTCTTTAGCGACGTTGGGAACTTTTTGGAATGGGTACAAAATGTTAAACTCGCGTCAGGCGTAAGATGGAGGGAGAGTTTAAGTACCAGGATAATATCAGGATCCTCTAAGAGCTTATTTTGAAATACGAATGAAGCTAGAGATTTTTGAAGTTTACGTTAATTTCGTCGCTTTAACGTATGTGCGTTTGGCCTAGTGGTATAAGGTGTGAAATAACAGTGCGTTCTCTCAGGTGACCGCAGTTTTAATCTCATTTTTTTTGCGTGTGTGTAGTTTTCACTTCTGCCAGCACTCTCAGAGTGCTACTCGTCGCTTTTTTATCCATGTCGCGTAAGTGACAAACGAAGGTACCTACAGCCCTGGTGGTAAGCGCTTACCGTAGCCTCTGGTCATGGATCAGACGATCAATATTATCGTGATACTGCTATGTCAATATGGGATTGTGGAATTCAAAACGACGGATGTGCGCGGATCACACGTTAACATTGACCGTCTAAGCTTTGCAAATCCTGAAAACTCGCATGTTTGTTGCCGACCTTTCAAGAATTTTAAAACTCCTTTCTGGACTGCAGCCCTGTGGGAAAACCCTGTATCCTATTATTTTCAACATACAACATCCCTAAGTAACAACGACCAAATAAATAGAACAAAAAAGGTTCAACGTATATCATGCATCTATATTACGTCACAATATCCGATAAAAGCCGTAATACCCTTTCCGCGTGATGCCCGATTTCATATAACGGTCACATAGACACGTTGAGATTTACGGCTATAAAAGGCTTGACAGCTTTTCATCTAAATTATTAGTATGTATGTCATCTTCCTAGCGTTTTTCTCGGCATTTGCCATGGCTCAGTGAGCCTGGGGTCCGCTTTGACAACCTAATCCCAAGATTTGGCGTAGGCACTAGTTTTTACAGAAGCGACTGCCATCTGACCTTCCAACCCAGAAGGGTAACTAAGCCTTATTGGGTTTGGTTCGGTTTCCTCATGGTAAATTTCAAATGTAATTTCGCATGTAAACTCCGAAACACTCAATGGTGCGAGCCCGGGATTCGAACCCGCGACCCTCTGCTTGAGAGGCCTCAGGTCAAACCACTAGGCTACCACGGCTTTTTAGTATGTATGTATGTATGTATAACCCTTTATCTAATCTAACTAATATTATAAATGCGAAAGTATGGATGGATGGATAGATGGATGGATGGATGGATGGATGTTTGTTTGTTACTCAATCACGCCAGAACGGCCCAACGGATCTGGATGAAATTCGGCACATAGATAGAGAAAAGTCTGGAATAGCACATAAGCTACTTTTTATCCCGGAAAATTGCGTAGCTCTCGCGGGATAGCGATAAACGAATTATTTGCAGACGAAGTCGCTGGCAACAGCTAGTTGTACATAAAACACATGAAAAAGATGAATACAAAACCAACGCAAATGCACAAAGAAGTTAGTCTTGAATAAGTTAGATTTTTAACTTTGTGAATAAAGTAAACGCTTTATTGTACAAAAATAAACAAACAAACACATTTGACAAAAGCTAAGATACATGTGTCGAAGACTAAGGATTGGATAAACTGTTAGGCTGGTCGGTCAGGATTCAAATGAGCTTTATACGTAGCCGAGCTTAGGTCACCATCTCGACCATCTTCAAGGTACATTAATGAGATAGAAATAACAGCACACGTGTTTCACTTGTACATCCAGTCTTTATTCAAATAGCGCTTACACAAATGACTCAGGACGATCACACACTCTAATAGACGAAACGTGGAGAGTTCTGTGCTTGCGCCCACTGACTGGCTTTAGACGTCTGAGCTCCATCGAGTCTCGATCAAGAATGCCTTCTCCTTCTCACCGTCATCAGATGTACTTAACTCTGTCATGTTACTAACATTGTAGGTAGTTGCAACTGAGCCAAGCACAGACCACCCCCAAGCGATACCCGACAACGACCAGTTGTCATCGCTTGACGTTTCATAAAAGCATAACTAATGAGGGTACATTTAAACAATAATAATATCAAGCCTGGCTCTATGTATATTTTTTCCTTGTATATTCGTCGATGTCTTCGTGAAAGTAGGAACTAGCTGAATAACAAAATAACTGCAAAAACTAATTTCGTTACCCTATTGTTACCTTCCATTGTTCTGATTGATTTTAAACTTGGTACATGTATTTCTGACAATGCAATAATTAAGTATCGCAGTTTATAATTAACTAGCAGCCCGTCCCGGCTTCGCACGGGGTAGACGGGGTAGGGGCGATGCCCGGCGCGCTTTTCAGACTGCATCGCAAACAACGGCCACGGCGCTATGGCGGTTTTGTTTACTGTTTGAATTTTTTAATTCGTAATATCTTTTGAATGGAAAGTCCAATTTAAATAATTTAAAAACTATTTTATAGGTAGTTAAATGGTCTTGACCATAAAATAATTTATTTGGATAAGGATTAATATAAACACATAAATAGCATGGTTTGAATTTGGTTAGCATTTTCATTAATGTTTAAAATGAAAAAAGTTGTTGTAGTGACATAACTACAATAGTTGGACATATGCTACCGCGGAGTTTTTTGTAGACATTACGATGTTCTTCAATATTGTTATACATTATTTTGTTCTATCGCTAATAGTTTCGGCAGCGCATTCGACGAAAGACATTTTAAGACTCATTTTTCTACACCTTCGGTTACATTGTTCAAATTTTACCAAGGATCCCTAATTTTTTTCAAAATGAAATGTAGCCTATGTCAAATTGGAAGAATGTAGCATTCTATTGGTGAAAGAATTTTTTAAATCGGCCCAGTACTTTTTGAGCCTATTCATTACAAACATACAAACATACAAAAATAGGTACAAATCTTTCCTCTTTATAATAATTAGTGTAGATTAGTGTAGATTAGTGTAGATTAGTGTAGATAGTGTAGATTAGTGTAGATTAGTGTAGATTAGTGTAGATTAGTGTAGATATACGTTTGCAATTACGAGATTAGAAGCCTCAAAAGTTAAAATATTATTTTCTAAACGAGAGAGCTCTCACCGTAAGGGTATGTTTCCAAGGCCGACCGAACACAACAGGGTTATAATGGTCATTAGAATGATTAAACCCCCGGAACCCCGGCTATATGAAACCTGAAATTTTTGTAATTCAAGGTTTACGCCACTTTGCCTTTGGCGCTTATCTCTTATTTGTTACGGCTTGTGATAAATAACCGAGCCTGTAAAAAATGTAATTATTTTAGTGGCCATGATTAAATGTATCGGTTTTTTAGGAAAGCCAGAATCTGGGTGCAAATTAATTGAGTCTGTTATTTTTATTGGACAACTAGGCCTTTTTAAAGTGAGGAGGTATCAAGTGTCTTTTTTTACCTTAATCGACTTCTATCCCGCGGCTTGTGTAAATATTAAAGTGATATTTACTTTGAAACAGTAGATTGAACTTTTTGTGTACCTACCTAATATAATGTGTTTGACTAGAATCATGATAAATTACCGAAACTTTTCGTAGAACAATTTATCATACATTTTCGTACGAAGCATCAGTTTGCGTTGTACCTATATTACGATATGACCTTTCAGGCTTGTATCTAAACGCCGCCATTAGCGATACCTAAATAGTTTATATCTTTTTTTAACTGACGTCAAGATGGAGAAAAACTTGCCTAATTTTCTTTTTTTTTGTGTTTATCGCTGTCTCTATTTCTCCGACAATTGACGGCCGGATCTCCAGTTTTCTTTTCAATAGGGTGTCTCATACTTGGTCCTATTGCCACCACGATATCGTAAAAAAATTATGAACAGACAACATAATAAATTTGACTTTTTTGCCGCGTTGATAAAGGTACTCTACTCTATAAAGGACAAACTCTCTCTCTTTCTTATCATTATCGCATATTTTATTTCGCTTTGACCAGTAGAGACTTTATACATCTCTACTATAGACCAATGTAATTTAAGGTACTTAGGGACCTTTTACATCCCTTTTATAAAATGTATTAATTGTATTATAGGTAAGTTAAGTAGAATTTATGTACTATTGTAAATCTATTTTATTTTGAAAAAATGACTTTCTGCCAAGTTTCTTGCGGCGCATTCTTCTTGGCAATGATGGTCTTTCCGAATGCGCTGGTAGATTAAAAAAAAGACATGTAAAAGAGCCCTTGGCGGCCTATTTGCAAAATAAACTTTTGGCTTTTGACTTTTGACTTTCTATAATCAAAATCGTATAACGGCTTATAACGGTGGAAAGCAATAAGGTTTTTACAAGGATCTGGTCAACCGAACAAAATATTGTTTAAAAATCGAAAAATAGTGTCACTTTAATAACGTGGGGTTTGGTTTCTTAGATTAAGTTAGTTTAAGTGACTTTTATTTGTAAGAATTCAATTGTTTTTTCCGAATCTGTAGCTAAGCTACCAGGAGTCCAGAAGCCTGCAATGCTCAGCTCCGCAGGCCATGCAGGCGAAGGAATATGTGCACCCCACCCTGTACTCTCTCGCCTCCATGACCTGAGGAACTGGGCTAAATCATCTGAACACCAGGGGACATAACGTAAGAGGAATTCTGCAAGCATTTCCACAATTTTATTGCAAAAAAAGTACCTGGATGCGTGACCTTGAACTGGTAACTACTTAATTCAAACCAGCCTAACCAATATGCGTATTGGATACGTCGCAACCATGAATAGTTGCGGCTTTTTGTGCATGCATATAAAATAATAATAATAATAATAAATCATTTATTTCAAGTTACAACCTGTTTAGGTGACTCATACAATTGCGTTAGTAAGATCTTACAAGCTAAGTGTTAGTTTTAACAACAATTAATTAATTTTAATAAAAATACATTTTAATTTATATAAAAATACACAATGTCATGCAATTTGCTTTGTATTTTTCCTATCTCGATAAAAATCTGTTATTGTTACGTAGCTGATACTTCAAATTGTTTGTCTCGTTTTGATAATGTGCTTTTAGTACCTAAGGGAATTACTACTTCTACAAACTCACAACTGGCCGCTTAGAATAGCGCTGGTAACAGCGCGACCCGAAAAAGAAAAAACATCTTTTTTTTTTACCCTGTGTCGTTGTAAATTTGTTAATTAAGGGTGCGACCACACCGCCGCTTAAAAAACGGTGACGTTACGGAATCGCAACAAAATGTATGAAGAAACGGCGAGAAAACGTGACGCATACGACACGTCACTGCGTATACATTTGCGATTCCGTGACGTCACCTTTTTTTGAAGCGGCGGTGTGGTCGCACCTTAATTCATAAAATAATTGGAAAATACGTAGATTGTATATCTTTAACGATGTATAAGTGCCCAACTAGAACAAGTGTTGTAAATATCCTAATTGTAAGTAAATAAAATATGGTATAGTTCTAACTTGTTCAAAATCTTGTACTGTAAATCTAGTTGCTTTACCATTTCTAGAGTTCCGCACCTCAATAGGAAATAAGGAATACCTAACAGTATCATTTTGTTGTCCTATTGTTAGGCCATATTGGTGTTCATCAGTCTATCAAGACCCTTTTTATCAGGAACCCGTGGAACTCCACTCAAATGGGACGTAGGTATAATCTCTTGCAATCTTATAAATGCATGTGTTTAATCCTTATCTTAAAGTTAAATATTTATTACTTTTTACGAAAATTTTGCGTGAATGCGTTGGTAATATATTAAAATAATACGGTACGTTTAATCATGAATTATGTGATTACTTTTTACGAATGATCTGTGCCTGGGAGGGATAAGCTATTCTTTGAGGGATGCCTAATGGCCTGAACCTTTTTGGCTGATGTGTTTTTTGATTGAGCGTCTCTGGCTTTACAGATAAGACTTGTTATTGTTTTAGTAAACAGGCTTTAGTGTATTAGGTTATGGTATGTTATACCGTCAATTAAATACCCACGTCTTTTGGAAAAATGATTCTTTTTACACAAGTTTTTTTGCTGACTATTAATGAATATTGAATTATCATTGAAGTTCTACAGATTCGACACCAAGTTTCGAGAAATTTCGATCATTGGATAATGGGTCAAATCATAAATCATTTATAATAAACATGGTGCGATAAAAATACGTAAGTTTCAGATGTTTAGTCACAATATGATATGCAAATTTAAGCAAGCACATACTTGACCAATCTTTAAAAAAATTACACTCTGTATTTCAAAAAATGTAAGATGTCAAAATTACATCAGATATAGATGTATAGAATATCAAACATAATGTCTGTCCGTTGTCGTTGCGAAGGACAGACGACATAATATGTACTTGACTTACATTAATGTATGTCAAGTGTGTTGTCTGTCTCTAACCGCGATGCAACCATCTCTTGTGTTTTATATTGTCATACTAATTCTGTATGTTCACTACTTTTGGTATTAGGAGAAAATATTTTTTGCTCTCGGTAAATTTTCTTTTCATGGCATTGAAGCTCTAAGCTATAATCCATTGGTGGTGTAATGTTATGGTGTTACCAAATTCTCTTGCGAGATCAAAAGCCAACAAATAAATTTATATACATCATACAAAATAATGTTTTTGGTAAGAAATTTAATATAATTTTTAATAAATATATTACTATGAGCACAAAATATTTACCTTGCTACTCCGCTACTTACGTGCAAGATAACCAAGCTTGTGCAAAATATATACGTTTATAAAACGTATATATACGTAAGTAGCGGAGTAGTAAGGTAAATATTTTGTGTTCATTGAAATGGACCTCCGCAAAGTAACGCCTGATTCAATAAAAAAAAAATGTACTACTGTTGGCAATATAGGTACTTGTATTGTCATTTAATCTACATAGGTATACACCAAATTTTATATCAATCCGACTGAAAGTGGCCGAAAAAATGATTAGTATAGTACAGTTTAGCAACTCTTATTACACATAACCAAATAAAAATAAAAATAGAAAATATATATATATATATATATATATATATATATATATATAATATAAAAATATAGTACAAACTTATCCCTAGAAAATAAATGATCAGCAAATAAAACCCTAACCAGAGCCATGTGAGACGAATTTAAATTGCAGTTCATCTAGAAATGATTAAAAGTCCAAATCCAGCCGAGCCTAGCGGGAGCAGCTGGATAATCTTAGGCTCTCGTGTTCGCCGTCTGCACTAGACTTTACTACCCGCTGTTATATTAAATCTCTTCTTAGCCGTGGTACTGTTTACAGACGACAGCGGTACCGTAGTACGGCACGGCTAGTACATGCGCGCGCGAGATATACCACCCGTCTTTTGATTATTGTACGCTCTAGAAAGAAACGGGAAGCCTTTTTTGCGCACGACACAGGGGCCTTACCATGACGTCCTAATTCCGACTCTGTTCAAGTTTTAGCTGTCACTTTTAATATGAATCTGACAGCGAGCGAACCTAAACTGAAACGCATTAAGACGTCATGGTACGGCCCCTGTTCTCGTGCGCCATTCTGCTAGCTGTGGTATGAAAAAAAAGTCCAAATTATACTGACGACAACGTGTCTATTACTATTAACTAGCTGCCGGGACTCCAACTATAAATAATTTAGCTATCGTATCGTGTAAGTATCCCGCGGGAGCTGCGCCACTATTTGGCATAAATTGTAGCCTATGTGTTATTCTAGACTAGGATACGAGTATATCGCCGTGCCAAATCTGCTCGACTGTTTTGACGTGAAAGAGTAACAAACATCCATACATACATACTTACTTTCGCATTTTATAATATTAGTGGGAAATGTGTTGCCGTTAGCGTACATTTTACACATTTGACGTACCTTTTTAGCCTCCAATGTGTTATGTGTAATGGGGTCCAGTTTACGTACCTTTTGATCTCATCCAAAACTATGTGTAACATTTTATAAACCGCCGCCAAACAGTGGTGGCAAAATTGAGAGCGATAGAAGCTGTGTTAAGAATTGAGTACAAAAATGTTACAGTACCTTTTTATCCCAAAATGTACCTTTTCAGCGCTGTATGTACCTTTTGGGAACTCAGTTGTGGCAACACTGGTGGGAATCGCGTTTCGCGCACGCTTGCACCACCCGCCTGCGACATTTTGTACATATCTCAGTTTAACGTTATTGTTTCTTTGGCACTAACGTAGCGTTGAACTATTGAATATTTAGTTTTCGCCTGGACGCCTCTTTATTTGCACCATTCGTAGTCGATTCAGTGAAATGTTTTCTATTTCATTCTGTTTTATTATTCGTATACTTATCTTATTTCACTTTCAGTTAGTTTAGGTTAGATGACAATGCAAGTATGTAGTACCTCTACAGTTAACGCATTCCCTGCTACTGACACATGCTTACATGCGTTATCGTGACTTTTGCCCAGTGCCGCTGTCACAATTTTCCAGGCATTTGAATGCACATGTGCGTCTGTGGCCCCTGAAGAAGTTTCAGCTTTGGCAGCTGGTAGCGAATGCGTTAGTAAAAATCCTTTTACATATTAGGAATTAAATTCTTGACTAAAGATATTTTGAACTTAGGTTTTACTTTTGTTTACTCAATAAGTTTTCATTTTCATATTTCATGTTTAATTTTCAACAATACTAATGTAATCGAATATTGCAACACGATTTTATTTTCATTTTGTTACTCCAATGACAAAGCAATCGAGTACCAAAAACAAATAATATAAAAAATGTTTTTTCATAAAACCTAATATTACGAGTACTTCTTTCGACGAGTTCTTCAATATGTACCTACATAGGTAGGTACATATTGTACGGGTACGAATACAAACATTAAATATATCCGTCCCCGGAATTCCGATTCGAAAGTTAAAATTACAGTTCAAACTTTTATTTAACGGTCATATTTTTACTGTTCAATTTGAGCACATCGTAGCAAAGTTACGAATGTTTCCCACATTGTTGTTTTATGGGAGAATTCCTTGGGATCCGACGCAACTGTCTCGTCGCGTCAATGGTATAAGAAACTTGATATATGTGACAGCAATTACATAGTAAGGACAAAGTGGGACTGTCGTGTGTGGAGGAACTTTGATGAACGTAAAACGTTAAGGAAATATGAACATTGGAAGGTTATGGTTTCAGGGGAGTGTAAGGCGGTTAAAATCGTAAGTAAAAATACGTTTTTAGAAAAAAAAAACGTGTCTAACACATCCTTAGATAGATAGATTAACTTGCCTTCTAGTGTCAAAGCTAAAAAAGTCCGTAAGCTCTTAAAATGCCACTTGGGTTTGTCTTGCTGTTTCTCTCACTCGATTGGAGTGTCAAACCTATAAGAGTGAGTGAGACATGACAAACCCGAGCGGCATTCTAGGAGCTCACACGGCCTGTAATAATTGAATAACCATTTTGTGAGCATCCATTTTATTGATATTTTTGTCTCCATATTTTAATTATTTTCTTCTTACTATAACGAAATTATCTTATCAATTTTTTTTTTAATATTGCTCTCAATGCATCTGCTAGCCTTTGGTGTTGCTGTCCTTCTTTGGTTCTAACATTTTTCTAAATGCATAAAAAATTTCACTATATCGCCATTGACCAGCCTCGGTGCAAACGGATCGTAACAAAAGGCCTGCTAATTAAGACGCGGAATCAATCCACGTCGATATCCAATTAGAAGTAATAGGCTTCCCCACTATTGTCTGGGCCCATTGGACCACTTGATCGAGCCCACACGAGTTGCAACGCGTCCGGGTCCACCCTGACCATACGGCTAATATCCATTATCTTTACAACCCCAATGGATATATGTATCTATCAGAGCGTGCAACGTTCAAGCAAGTTTGTACAGCGATGCAGAAGATGCAAAAGCTTTTAACCGGGTTTGGCGTTGAAAAGGATAGGAGAGCGTAAATTGATTACATAAAATTTACTAGCTGTTGCCCGCAACTTTGTCTGCAAAAGATTTCGTTTATCGTTATCCCACGAGATAAAAAGTAGCCCATGTGCTATTCCAAACTTTTCTCTATCAATGTGCCGAATTTCATTCAGATTCGTTGGGTCATTCTGGCGTGATTGAGTAACAAACATCCATCCATCCATCCATACTTTCGCATTTATAATATTGGTTAGATTGACAATTTTGTATTTGATAAATTAGGAAGGTACTGAGTCAAACAAGCGTACAACGTGACACGGATGGCGGCTGGGCTAAAGATTCATAAACTAGAAACTAAATATATTATGTTACTAGCTGTTGCCAGCGACTTCGTCTGCAAAGAATTCGTTTATCGCTATCCCGCGGGAACTACGCAATTTTCCGGGATAAAAAGTAGCCTATGTGCTATTCCAGACTTTTCTCTACCTATGCCACGAATTTCATCCAGATCCGTTGGGCCGTTCTGGCGTGATTGATTAACAAACAAACACCCATCCATCCATACTTTCGCATTTATAATATTAGTTAGATTGTATTGTGTATTTAGCCTTCTCATTATGAGAGGAGGCCTGTGCCCAGGTGCGGGACGTAAAGTATAGGCTGGATATGAGATAAATATGTATATTACATGATGTTGAACATATTTTCATTTGAGTGAAAGACACAGCACATCACTAGCCGTAATCAAGCTGTACTTTTTTATTGCGCTAGGGTTTCCTAACTCCTGCGCTTTGTGTAGTTGGTGCGTACGCGTTTAATTGCAAGTGTGAAGCGACAGATTAAATTGCAGTGGCAGATTTGCTTTGACACGAACTGAACATTTATCCTAGTCTATAGGGCTCTTTGATAGTTACTAAAAGCGTACGCGCACATCGGATTTTCTAATGTAAATGAAAATGAAAAGAGAATCATTTTTCGTCTGGAATATTACCTTTTATTTGATCTAAAAAATTATACCTGGAATTGGATATCATACGTAAGGATTCTAACAGGAGTTTTGATTATAAGTTTTTTCGCTACAAATTATTCTTGTATGATTTTTTTCCACCCTTTATAACTTTCAACATAATACTTATACATATTAATAATGAAAACATCCACAACTCAAGTATAAACATTGGAAGGTATTTACCATAGAAGTGGCTGCCCTAACCAGGATTAGAACCTGGTCCCTCAAGCTTCACAGGGTCACTACCCTCTAGGCTATGCGGTCATCATCATCATTAATACACTTTTTATTCAAAAAGTTCATTGAGGAAATGAGCGAAAATCGTAGGAATCATGTTAAGTATAGGCGATGAGGCTAGCAACTAAGAACTATTTTGATCTCCCTTTCCACGTAGCCTTTAGGTCTTGTTGCCTTAGGCTCTGTCTATCCTGTATGGGATAAAGACGTGATTTATGATATTATGTATTTATTCATTATAATATTTTGAGACATTTTAAGTCATGTTCATTTTTATTTTAGTGTAGGTTTTAACTAACTATAAATATAGAATAGATTCACATGAAACACGATGGAGTATAGCAATATAAAAAAAAATACTTAATATAATGACACTGATAATATTTTAGCTCTTTTTTTATATATAAGAGGGGGCAAACGAGCAGACGGGTCACCTGATGAAAAGTGATCACCATCGCCCATGGACACCTGCAAGACGTGGGGAATCACAGGTGCGTTGCCGGCCCTTTCAAGAACAGGAAGGCTGATCGTTGGCAGTCAAGTACCGTGCGTTTTAAAGGCATTTTCTTTCCTCGTACAACGAGGATCTGGAACCAACTTCCTGCTGCAACATTCCCCGAGCGGTACAACTTAGGGATCTTTAAAAAGCGAGCTTTCCTGTTCTTGAAAACTCTTTTTATAATGAAACTAGGCTAAAAACTATAGTAATTTTCATACTGTTAGTATCAAATCGGCTACAGAGCATGGCCAAGTTTCCGTCGTCAACTTAAAGTTAGACTAGCGTTAACTTAATGCATTGGTAATTGGCTCGGGAAGCTATCGACACTAACTTTTGCTGACGATCTGAGCTGAGCTGGTACTTACTGAAGATCGGTTTTGGGAAATTTGTTAATGTGATTGACTTCTTTGTTTTTAGCTGAAAATATAAACACAAATATTTCGCTCAGCGAATAAGCGTTGCCATACAACGTGGCAATGCTGCCAGCCTTCTGGGCACCCTCCATATTGGCGGCGATTTAGGAGTTTTTTTTTTATCATTAATTTATTATTACTTTTAGTTAGGTTTAAGTTTTGACTGTTTTTTGTAATATATCCAAAAAACTATCTATCAGACTCTAACTAGGCTGAGTCTGTATTTTGGTAGTCTGCAAGTGCTTGTTAGCATTAAAATAATTGAGTTTACATAAACAGATACAATGGATGGATTTTTGACGTTGTAATTTGTGTGCAATACGTAAAGCATGGCACACAAATTACAACGTCAAAAATCCACCCCAATACAGTCATATTTGGTTATAACACGACAGTGCATGCGTAAAGCACTTAAAAAGGAAAAAAAGAACGTCACCCCCAAAAAGTACTTAATAATTTACACCAAGGAAAGTCCCGTAATTTAAAATTCCTCCAAAATAATGTTATTCTGAAAATAAAAATAGCAAACAAATAACATTGTAGGACGAGCCGTAAAACACTTAATAATCTTTATATCGCTTTAATGTTCGTAAACTTGAGGGCGGCGGGTCTCAATTATAGCGATGCAAGGAATGAGATTATAGCGGAAACAT
The DNA here is from genome assembly GCA_963854515.1 of Pandemis heparana. Taxonomy (NCBI): domain Eukaryota; kingdom Metazoa; phylum Arthropoda; class Insecta; order Lepidoptera; family Tortricidae; genus Pandemis; species Pandemis heparana. The sequence continues at coordinate 11,412,118 of OY978022.1, read as the reverse complement.
GATATTTGTACCTATAATATATTTAATACTAGCTATTGCCGGCAACTTTGTCTGCAAAGAATTCGTTTATCGCTATCCCGTGGAAATTTTCCGGGATAAAAAGAAGCCTATGTGCTATTCCAGACTTTACTCTATCTATGTGCCAAATTTCATCCAGATTCGTTGGGCCGCTCTGGCGTGATTGAGTATCAAACAAACATCCATCCATCCATCCATCCATCTATCCATCCATACTTTCGCATTTATAATATTAGTTAGATAGTTAGATTATATCACACACATCTAAATATCACCAAGTCAAAGTATCGACGGGTATCAAACACCATATAATTATAGATCATTTATTTGTTTTTGACATTGTTTAGTAATTAATTTATGTCGTTCTGCCTCTTGCATTTTATGTTAGATATGAGTTTTAATGATTCTAATATAATGATTATTAATATATTTTAATTCAAACACAATAATTGTATTGTTTATGAATAAATAAATAAAATAAAAAATAAATAAAAAAATAAAAATACGAATCCGTTTTCAAAGCTTAAAAACACTGAGCACGACCGCTCTATTGCCAAAAATTTACGTATAAATAAGTTATCAAAAAAAAATCCCACACTATCCGCATTAATTTCCCGTTCTTTTTATTATTATATCTACATAATATGTACTATGTGTAGGTGCATGTTTCTGCTAAGTGTTAGCTTTGCGGTTTCGCTGCGTACCTAATGCTACTACGTGTTTTGTCCATTTTATGTAAACCAGAGGTCCGTTTCTCGATGCTATTACTTACAATTTTACAAGTCTAAGCTTGAGTGTGTCCAAGTTATTTGCATAATAACTTGAATCATAACCGACGGTTTTGACAAAAATTTCATACACTGACAGACATAGGTTGGTATGTTGGTATGGTAAATATTGCACTTCGGTCTTTAGAAAGAGACAAATGGCATTACGTAAGTTAGAGCGAGACGACGCTCTACGAAGCCGAAATTAGCCGAGAAGAGCGATGTGCAATCTTTATGGCCGAGTACTGTACATGTTTACATTGGCCCTATCAACCAATCAGTATTTTTGGGATTTGACCAATGTACTAGTTGTTGTGTTGTGTTGTTGTTGTGTTGTTGTTGTTGTTGTTGTAGTTGTTGTGTTGTTGTTGTGTTGTTGTATTTACACTTTTAAAATTGTAAATTGTAGCTTCAAGAAACGAGCCATAGAACGCCAATTTTGTATGCACAAACAAATAAGAAATAATAAAGATGTATCGCTCGTGACTCGCGAGCCGCTAAACAGTTTTTATTGTCGTTCACTTTTTTACGTTTACGGGCGCGCCCCTGTACTCCGTTCAGCAGATATTAGCAATAAAATCTATACCTTTTTGATTTAGTACAGAAGGACCCTTGGGAAATAACTTCGGGAACGTGTTGAAATTGTTTCAACATAAATTTACGCCGACTGCAGTACTTTTATTAACCAAAAGACAACAGAAGAAATTCCTTACTTTTTGAAAAAAATCTAACAAACTGTTCTAATAGAAATGTGATTTACTAATGATCGCAAAGAATTACAGTGTTTACTTTAAAAAAAACTTATCTTTAAGGTTCGCATTAATTGTCCACAATTAGCATAATAATGCAATTCTGGACCCGTTGGAGCCCTTAATTGGTGCGTTTACGGAATAGTAACTACCTCATTAGCAAACATTGTGGGTACAGTAGGTAAATCGAACGGGGTTGCTCTAAATAGGTAGCCTGAAAACGGTGCTTGTTTTTGGATGTTTAGATAAACAGCTCAGCACAGCTGTTTAATAAAATTACAATAATTTCTAGAAAATACAATAAATTCGCGGCAGTCGGTGTCACTATTGTCGTCGCCGACTTTTATTATTAGACACAGTTTAATAAGATTATTTCTACACATTTGTGCAGCGATGACTCACGCGCATTTTATCAACAACAGTCTGCAGTAGCTGGCGTCACAATAATGATTTATGATCCGGACTGCCGCGAGTCTTTGCGTTTATTATACCTAGTACCTATTAGCACATTGTTGGATAGATAAAGAACGAAGTTTTGTTTAACTTTACGTTTCCATAACTAAAGAAGAGTCAGCCACAGTCTCATTGATAGTCATGGTAGCCTAGTAGTTTAAACTATGGCGTTGTAGGTTCTAACCTAACATTTCTGAGTTTTTCGCTGCGAACATATATTTTTTTTTTTAATGCAAAGCTTGGAAAGAATAGCAACGGTATGGTGTGCGTAGTTTTCGAGTTGCGAACGGGAGGCAAGGGGACTTAAAAAAACGCAAGCCCTCTCATTTTGAGAGTGGGCTTTTTCCCAGCAATAGGACGTTTATTGGCTTGAGATGATATAATTTAGTGTTTGTCTTGGAAAGGAGGGCCAACTTAACGTTAAGTTATACATATTCAGAATTTTGTCTACGAAACTGATTTCTTGTTTTTTGTTCTTTTTTTATAAATAACGAATCTGCAGCCCTCTGAAATTGAGATAAATCGGTTTCCCGTCTAAGTTCTTCATCGAGCCCTGTGGGAGGATTGAACCGGGCCCCGAACTAATTTAAACTATCACAATCCTGTAGGATGGTTAGTTTTCAGTCGTGGAAATTGCTTTGTCTATTTTATTCATTCAAAACCGGAATTGACTCATGTTTCGACAGTCATGTTGAAATTTATATGTTCTAGTACAATTAATAGTGTTTTTTACATTGTGTATATAAAAGCTTGACTAGTGTTAAATTAAATTATAATAATAACTCAGTGACCGGGAATTATTAGGTGATCGCAAAATTAATTTCCCGGAAAATACTTCTCATCTAGATCCATTTTTAAATCCGAAATCCGCATATGTATTAGTACAGCATTACTACACTATGTAACAAAATTTGTTTTCATTTATACACAATTACCAATTTTTATCTTCGAACTCACCCAGAGTTAGCCGAACGTCCTCCGTCAATTGACGAACACCCCTAAAGTGGGTAAATTAAGGCAACGCGATCAGTCAACTCCCCTCGTGGCTAAATCGATGGCGATGCCACTAAATCGACGTCGACGGCACTAAATCGACGCGACATGTCCACTCCGCGGATATTGCAGGTCATTACCAGTCGCTGCTTCAGCAGATAAGGCAATGAGCTGCGCGACGGTTTTATTTGAATTAAGAATTCTTTTGCGAAGTCCGTTCGGTTAATTCGCATTTTCAAAATGGCCAAAACACTTTTTTTTTACGAAATATACTTATAGTGGGAAATTAATGGGTCAGCTGATTGCTAGTGAGCAGTACTACACAGAGAATAATAATAATAATAATAATAATAATAGCACCATATGTTAGGTTTTTATAATGTTTTTATATTTTGTATTAATATTGCTTTATTACTTTTTATTTCAATATTGTAAAAACCTAACTTAAGATAAAAGATAAATATACCGAACAGTCGAAATATTATAAACGGGATGTGAACCGCGATTACCTTTATTGAGCTCCCGATATTTCACATCCCGTTTATAATATTTCGAATGAACTTAACCGTGAATCATTAAAAACTCTTATACCGAACAGTATTATTTTGAGGCTTTAAACACAGAATAAATAATACTTACCTAATACAAATTCCTTCTAATTGTTCTTCTTCTTTTTTAAAATGGCCCCATCGATCGAGGCGATGATTTCGCCAATGTCACAGTAATAAAATACAGTATTCAAAAATCTTAGAACACGATTAAAGGTGGAAACACATTATTAACACGCGACGCGACCCGATGCAACGCGACGCGTGTTGAGTCGAATCAAATTGTATTATTTTCTATGACCAGAACCACACTATGAACATCCGAAACGACGCCATGCGCATACATTCGTTGCATCGGGTCGCGTCGCGTGTTAATAATGTGTTTCCACCTTTAAAGACCCCTCCCTCCCTGTCCAGCTCTTAGCCAACGGATAATGATATCCCTCAGAATCTGCCAGGAAAACATTAACCGATGCCCAGGGTGCACCGGACCAAGCACTGCTCTTACTCTCGGACGGATCCAAAAACGAACCGCAGCTCTTGACCACACGCGGGGGTAACCCGACTCGCACCCCCTTCTAATAGTTAAAACGTGAAGTTGACCAATAGAGAAATAAGAGTAGGTGCGTACTTATTCTATAGATAGGTACCTAATACTTATCCACGCTACGTGACTAAACTTTACTTCATCTAATAAAAAACCGACCAAGTGCGAGTCGGACTCGCGCACCGAGGGTTCCGTATCATTATCTATAAATATCTATAAAGCAGTTAAGCAGAGCACTGCTCCAAAGCAAAATGTACGCAGTGTGGGGTCACTTTATATTGGTCACTGATATATACAGACATACATATTTACGGTTTTCGCAATTATTCCTTAATCTGTGCTATAAGACCTACCTTCATATCAAATTTCAAGATTCTACGTTCACGGGAAGTACCCTGTAGGTTTTGATTCCCTTGAGAGTTGCGGAAATTTGCGGCATAAACGGCTGTATCTTTTGATTGCGTTGGCTTAGAAGTTTGATTTTTTCACAGCTCCAAGGGGCAGTGGACCTGAGTATTTGATATAAATTTTAGCTTGATACCTCCACGCATTCCTGAGAAAAAGGGTCTTGACAGACGGACGGACGGACGGACAACAAAGTGATCCTATAAGGGTTCCGTTTTTTCCTTTTGAGGTACGGAACCCTAAAAATTGATATTAAAAATACATCCATGCTTCAAATCAATACGCGATTAAACGAAATCTCGAAGAGATATTTGTTTCAAAGGACACTTTATAATAGCAATTATCGCCCGCCGTCCCTTCCGCCCGTTTTTCTACAAATTACGCGTAATTCAATTCCTCCGTTGAATATTGAAAGGCTGTGCTGAATTTTAATATACGACTTAGTTCATTAAATTGCCGGTTAGTTAGTCCCGAGTTAAACAATTAACTCTACTACTGCTAAAAGTGCGAAAATCGTGGCGGTTGCTTTAATGTCCAGATAACAACGCAAATTCTTTTTTCTTATTCAGCAATCTTCGTTTTCCGACAGACGTCTGAACTGAAAAGACACGAAGGAACAATAAGAAACTAGAAACACTGTAATTGTAAGTAAGTAAACGTTTTATTATAATATAAACAGACATAATTCAAATATTTTATTGAATCAGGCGTTACTTTGCGGAGGTCCATTTCAATGAACACAAAATATTTACCAAATAATAATAAAATTTAATATATTTTTTTTTTTAATTTTTTTAATATTTTTTTTTTAATTTTTTAATTTTTTTTATTTATATATATATATATATATATATATTTTATTTTTTTTTTAATTTTTTTTTTTTTTTTTAAGTAGCGGAGTAGCAAGGTAAATATTTTGTGTTCATAGACATAATTCACAAAAAAACAATAAATATATGCACAAAGGCGAACTTATCACTATAAGGGATCTCTACCAGTTAGCCTTTGAGTAGATGAGAAGAGCATTAAACGAGGGACCGATTTTTATGACTTAAAAATTACAGATAGTGATAGCCACAATAGAGCGTACTTTTCAAATACAATAAGCAATTCATAAAATAAACTAGAACGACCGCATAACTGAGTCCTCGCCCGCGCGGTACAGGGGCGCGGGGTAGGCGACAAAGGGGGCCGAGAGAGGTGCGGGCGGGTAGGCGCCTGCCGCGCCGCTCTCGGCCCCCGCGGTCGTCACATCATCGAACCTATACTAAATTATCATTACACATAATAATAATAATAGGAATTTAATAATAATAGATGATTTTGAGCTTAATAAAGTTCTCTTATAAAATCGATTAACAGTAATGCAATTGAATTTATTTAATTTGATCTAATTTATTTTTTTATGATTTATGCTAGATCTACAATGACGAGTCATGCCTGTTCTTTTTGATATGTGTATGTTGTGCAAAGTGTTAATTGTTTAACAGCTATGATAATAAACATTTCTGATTTCTGATTTCATAATTATGCCTACATACAAAATACGAGTACATACATAAGAGTACACACAGTGGCGTGGCGTCCATAGAACTCGATTCCCACCGGCTTGCCTATTTTAAGGCAGTTAAGCAATTTATTGTGCAGAATTAGAGGAAAAGGCTAGTTAAGTTCCCTTCGGCTTGCCTTCTGATATACTTGACGCCACGCCACTGGTACACAGTACAATATTTAAGGAGATGGTGTGACCCAGTTGTTGCAATTGATAGAGAAGAAAAGAAGGAAAGAATAAAGAAAGAAAATACGTTTATTTGGCGCATAGGACAACAACAGCACAAACCAAAAATAAACAATACAAAAAAATAAAAATAAAGTAATATTTATATATATATATTAATAATATTACAATTAGGTAGTGTGTCGTTGTCCAACGTCAAAAAGGTGGCAGCTAAGCATAAGGGTGCGACAAAACCGCCGCGTATACGCAGTGACGTGCCGTATGCGTCACGTTTTCTCACCGTTTCTTCATACATTTTGTTGCGATTCCGTAACGTCACCGTTTTTTAAGCGGCGGTGTGGTCGCACCCTTTTTTTTTTTTTTAACGGAGTGAAAACTCTTTACGAGTACCACCGGGCCCGGGGAGCCCCGGATGGTTATGTGGGACTCTCTCCCCCGGCCTCTTTCCGCACGGAAAGGGGCGGGGGGAGCATACCCACTAAAAACACTCCGGCGAAGCCCGCTTGCCGGTTTTGGGAAGGCGCCGTGGGATCCCGGAGATTCCAACCGACGGCGCCCCCCGGCTGCCCCGGCTTTCACCAGGGCCACCCGCACCAAGGACGGGGGAGTTGCAACGCTTCGACCCCCCGTCCCAGACGTGCAGGACCGTGCAATGCGGGCAGGAGATGGTGTGGTCGCACCCTAATAAATAATAACAATAAAAATTGTTTATTTCAGACATTAATCCATATCTTGTTAGTAAAACATTACCTTATATGACTATGTTAGTATATGCATGCCTATTTGAATTCCATTCGGACCAGTGTGTGGTAATGCCACTGTCCATCCTGCCAGCCAGCACGTCCAGGAGACTGTTGCCGCTGCCGCGCAGGCGCTGCAGCGCCGCGGCGCATCGCTTGCGCAGCGTCGCATGGAACCCGTCAACGCGCGCGTCCGCGAACATGCCCGACGCGCTGCACCAGGACAGCAGCCGCAACAGAACCCTGAACGCGTTGTTATACTGAACCCGCAGAGCATTGAGCGATCGTTTCGTGTATCTACACCACAGGCTAAACGTGTAAAGTGATGTAAAGTACGCTCTGAATAATGTGATTTTAACCTGCACTGTACACCGACTGAACCTGTGCGCTATCTTGTTAGCTCTGATCGCCAATGCTCTGCGTTCCCTTTCGATATCAGCGTCATCACGCATGTCGTCGGTTACCCAGTGTCCAAGGTACTTAAATCTGTTTACCCTATCAAGTGGCTTAATGCTGCGACGGGGGGCGCAACGCTGGTTTTCCGCCGCAACACTTTTTGAGTGACGATGACGACGGAAAAACTACAATTGACTAACAATGACGCATACATAAATACATAAAAGCACCAAACCTAAGTTATCAGAGTCTCATACACATACCAAAAGTCTCAGGTCAATTTGACACTGAAAGTGGGTTAAATCTCAATTGCAAGATTTGTCCTACACAATATACTAACATACTAACAAAACATCATACTAACTACTTATACGTACTATCATACTAACAAGTCAACAACACAAGTAAGGGTGCGACCACACCGCCGCTCAAAAACGGTGACGTTACGGAATCGCAACAAAATGTATGAAGAAACGGTGAGAAAACGTGACGCATACGACACGTCACTGCGTATACGCGGCGGTTTGCTCGCACCCTAACTAATTGGGCTTCCAATCCAATAAAGCCAATCTGCGGAAACGTCGCCCTTTTTGAAGCACAACCTGAAACTGCGGCGTTCCCGCAGTAAAGGTCCAACCAAATGTGAGTCAGTGGTTCTACGGGTTTTGGTGATGGACACCAACTGTGGCCCAATTTCAAGACAATGCGGCGCGAGCTCATTTCCGGACGATTAACGATACTGTTTGCCGCGGTTTGTTCCTCATTTGCCTCAGAACTGACTAATTAATTATGAGATTCAATTTTTAGTATCTTTGTCGTATCAAAATAATAAAAAAATAATTCGTAAAAAAGTTTTACATTAAAGCTGAATTTACATTATGCAACTAATTTCATGCAACTATAGCATTCATTGCGGCGTTTGATTAATCACTTTTGAAGCGTTAGGTTATCGGGCGAGCAATGTAGTGCACGAAATTAGTTGCATAATGTACCTAAATTCGACTTAAGGTGTTGAATCATCATAGTCAATGCATTCTGTGATCTCTAATCAGGAACATAGGGCTTTCAGCATATATTTAGGTGTTGAATAGTGAAAAATTCAATAAATGTAGTTTGCTAGTTTTTTCTGATGTAAATTCAAGAAAATTTGTTTATAGCGCGCGGGAACTATAAAATTTTCCAGGATGTAAACCATTCTGTCCTTCTCAGGGCTTCAAACTAATATACCATACCAAATTTTATCACAATCAGTCGTGTAGTTTATGCGTAAATAAAAGCGTCCAAACAGTCACATTCGCATTTTTCTCATTAGCTAGGATTGTTATGGAAACACATTCGTACGAATAATAAAATTGTCACCTTTGCTTTTGTAGTGACCCTTGCTGAAATACCTAGTAGTAGATAATCCTACTAATATTATAAATGCGAAAGTTTGTGAGTGACGATGTGATGACGTGAGTGTGTGTATGTTTGTTCCTAGACACGCTAAAATAACTGGACGGATTTGGATAAAATTTGCAACGAAGATAGCTGGTACCCTAGAATAAAACATAGGCTACTTTTTATCCCGGAAAATTGAATAGTTCCCGCGGGATAGCGATAAACATAACAATTGCTAATTCTACGCGGACGAAGTCGCGGGCAGTAGCTACTAGCTAGTATATAATAATCTTGTTTATTCTACAAAGTTTATCGAAATTCTCAGCTACAAGTGGCACGTTTTATCGTCAGTGATGTGAACGGCACCGCATCACGCGAAGTGTCGGCTAAAGCGGCAAAACGTCAGATTCACTGACTTCCTAATTCTCTTACATTGTGACTTGAAATATAGGTTACGTATATTAAATACTTGCTTCTACCCGCGACTTCGTCTGCGTAGAATTAGCAATTGGCATGTTTATGACTATCCCCCGGGAACTATGTTATTTTTCGGGATAAAAAGTAGCTTATGTTTTAATCTAGGGTACCAGCTATCTATCTTCCTTACAAATTTTATCAAAATCCGTCCAGTCATTTTAGCGTGAAGAAGGAACAAACATACACACTCACTCACTCACATCGTTACAAATTTTCGCATTTATAATATTAGTAGTGTGGCGAACTAGTGGACTGTATCTATGAATGAAAACAAATTATGATGATTAACTGATTTTAATGAATAGGTATAAAGAAACTACATGAAAGAATGGGTGACCTCGTGGCAGCAGCACCTCCTGGCGTGGTTCGTAACGAACTGAAGTTTTGTTATAAAAAAATGAGATGCTGCTGTCACGAGGTTTACAAAGGCCAGCTACAAAAGGAGTTTATCCTCCACAAGTAGGATACAGTAAATCAAGGAAGTTAGTTCTTTAGGCTAGCGTTAGAAATAACTAAATTATAGTAATATTAATTAGGTTAATTCAATATTATAAGCTTGGAGAATTTCTCAATAAATAGTTACAGTTGAATTCCGATGTCTGATACATATTTCATAGTAGATATTTTCCCCCTTATTCCTACACGCTCTTTAGGCTTCTACTAACTTAGAAGTTTGTCCTTACTTGCCATTTCTAAGTTAACAGAAGCCTACGGAGTGTTTATGAATAAAGGGTTAAAGTATTACTGTCGGGACTTAACCGCGTAAAAAGGGATAAACAGAGCCTAGTAACAAGACCTAAAGGCCACGTTTATCATAATTCGAACTGAAAGGTGGGCGGGCTTCGTAGGGCAGGCGTGGACGTCACGGGATAAAAAGTCAATTGGTAGCAACAACCAATGTTTTTAATTCGCAAAAATATACATTAATAGTCGGAGCGGCTAGACTGACCACACGTTCGGGGAGACGTCCTACAGGCGTAGAAGCATCAAGCCAAATCGCGGGCACCACAATCGCTATATACGTGAGTAATTCAAATAGTGTCCTACGAGCGTAGAAACGCTGTTCAATAGCTCAGGATAAAGCGTTGATGTAGCGGACTTCCTTATTAGGCAAACATTTACCAAAAGCCTTTATGGAATCTGAGATGACCAAACGTTAGCGTGATTTAATTCGACGCCAGCGCCATCTCTGGGCGCTCCGCGTACTAAGTGCGCATCGATCGCTCTTTCAACTGGTCGCGGTGTTACACAACTATATAATTGCAATTTGATTGGTCGGATTATGCACTACTCATCACCTACATGGAAGTACAAGCTTGAAATACGAACGCGGTGAACGTTTCCAAATTAAAACATAAAAAACAAAATTGCTTAATAGGTTTTAAACGACGTCGCAAATATTTGCACGGGACCTTTTCGGGTGCAAACCTTTTAGAACCGGTTTCTTGCTAGGGTTGGGGCGAATTACAAAGGTGCTGGGGACACGGCCATTATAACACGATTATTATTAACAGCCTTCTGAAGACGATAGCCGTAAGAAATGAGTGCTCCATGATGCAACATTCTACAATGAAACCTGGATAGCTGGGACTTCAAGGGACCTTTTTTTTTTTTTTTTTTATGTGAATAGGAAGGCAAACGAGCAAGTGGGTCACCTGATGGTAAGCGATCACCACTGCCCATAGACACCCACAACCCCGGAGGGATTGCAGATGCGTTGCCAACCTAGAGGACTTAGATGAAATGCCTCTTGTGCCCGTAATTTCCCCGGCTGTCTTACTCTCCACATCGGAACACAGCAGTGCAAGCACTGCTGCTTTGCGGCAGGATTAGCGAGTAAGATGGTGGTAGCGATCCGGGCGGACCTTGCACAAGGCCCTACCACCTGCGAATTAGTCTCATTTAAAGAGGTATTCCACTTACCCAGTGTCTCAGATAGCTAGGTATAAATAAATATCTGTCTCATTTACAGAGGCTCTCATTAATAGAGGTGAAAATAGAGGTTATTTCAGTTATAGAGGTGCGATTATGAAATGATATAACGTATTGTGGAAACATTATACATACCTACATGAGTAATTAAAAGAAATAATTAATAAACAAAAAAAAAAAAAAAAGTACGTTTTATTATATGCGCAGTACAAAAACGCAAGTAAAGATTTGAGCCTTAATTTCGGCATTTTTTTATAGACGCCGATAATAGCAAAACAAAACTAAAGCGGGAGGACATTGAGGCACAAAATTAGCCAAGTACGGAATTAGCAGGTAAATTTAGTAAACAAAACGGTAATTTAAATACGTAGGTAGTGCCAGTTACAGAGGTGATAAAATTTTGTCTCAGTTACAGAGGTATTTGCCAGTGAAATTCAAAGGAAACAATTAACAATTTAGAGAAACCTCCACACATCTGAAAAGCAATTCAATGATGTGTGTAAAGTTCCCAATCCGCATTGAGCCCGCATGGGAACTATAGCTGAAACCCTTTCATTGTGAGAGGAGGCTTGTGCCCAGTAGTAGGACGAATATAAGCTGAAGATTTTGATGATGATGATGTATGAATATTTGTTACTTTTGCGCCAAAACGGCCGGACAGAGGATCATTTCGTGTAAATCAGTTAAGCGGTTTAAGCGCGGAGAGGTTACAGACAGATACACAAATCGACGGGAAATATTGTGTCGTTGCATCTGTTCTACTTAGCAAAAATATTTTTTCACGACCCGCGATAAAGAAGTTCGCTCTCATAGATGCAAACTTTTGCACAATTCCTTACTTTAAAGCTGAATTTACATTATGCAACTAATTTCGTGCAATAATATAATATATATATATATAATATAATAGCGTTTACATTGCTCGGCCGATAACCTAACGCTTCAATAGTAATTAATCAAACGCCGCAGTGTAATGCTATACTTCATTTAATTTAGGATGAGAAACCACAACAACATTATATTGCGGTTCGTGAACTGTAATCTCTTAACAATTTGTACTAGAGTAACAATTGATGACACGCAAATAAAGTGACATTAAAACAATTTTATTTTGCGGCTGCCAAACTATTGCACTGTACTATTTGCTAGGTAAGAAATAGTTGACCAGACGCAATATAATGCTATTGTGGTTTCTCATTCTAAATTAAATGAAGTATAGTTGCACGAAATTAGTTGCATGATGTAAATTCGGCTTTAGTCTCGGAATGACATCCGTGTGGATGCATCCTTATGCCTTGTACAAACCCGGTCGCCTGTGGCGCCGAGATTAGCTGAGTCCACACCGACACTACGAACTTAGTTTAGACTTGCTGGGCTTTACTTTGACCCCTTGGTGGGGAAAGAAGTTTAAGTTTAACCTTTGCTCCTCTCACCTATTCAAAGGTTAACTGGTAGAGATCCCTTATAGGGACAAGTTCTCCTTTTTTTTGTGATTTGTGTCTGTTTCTTTATATTTGTACAATAAAGCACTTACTTACTTTGTGGCTCTACAACAAATGAATGTCAAGTTAATACGAACAAAAGCATATACAAACTGATAATTTGTTTTATTAGAATGAACAAAATCATTCAATGAACACAAAATATTTACCTTGCTACTCCAGGTTTTATGTAGGTAGTTGTTGATGGCTAATAAAAATTATAAATAAGAGGGTAGTTTGGAAATATACGAATATGGGTACATTTAGTTTATTTATAGAATTACAAATTAGTACGACGTTGGTTCGCATGTGCATCGGTTGTGCTCTAACTTTGAGAATGATCCCGTAGAGGGATCGAAACGCGCGTCAGTGTTTGTGTGGGGTTAGGATTAATTAAGTTTGTGGGATTTGGGTGCGTTTTCTGTGGCAGTAGTGGTGGGTGGGCTTGCATGCAAAACGTATATATTTCGCACAGGCTTGGTTATCTTGCACGTAAGTAGCGGAGTAGCAAGGTAAATATTTTGTGTTCATTGAAATGGACCTTTGCAATTAACGCCTGATTCAATAAAATAATTAAAATCATTCATCTTGTTACTCCGCCACTGTTTTTTACTGTTACCGTAGTTTCAAATGTTTCCTGTTCATTGCAATGAACATGATGTCATCTAGAATGGAATCATGTTTTAAAAATGGAATTTAAAGTGATATAAGTTTTGCAAGCTTTAATGGATAATTTTAGCATATATTTTCTGCTAATATAAGAAATGTTATAACGTTTATGAAGGCATCTAATTAAAATAGCTCAGAATCGTCTAACCTACCTGCCTTTACCTTATTAATCTCAGCGGTACGCCGTAGCAGTGCTACGAGTCTACGCCTCGTAGACAGCTACGACCACAAAGCTGAGGTCGGCTACGAGAGTCCTTAATGTTAATTATACTATCTGAAATAGTGATGGTTTACAAAATATGTCAACATTTTAGTCTGTATTCTTGAACACATCAACCTTATTAAGTAGTTAGAATGTACAGAAAAAAAACTCACTGAACATTGCATATTATAATACTGTCTTAAAATTAACACAGAATACTTTAACAAATCATATGTTCATTTGTACTTAGCATTAGTTATTGTTGTTCTGCTTAGGGATATCGATCTCATAAATCAAGTCTTTATCCCTTACGCGACTTAATTTTGATTTAAAATTTATGTTAAAAAAACATTATTTAATCAAACCAATCCAACCACCTGCCAAAATATTCCAGAACTTATTATAAGTACAAAAAAAATACAAAAATACAAAATAATTTATTTCACCAAAAAACATAACCTAATAATAAGTCACCTTGCATTCTGTTATTTCAACATCATCTCCAGCCTTTTTCCATCCCAGTGCTGGGCACAGGCCTCCTCTCACAATGAGAGGACTTGGGCTATTATAGTTCTCACGCGGCCCGGGTGCGGATTGGGAACTTCACACACACTATTGAATTGCTTCAGCTCATGGTAAATTTCAAATGAGGAGATATCGCACATAATTATAAATGCCGCAAAACTCAGAGGTAGACAGAGAGGCAGCCTACGATTCGAACCCACTACCCTCTGCTTGTTTATTTTAATTACAGCACTAACATCCTTGTCCATTAGTTCAGCCGTTCAGCCGCCCGTACCGCTCGCGAGGACTGCGATTTGTTAGTCATCGTACAATAAAAATAAAAAAAACCCTCTACTTGAGAGGCCATAGGTCAAACCACGGTTTTTTCTTACACACTTGAGATTTCGTAATGGGCCGTTACTTAAAGGAATAAATAAAAATTTCTCAAGCTTTGCATTGTGGTGCCATCTGTTGGCAGACGCCTAGCAACCGCAACTCACGAAGGTTTCGTCTACGTGATGTAGATGGCGCTGGCGGTAACCGCGGCGGTGAAAGTTATAATAGGCTTTGTTTACCAACTTTCTAATAGTTTGATTGAAATCCGAGTTTATACGGGATCTGGGGATATTTAGCGAGGCTTTATTTTATGTGAACAGATTCTTAAATGCTTAGTATTTTATTTAGATAACTGAAAAAATGATTATTAAACTGTAAACGAAACAACTTTGGAAACAGGCTTTGGTTTAAGATTACAATTTTAGACTAGATTTTGGCGTCGTCGTAGATAAAACACAGCAAATAATTTATCTTACGGATTTCTGAGTTGTTCCAAGTTCTTAATTATTACAACCCCGTCAAAATGATCGCGTTTAATAAGATTTCCTAAAACTTGTGTAAATCTACACTGTGTGTGTCTAGAATATCCAACCCGGAACATTTCTTGCAATTTGACTAAAAACCCCTCTGTAAATATATTTCAGGTATTTTTATTGTGTTGCGGTTGAAAAATGTTTCCGTGAGATAAAAATACTTAGCGTCAAAAGGGAGACCTAATTTTAAAGCCAAAATTAATAAACCTTTACTAAAACTAGTTTTTTACGCTGATGATCTAATTTTCACGTCTGTGTTTTTTTGTTGTTTCATTTCTATAAAATTGTGTGTATGCTCTTATATAATTACTAGCTGTTGCCAGCGACTTCGTCTGCAAAGAATTCGTTTATCGCTATCCCGCGGGAACTTCGCAATTTTCCGGGATAAACAGTAACTTATGTGCTATTCCAGACTTTTCTCTATCTAAGTGCCGAATTTCATCCAGATCCGTTGGGCCGTTCTGGCGTGATTGAGTAAC
Organism: Pandemis heparana; assembly: GCA_963854515.1. NCBI lineage: Eukaryota > Metazoa > Arthropoda > Insecta > Lepidoptera > Tortricidae > Pandemis > Pandemis heparana. Next base: position 11,396,771 of record OY978022.1, on the reverse strand, counting down.
AAACAAACATCCATCCATCCATCCATCCATACTTTCGCATATATAATATTAGTAAGATTTGTGTCTTGCAAAATTAATAAATGTCTTTTTTCTTTCTTTCTTTTATATGATAGGGGGCAAACTATCTGATAATTACTCTGGAACCTGCTTTGAACGTAATACGTAGGTATATTTTTCGCTTTGCCGCTTTAGACGCGTTTTTTGTTCAGTTATGTCGAAATGATCTTAACGAGGATTTATCGCACACTTAAAAATCACCATAGATACAGACACACCCACAAAGTTTCTCATTTATAATTATTTGTTATCTAACTAATATTATAAATGCGAAAGTATGGATGGATGGATGGATGGATGTTTGTTTGTTACTCAATCACACCAGAACGGCCCAACGAATCTGGATGAAATTCCGCACATAGATAGAGAAAAGTCTGGAATAGCACATAGGCTACTTTCTATCCCGGAAAATTCCCGCGGGATGGCGAAAAACGAATTCTTTGCAGACGAAGTAGCTGGCAACAGCTAGTATTGCATATGTGCGATAACATTTGAAATTTACCATGCCATGAGCTTTTCAAGGAAAACATCGTGAGGAAACCTACATACATCTGCGAAGCAATTTCAAAGGTGTGCGAAGTTCCCGATCCGCGTTGGGCCCAAGCTCAAGCCCTCAAACTCTGATAGGCCTGTGCCCAGCAGTGGGACGTATTATAAGCTGGAGTTGAGATGAGATGAGTTAGACTGCATCTTCTCTTCTCAGTCGGATGCTCTTGACAGAGCAGTCGTGGTCACGCGAGGCTCCCGGCAGCGCTTCACCACCGCGCGCTATTTGTCCCTAGCTGAAGCCTGTCTTGCGCAATCGTTGATAGGGTTCTCTATTGATTTGCCGAAAATTTTATTGCCGAATTTCACTTCCCAACCAACGTTTGGCCGAATTTCATTTTGCCGAATCATCATATGGCAACTTGTTAAAATGATTAGTTTCATTTCCCAACCGCACGATTGCCAACTCAACGTTTGTTTTTTTTTTACATGGACACTTATTAAAATGATTTTTTTTTTATGTAGCCAAATGGTACTACATAACCATTAGTAAAAAATAAGACATTCGAAGGTAAAATAAAGACTGTTTATAAATTAAAACAAACATGTTCGCGGCTAAGGGGTGGCACTTTTTCGGCCTAGTGTAACATTTGCCATGTGAAAGATATTCCAAAAGTTTAAAATCAAAATGATATTTGACTTTATGAAAATTCGGCCAAATGAGAGGTTGGCATACAAAAATTTGCCAATTGTCAGTTGTCAAAGTGAACATTCGGTGAAACGTTGGTTGCCAAATGATATTCGATCAAAAAAAATTCGGCGAAAAGGCAGAACACCCGTTGAGGGATCTGTCAGCGACTTGATTTGGAGATTGCATCTATGGAGTATTGATTACAATCAGTAAGAGTACCTATAGATAAACTTCCATTACTACGACGCAAGTGCTTACTGGCATTGTACAAAACCCCGATTCACTTCATTTACATATAAAATAAGACATCACACGGCTAACGGGGTTATTATGAAGATGAATTCAAGTTAACGAGCGGTGAGGTATACAACTGTCATTTGTATGCCGGGAAGGTTCTCCAGTCCTTATCTTTCTTTGTCATGCCGCCTTTTGAGAGCAAGGGACAGAATATTTAAGTGTCGAGTTTATTGGCAGGGTGATTTATTGGCCAGTCAGTATTAGTAGGTATTTATTCCCTTATTTATAAAAAGTTACATACAATACAATACAATAAGTCTTTATTGAACACCACATATAACAATCAAAACAGAAAAAAGGTATACAGAAGTAATAAGGTAACAATAGGCGGCCTTATCGCTACAGAGCGATCTCTACTAGGCAACCATAACGGACCGGAGAAAAGAACTGATATGAGCAGGTGGACATACCTACGTGGCGAAAAGTTATGGTATGCTAGCTGTTGCCCCGCGGCTTTATTTGCGAAGAATTCGTTTATCGCTATCCAGTAGAAACTAGGTAATTTATTTAAGATAAAAAGTAGCATTTAGCAATAAAATACCGAACTATACTTAAACAATCTGTGAGCAAATTTTATTCAGATTTGTACGTTCTTACGTTCTTAGGTGATAGAGCAAAAAATAGCTATCAATCCAAATCTCTTTTATAATACCTACTGCCGTGAACAAAACACATTCACCTTGCTACTCAGCTTCTCAACGGATTATTTAATAACTAGCTGTTGCCAGCGACTTCGTCTGCAAAAAATTCGTTTATCGCTATCCCGCGGGAACTACGCAATTTTCCAGGATAAAAAGTAGCCTATGTGCTATTTCAGACTTTTCTATACCTATGCGCCGAATTTCATCCAGATCCGTTGGGCCGTTCTGGCGTGATTGAGTAACAAACAAACATCCATCCATCCATCCATCCATCCATCTATCCATCCATCCATCCATACTTTCGCATTTTTATAAATATTATTATTAGTTAGATGTATGTACAGAATAGTGTTTAATCTCAACTGGCAACATTCCAGATTATGATAGGAAATTAAATCGGCCCGTATGAGCCAGCCGAGCTTTTTGGACTGGAAATAAGCTTCTGTAGTCTACTTGGAAGCATGCGTTTACTGAAACAGCGCCAATAATTGAAAAGGATTAATGAGATATTGCAAAACAGTTGAAATTCAGAGGCGGAACCGACATTGGAACTACCTGAAATAATTTTATTTTGACATGAATAAAATTTCTACGATCACAGCTTTATCAGAATATACTTTTTTTAATGAAATAAAGACTAACAGCTTTATTCATAAAAAGTTAGAGGCTCGCTATAAGCTCGCTATAGGACCGATGCAAAAAAGCATGATTCATAAACGTCAATTAGCGCTAATCAGTCCATCAAGGGTCTGTTAAGTCTTCCGAAAGTTAGCGGACCGTAGACCCTACTTTATCTCTCTGCTAACTCACAAAATGGCCGCCACAAATGTGAACAGCTGATTTTGGCAAGAGCAAAACCATACGGAAGAGAGTTTTTTGTTTTAAGTTTATCCCCTCCGGGAAAGGTAAAGGAAACTAGATCCACACTGCCTCGTCGGTCGTGTTAGGCTGAAGCCATGTTTTCGGTTTCCCGCTAATTCGCTGCTACTGCTGTCAATTTTTTTTTTTAATTCACTAAAAGGCCATTTTTGGTCTATGATTTGTCAAGGTCAAGGTGACAACATAACGCGTCTAATCCATTCATCAGCAGCTCATTAGCTAACAGACTGCTAGCAAGCGTTTATGAATCATACTTTTTAACAACTGTGAAATAAGCTTAATCAGTCTGTTAAATAATGGACCGATCAAACCTCAATTAAGGATTTTTTATGAATAAGGCTGTAAGTATATTACTTAAATTATGGAAATAAAAGAACGTACCTCAAATAGCGCGTGAGGATCAAACAGTGCCGGTAACCTACTAAATTTCACTTCACTGATCAATACCAGATAAAGCGTTTACGAATAAAACTTTTATCTCCGAACACGGCCGAACATTCCAATGCTCACCCCTGTAAGTGAAGTAACAAATTTAGTACTCCGACTCTGTGAAGTAATCGGATATATTGAGTGAAAAAATCCTATTTTCTGCGGCAGGAACTTCTTATCGTAGTTTCGTTATAATTTGATATTAAAATATTATTATGTCCGTCCACACATCTGCGACGCATTCAATGGTGTGTGTGGAGTTCCCAACTGGGCCCGCGTGGGAACTATAGCCCAAGCCCTCTCATTCTGAGAGGCCTGTGCCCAGCAGTGGGACGTATATAGGCTGGAGAAGAAGATATGTCCGTAATTTCGCAGTTCGGTATAATAATACCGCCTCTCTCACTCTTACATTAAAGAGTATTATTGGTGTGAGTGAAACGGCGCGAAACGAATTTTGAAGTGTAAAGCCAGAGTTATTATCTAACTAATATCTAACTAATATTATAAATGCGAAAAGTATGGATGGATAGATGGATGGATGGATGGATGGATGTTTGTTTGTTTGTTACTCAATCACGCCAGAACGGCCCAACAGATCTGGATGAAATTCGGCATATAGATAGAGAAAAGTCTGGAATAGCACATAGGCTACTTTTTATCCCGGAAAATTGCGTGGTTTCCGGGGGATAGCGATAAACGAATTCTTTGCAGACGAAGTCGCTGGCAACAGCTAGTAATAAATAAGAAAGTATGGATGGATGGATGGATGTTTGTTTGTTACTCAATCACGCCAGAACGGCCCAACGGATCCGGATGAAATTCGGCACATAGATAGAGAAAAGTCTGGAGTAGCACATAGGCTACTTGTTATCCCGGAAAATTGCGTAGTTTTCGCAGGATAGCGACAAAACGAATTCTTTGCAGACGAAGTCGCTGGCAACAGATAGTAAAATATATACTGATGAGCAAAAATAACGGGTTTATTCATACAACTTTGTATGGGAAACGACCCGCCATTTCTTTCATCATAAAAATACCTTATAAGGAAATTTTGTAGCTTATATCTTGCCACATAAAATTAAAGATCATCTCAACTGCTTGCCAAGTAACTTGGCAACATTTTCGTGGCTTGTACAGCATGCACGTTTGCCCCATTTGTCAAATAATAATTCATTATACAATAAAACCGCAAACTTGATGTAAACACGTGGGCACAAAGAGTGATTAATTGCACCGTGTGACGGGGACTTTAACAACTATTCGATAATTAGTTTCATGTGAAATGGACTTTATACTGCAGCAGCAAAGTTTAAATTGGTTCAAATTTATTTAATAAGTGCTCTTTTAGAGCGCTGAGAGCTGAACCACGTAACTATATTAAAGTATACTGACGAGCAAATACAAAGGGTCGCTTTTCATACGAATTTGTATAGACCCGTATTTGTAGTGACCCGTTATTTTTGCCTTTCAGTGTAGATGACCTACGTAAAAAAGCCGTGGTAACCTAGTGGTTTGACCTGTAGCCTCTTCAGCAGAGGGTTGTAGGTTCGAATCCCGGGCTCGCACCTGAGTTTTTCGGAATTTATGTGCGATATCTCATTTGAAATTTACCATGAGCTTTTCGGTGAAGGAAAACATCGTGAGGAAACCTGCACACAACTGCGAAGCAATTCAATGGTGTGTGTGAAGTTCCCAATCCGCACTGCGCCCGCGTGGGAACTATAGCCCAAGCCCTCTCATTCTGAGAGGAGGCCTGTGCCCAGCAGTGGGACGTATATAGGCTGGAGATGATAGATAGATAGATAGTGTAGATGACCTACGTAATTGCAGCGAAATGTATGAGAATCGAGCGTGTCAATTGTTGGATATATCATCGGCGTGTCACAGAAGAGTAGATCTTCATTCTCTCGACGGGTGTGTTACAAAGGTTGACTGTAAGGGATCCCTTAAAGGGATAAGTCCGTTGTGCATGTATCTAAGTGTTTGTCAATAAAATTGTATTTGTTTTATGTTTATTTTGCACACTTAAAGAGTTTACATACATAGCAACATACAATTATTCAGATTATCAGTGTTACGTGGTTTTTTAAACGAACTTAACTTTGTCAAAAATAAAGTTATGAGCATAGCGTTTTTAAAGGTTGCTGTTGAAATGAAAAAAAAAAAATGTAAACTAACAGGGTATTATACAATATCTGTATAGGCATATGCCTATCTTGAAATTTATTATGGTGAAGAAGGAAAAGCTTTTGTCCAGTCTCGGGAAACAATAATAGAAACAAAATACGTATTAGGCCCGCAGTGAAACTCCACAGCTCTCTTACTGTCAAAAGAGTCCTGCGCCCAGATGGGACGCCTTTGTAACAATTCGGCTTATTTTGATTGCTTAATAAGCTTCAATAAGGGCACAACCAAATTTTCAAGCCTGAAACCGAATTAACGATTGAATTTAATTGCAGTTTAAATAACACCGCAATGGAAACAAACGCTTACTTTCACAACCTCGTATTTGCGGAAACCATGTAGTTTTATAACCAACCTAAATCTTATATAGGTACGACAGTGTTGATTTTGATTTGACATAATTCGGGTGGACACGAGATCGCAAAGGAGAATTTACCTGCATACAAACCTTCCATTACAACCCAGTTGAAATTTAAGCCGTAATAGATACTCGAGTCTCTGATCATTAATTACTTCAGTTAACTTCAGCGCTGATAGATGGCGCTATTCTCAGTTTTAATTACTCGAAGTTTTTGGTGGTTTTGTGATTGATAATGGACTTTTAGCTGTTTTGTGTTTAGGAATTCACACAAAACAGAATCTTTGTATACCTACTTAATGTTAGACCAAAATAGTGTGGTTTCATAAGTAAGACGCATACTTTCTTTTCTGTTTAATTGTGTGTTTAAGTTTAAACATACTTAAATCCGGTTTTATTTGTTTACAGGTTAGGCTCGACCAACGTAATATAACACTATGAAAACGAAAAATTAACTAACGTTTTTGATGGTTTATAGGACAATAAACTTCATTGAGAGAAATCAAAACATTTAAAGTCACTTTGAGAACTACTTACCTATCTAACTTTTGAAACGGCTTACGTCATAATCATAACACACATCTAATGCAAGTTCTTACCTATTCTTTACCTGTGGAATATTGCATTACATCCAGGCAAAACGGAACTCGTAAGTAGTTTCCCAACACAAAAGTTTCGAAGCGCACGAAACCAATAAAAGGAGAATCGTGGCGAGACTGGACGCAATTGGTATCGGGCTCTCAACTTTTCAATTTCCGCAATCTACGTTGACGATCTGATAGCGGTCAGTACCCAAGATTTTTGATCTTAAATCTGCTTTTCCACTTGGGCGGAACGCTAAAAATAAACAATTTAAATCGATGTAAATCATTCATATTCTTAGCTACATCATCAACTGATCTTGTTAAAATTTGGTATGGAGATAGTTTGGGACCCAGGAAAGGACATAGAGCAGTTTTCATCCCGGAAAATTTTATAGTTCCCGCGGGCGCGATAAACGTATTCTCTGTATACGACGTCATGAGCAAACAGTTGGCACCTAAATTAATATTGGAGTGAAAAAAAAAAATGCTACCAATTTTACAATTGAGACAATGACCGAGGCTCACATCCTTGGTATCAAAACTGTATTTAGTGGTTTCTTCTACTATTTATTTATTTATTTTAGTACCTACTTAAATGACGAATAAAATGTCAACGGAGTGAGATTTGAGCAAAGTGTTTGGTCACTTTTAAAAATCGCCGCGATTTCACGCCAGTTTAGTTGCATTGTGTTGTGGTTATGAATTACATTAGCCGACGCCTGAAAACTATGCCGGTGGCGCCATCTATGCATAGCGTCATGCAACTAATGCCCTAGCTCCCGCCATTTTGTTTACAAACAAACCCTGCTCGGATTTGAATTAATGAATTATTTATGAATAGAATAATGGGAAACCGCAACGAAACTGCGTAATAATCGGAGAATAGTTGGCAACCCTGGTTACGAATAATAAGGGGATTATTCTGATTTAGTACATCTAAAAATGAGTCTATTTTATAAATAGACTGTCGTAGGTTTTAACTACTCAGGCTCCGTTTTCTGGTTATCGTCGGCTGTAGATTTTTAATCGCGACTCTTCTCAAAGTGTGCAGAAAATATCGCGCGAAATATTTACAAAGTGTGTATTTACTATGGATGTTATCTTGGTACGGTGGGGGAGCCTTTGGGTGATTTTTATTTCATAAAAAAATGTGGAACAGAAACAGAACTACATGGTACCTACTTCTTCACTACATAGTATAAAACAAAGTCGCTTTCCGCTGTCTATCTGTCTGTCCCTATGTATGCTTAGACCTTTAAAACTACGCAATGGATTTTGATGCCGTTGTTTTAATAGATAGAGTGATTCGAGATAAAGGTTTATAATATATAATACACAGACGATCTCGTGGGCAGAAGCTTACTGTAGAAATAAAATTGTGAAAATTGCAAATTGAGGGCTCAAAACAAGTAAGGAAAAAATTTTAATGATAGATTTAGGTTATTTAGCCGACAATACAAACATCCCATGCATTCTAATTCTAATCAAGTACCTACATATTAATACCGATTCAGTGATTGCACACGTCAAACGCAGTACGTTATCAGTAGATTCCCGACCTATGTGAACGTATTATATACAATTATTTAATAGGTATCTAGGATGAACAAGATTTATCGATTCAAACTTTCGCGAATTTCACACATTATTATATGTAAAATAAAGACCAAGTGCGGGTAGTTAGGAAAACCCGTGCAGCTAGAAGATGTTGATACCCTCCTCTTCAGTCCTCTCGAGACCATGGATGCAAAGCGCGTCCGAAACGTCGAGGTATTTACAAAAATACTTTTTGTTTTTGTTTACGTGATTAAGTCCCCTTTTATTATAATATAATAATGAACAAGATTTGTTACTTCATTGCATAAAGTTCCGACCACACCGGTGCGTAAAAGACGTTGACGGTGCGTATAGGTACGCAACAAAATGTACTCAAGAAACGGTGAGAAAACGTGACGCCTACGACACGTCACTGCGTATACGCGGCGGTTTGGTCGCACCCGAAACGGTGAGAAAACGTGACGCCTACGACACGTCACTGCGTATACACGGAGGTGTGGTCGGATCTTAAAGGTTGCAAAGGCAAAGCAATGCGGAACGCAGATTCGACCGATCACATTAAAAAGGGATTGAGGCGAGTTATGGATATTAATTAGTATATTTATAACTTACCTGAATGATCGAGCTTTGCTCGCTATTTTTATGCATACTAAATTTCATGAAAATTGTTGGAGCGTGTCCGAGATCCAGATTATATGTAAACTAGAACTAGCTTCTGCCCGCGACTTCGTCTGCGTGTTATGCATAAAAACCTTGAATCACTCTATCTATTTAAAAAAACCGCATCAAAATCCGTTGCGTAGTTTTAAAGATCTAAGCATACATAAGGACACAGACAGGCAGAAAGACAGCGGAAAGCAATTTTGTTTTATACTATGTAGCGATGATGATAAGTACTCGTTTAAAGGTATTACATAGTTTTGATAGGTCAGGTAAATGCTGCAATAGTAAAGTAGCAGTTATACTTATACGCCGAATAGCACATATCCTAGAGTCTAGGCTGGAAACGCGTCTGTAATCCTGTAGAGTTGCGAGTGTCTATGGATGGTGCTGCTGGCTTATCACCAGGCGACCCACTTGCTCGTTTTCCTTCCTTGTCGTATAAAAAAGTATAAAACATGTATTGTAAGTATTATGTACCTATTTGTCGCGAAGTTCACTTAATTACGTTTAGCGAGAACAATAAAATGTATCTTTATTGGTCCTCGTGTTTTTATTGTTATATTGCTAACGTTACGTGTATTGCCGTCACAAAATTAATAAAACCTAAGGGCTGTTTATCACTCTCCAAAAAATCACCATCATCATCATCCCTGTCATAAACACGGTCCACTGCTGGGGCTTCATCCTAGAATGGACACGACTTGGAATACACATCTTTTCACACTCACATTATTTAATTATTTAAAAGCCATTTGTTTAGCTCTTATAGCCTGAAACACAGGATTTCCTAGTTCAGTTTCCTAGTGCAGTTGTTAACTTAGATTTATAAGGAAAATTTGTTCTTAGTTACTATAAGAAAACGGGACTTAATCATGTAAACAAAAAGTCGGGGCTTACTCACCTGCTATGGGTGGTGTAGGGGTATAGCACGCGTCACGGAATGACGAGGACCCGGGTTCGTTTCCCGGCTATAGCTTTACTTTTCGGATTTTTCTATGTGTTCTAATTTTCAGTGTCAAGAAAGTTTGCATCGATACGTTGTTCTTAGTTATTTTGTAAAACATTTACGAATAAATTATCTTTATCTTTATCTTTACCTCAAAAGAGTCTAGGGATCAATCCCGTATGAATTCTTGTACTCATTTGATTCCTATATGTAAACAGTTAGTAGCCGGCCATAAAGACTGTACTTCGGTCTTTGGAAAGAGACAACTGGCGTCACGTATGTTAGACCGAGACAACGCTATACGCAGCCGAAATTAGCCGAGAAGACCGATACGCGATTTTTATGGCCGGATTGTATGAATATTTAGGCAAAATAAGTTCCAAATCCAAAATGGACGAATTACTAAAAATAAACACCATTCATTTCTAGCTTCACAACCTACTAATAATTCGAATGATTGTATCTGTCACAACAATGAGGCAGAACTTCACTAAGTCCTTATTGAATCATAACAGAACAAGAAGTAAGTATAAGAGCGGCATACGATTTGCATTTTGCTGTCCGTAAAGGGACCGAAGTTAAAGAAAACTTGGGTGCGAGACGAGCGAGCTTACTTCTTATGAATTAAAGTATCTCTATACGTATACTTCTAATAAAGAGGTAACTCTAATTTCCTTGTACAGTCGAGAACATAAATGTCGATACAGCTATCATGTCAAATATACGTGTCATTGACCTTATTAAAATTCTAAGCGACACTGAAAATCAGAACACAAATAGACAAATCCGAAAAGTAAAGCTATGGCCTATCATTATTACTTTCAAATACTTACATGAGTTGAATAATTTTCTGTTTGGATCAAAAGTTTAATGGAAACGACATAAACGCTGGTAAAGAACGAAAACATATTTCCGAATTCAAACACTTTTATACATGTCAAATATTATTATAAAGAAAACCGATAAAACTCAATGAACCAAATAACCGCATAATAAACAGATGATCCCATGGGTCCCATATTTTACCTAACCTCGTATTGACAAATTGTGGATCCATAAAAGACAACTTTGCGTGCTTCAAGGTAGAGTTGAAATTTCACAATCACGTAAAAATGAGATACGAGCTTGGGAAGGTAATCGGATACTTTTCAATTTTTAATCTCTACGCGCGAATGGATAAATGGAAGCTTATAAAAATCTCATAAGAATAATGCTAAGTGAGCGACCCGTGAAATCGGTATAATTTATTTTTTGAGACTCATCATTTTGTAAAAGTTATGATCGTTTCTAACGAAAAATATGGACGGACCTTGTGCCAGTTTCGGTTGAATTAATTCAGTCAAAGATTTATCTTTGGAACATGATGTACCTACAGTCGATGATATAAAAAATATCGATACATTTTCAACATGAAACTACCGTGAGACTCAAACATAATTACAACAAACCGGATAACTCACGTATGAATGCCGAAGGAATGCTCCGAACCTTTAAAAAGTGACGTAGTCAGTGTTGTGTACTGCCCTACTTTGGACTATAATAAAAATGAGGGTAGTTGTGCGCCGATGTCAGCTACGCCGAGTAGCCGCGCGAGCAGAGCGTTGGCGCGCAGTGTTCGTTTCGCTGCCGCCGGGGCGAGCGCTCTCTGATGAAGGACTACGGAATAGTCCGAAACAATTGTCGGAGCATTCCTTCGGCTTTTATACGTGAGTTATCCGGTTGGTTGTAATTATAATATTGATACAGTTATCATTATCATGCCAAATTTATGTGTCACCGACATTATTGTTTGTAGCTTAAAGGTGTATGGATGTTCTTGACGTCTTGGTGCGTGGTTTATGCCCTTGACTGTACATATACACAATATCACGTCTATAACACTTACGGAGTAGAACGACCCTAAAGTAACAAGACCTAAAGGCCACGTTTAGCACGATTGTGGAAAGTGGAATCAAAATAGTGATGGGTTGCTAGCCGCATCGCCTTTAACATGATTCTTAACATGTACCATAATAAGAAGGAAACCTACTAGGTATTTAAATTGTCTATGTTATCACTAGTCTTCATCGTCTCCAGCCTATAATATAAATATGTTGTCCCAGTATTGGGCACAGGCCTCCTCTCAGAATGAAAGCATTTGAGGTTACAGTTTCTATGCGAGAACTTCACACACGCCGTTGACTGGCTTCGCAAGTGTATGCATATTTCCTCACAAAATTTCACTTCACCGAAAAGCTAGTGGTACATTTCAAATGTAATTTTGTTTATGTAGTCCGAAAAACTCAGAGGGTGCGAGCCCGGGATTCGAACCCACGACCTACTGCTTTAGAGGCCATGGGTCAAGCCACTAGGCTACCACTGCTTTTATGGTTCTAATAAAATTTGCTAATAGTTTGTACGAACGAGGTAGGCTCATGGAAGGCACGACCAAGTTGTACTCGCAAATACTTCTGCAGGCTTATTGTCTAACTCGCTCGCAATCGCCATCGTGTTCATGTTGACAGTCCATGTATGAATGTGACAACTAGCTGATTCCGATGCCAATTGACAACATTTCATTTTTATAACACCTGAAAATGTATATATGGTTCGAAAGCATTTTGCCTCCTGATCACTGCAATATGTTTATATAATTTTAATATCGCTTATTATAAAAAATAAAATTTAATTAAAAATATGTCCTAATTTTACCAAAACTACCACAGGATAGGTGAAACGCCTTTGCTTTTTTCACGAGAAAAAATAAGCGATCATAATTTTGTATTTTTGACAACTTCAAAGTACAAGGGGGGGCAACTCTGAAATTCTATTTTCGAAGTTTGTTGCATACCTTCACTCTCACTCTCAAGATAATGACTATTTGTATGAGCAGAACAGCACGAAGCGACCCTCGAAAATCGAATATTGGAGAATAGGGCCTGACATTGACAATTTGAAATTGACGTCAGTTTTTTTTTCTATAGAGAAAAGACAAAGGGATAAGTGTTTATTCTGTAATAGTATCGGACTTACGCCCTTTTAGAATAAGCACAAATTAATAAATTAATTATAAATTAAATACAAACCCTAGCGAAAAAATTAAACTGTCAGCATGTTCATCTTTTCAAACAGAATACAGAGAACCATTAAAATAATAGGCTCAGAAATATGAAATGTTGTCAATTGTCCGCCCATACATGAACTTTCAAAATGAACACGATGCCGACTGCGAGCGAGTTACGTCATAAAACCTGCTGACGTTGAAAAACTTTGCAACCGCGCCTCTATTGCAGTTTGATACGAGCCACTTCCACTTTTAAAATATCAAAAATCCCTTACAAATTGGACACGATACAGACGGAAACAGAAGACTAACATCAGTATAAATAACTACATAATACCTAAACTTAATCGTTTAAATTTAAATCTAAAGCAGTCAAGATAAAGTTCTTACTCAAAGTCTTCTTCGGTACAACCTAAGCCCTTTTCAAATGTCGCTCCTGAAATAGGAAAGTTTCATAAATGAGAACTACATTATACATTTGTGCCCTCCAGGGTAACCCTTTTTTCGTATAAATAAATAACTGATGAGGTGATATTCGTGGATCAGACGATCAGAGGCCATATTGTACAGCGCGGAGCTCGAAGCGCATTCAGCATCTCTTTCTATTCTCATTCTATACCAATTGTGCGAAAGAAATGGCTCAATCGTGGTTCTGGGTATTTAAGGTGCGACCACACCGCCGCTTAAAAAACGGTGACGTTACGGAATTGCAACAAAATGTATGAAGAAACGGTGAGAGAACGTGACGCATACGACACGTCACTGCGTATACGCGTCGGTTTGGTCGCACCTTTACAGGTTAAATAGTTATAGATTTGTATAGATATAATCAACTCGTGAGCTTTGCCTCTTCTTTGCCTGTATTACAGGTGATTGATACAGATATTACAGATGTAACAAGACATCAAGAGGTTACGTCTTGTTATTGTAAAGTTACTGCTGTCATTTATTACGTACGTAAAATGGTTACGCGGCGCTCGACTGATTTGTCATAATATTTTGCTGTTTATTTGAATTAGGTACAAGAAATAAAATCATGAAAGGCTTAGGCTAAAAATTGGTTGCCTGTAAAGTCGGTATACGGGCGAAAGTTTTACGTGACAACGACTTTGAGTGGTAAAATAATTTTAATGTGAATATTCATTCGTATAGTAGGAAGAAGGACGTGTAAACTTGTATGCAGGCGCCTAAGCGAAATAGAAGCGCAAGACATGAACCGGTGTGTATGCCTATCTCTCTCACTCTCTCTCTCTCGCTCTGTCTCTCTCGCTCTTAGGCGGGCTAACTGTGCTCGAGTGGAAGGGACGCGTGCCTTTCACTTTTTATGTCTGTCTCTCTCGCTCTTAGGCGGGCTAACCATGCCCGCGTGCCTCTCACTCGCTCTCATTGTGAGCGCATAACGTGAGCGGAGCGTAACGCAGTTTCTTGAAGTGTCACCCGGCAAACCAATTTATAAGACGTTGTCACGTCAAAAATTGTTTTGCTTACTGCACTTGTTATTTTACTTATCAAACAAGTCAATTCGACTTGGAGTTGGGCCAAAATTCACTTGCAACTTAAAATTGAAACGCGCACAAGTGTTGCACTGTCGCAGATGTTTTGCACGTGAGCTGACTGAGTAAGGCCTCACAGTCTCTACAAAAAGATGCTTCAAACACTATTAGAGTGATAATTAACTAAGGGATATAGTAGCAACGGCGGCTAAAACAAAATTTTGTTGTCATAAAAACGAGGTCTAGGTCTTGTTACCTTAGGTTCTATCTACCCCGTAAGAGATAAAGACGTGATTTGTGATTTGATTTATATATTACGGTAATATACTACAGTAAATTATCACTGGGGATGTTTGTAACAGCATACAGAATACATCTTATGCTGGATACTAATTTGCTCTCAAATTGTGAGTTGGATATAAGATTTTAATTTCTTCACTACATAGTATAAAACAAAGTCGCTCTCTCTGTCCCTATGTCCCTATGTATGCTTAAATCTTTAAAACTACGCAAAGGATTTTGATGCGGTTTTTTTTAATAGATAGAGTGAATCAAGAGTAAGGTTTATACGTGTAATACATGCATGATATACCGTGCGAAGCCAGGGCGGGTCGCTAGTGTAATATCTAATCTAACTAATATTATAAATGCGAAAGTATGGATGGATGGATGGATGTTTGTTTGTTACTCAATCACGCCAGAACGGCCCAACGGATCTGGATGAAATTCGGCACACAAATAGAGAAAAGTCTGGAATAGCACATAGGCTACTTTTTATCCCGGAAAATTGCGAAGTTCCCGCGGGATAACGATAAACGAATTCTTTGCAGACGAAGTCGCTGGCAACAGCTAGTATTTTATAATTTACTATATTTTTAACGGTCATGCTAATAATAGCCCTTGAGCTTGTTAGATCTCGAAACCGAAGAGGTATTATTTGCCAATTACGTTAAAGAATTAAGGGAGAGCCCGAGAACGAACCCCATTAAGGCACAGCTTTGATCACTTGAAGACAAACAAGTGCCTAAAAGGATACAAAGATGTACTTATACCTATTCGTAGGCGTTTCTAATTGGAAGTCCAGTAAGAAGCTGTGGCTGTGGCGCGCAGTGGGGTGTCTGAATACGGATTAGTACCTACATTATTGCAGAGGCCGGCACCAAGTCGATAGCTGGTCGAGTAATGTCGGAAGGCCGAGCGTTAGCGAGTAAAGTTACACATGCAAAGAACCTCTTGTTGGCAGGCTCGCATGAGAGACGTGGCTCTAACTCTGAATATGTTAATTATATAGGGGCTTATAATAGTTAGTGTAGATATGTTTTTTTAATATTCTCGTCACGATTCTCATAATCCTTTTAAATCGGCCACACACCTATATGTATAGATACGATGGCCGACGGGATCAGAATGTTCTCGAATGGCGTCCGCGGACCGGGAGACGAGCTGTCGGTAGGCCTCCAACAAGATGGAGCGACGACCTGATCAGGATCGCGGGATCGCGGTGGATGCGGAAGGCACAGGACCGGTCCGAGTGGAGAGCCTCGGGGGAGGCCTAAGTCCAGCAGTGGACGTTTAATTTCGTCAGTAAAGTTTTCAATCTGGAATGAATCCGCGTTAAAACCAAAACCAAAGCCTTTTCGCTTGAAATCGCGTCACATGGAAGGTTTGGAATCGGCGAGATTGTGGCGAGAATACAATCGAGCAAAAAGGCGACACAAAAATGTTACCGATAGAAGTCGCCGTTAATTTAAAATGTAATGTCGGTTCGAAAGATTAAGCTCCGTGACAGACAGTTGAACTGACCCAACAATTTCCCTTCTCTTTTGAGTTGGTCTCTATAAAAACTCTGTCAAATTTCACCTTGAGTTTGCAGTTGGCACAACATAAATTCCAGCAGACAAACAACCGCGATACCAACAAACGTCTGACTCGACGAGCTATAATGTGTAACGACAGTGACATTATCTCCTGGTACTTTTATCGACGACTCAGGAATGCCCGCTGCGACTAACGACTGTTGCGGACGTTGCTTGCATTGTAAGCGATAAAATACATGTTGGTGCGGTGACACGTGGAGCTAACGCGTTAGTAATAAACTGTAAGGCCAGCCACACACAATTGCCATTTTGAAATGAAAACTTTTTTAGCGGCCATGGGCACTTTTTTGGATGGGTAATAAATGTTAAACTCGCGTCAGACGTAAGACGGAAGAGAGTTTAAGTACCGGGGGCTCTCATACTCAATCACGAAAGACATTTCACCGATTCACGCTGTTACAAAAAATCGTTACTGCTGGTATCTGAACTACGAAATCAAGTTACCACGAAACTCTGTCCTGGGAAAGCAGAATACCACGTATACTATGAAATATTGTAACAACGTAAAACAATGCCACAAAAACGTGAAACACCTACATAAATTTTAAACGAATCTGTATTACTGCGAATTTAGAACCACGAATAAGTTTACTAATAAATTTGGTAACAGCGTAAAACTATGCCACGATAACATGATAAAAGAGTTACTTTGTTAAAATCTTCACTACTATGAATTTAACTTGTTCACTAAAAATAATACAAATAACAATAAATTTCATCTCATTTACTATTAAAAATCAATAAAAAGCAATCAAAAACAGAAAAAGAATTTCCTTAACATTTATGGTTAAAAAACCGAAAAGTATTTTCTTTTTGGTTACCATTTTGCATGATTTAGCTGTATTTTTTTTCTTACACAGCAGGTATTTAATATGTAAATTAAATTAATTAATCATATAATTCAAACATTTATTTGCTTTGATACAAGATACAAGATCAAACCCTGTAGTAATCATTTATCAATGTAATTTCTTAGTAATCAAATCATAGTAAGTAGAGCCTGGCAAGCGAAAGCGTGACTTGGATTATTTTTAAAATTTTAGTATGGCAACAGGCAACATTATTTCTCTGTCAAAGGCAAGTCAAAGTCTTGTCAGTATTTTGTGAGCTCAATTATTTTTAATTTATAATTGCCGTAATATATGGGTAAAACAATAAAAAATAATGTGCGAAAGCTGCAACATACCATGATCAGTAAGTTCAAGCAAAAACAAGACGAGAAAGAAGTTGTTTTCCAAGAGAGACAACAATGTTTACATGCGATGTTGGATTTTTTAGGTTAGTAACCTATGACTATGTAATCTTAATCCTTGTTGGCTGATTATTTGATATATTGACCATAATTATGATGATGATGATACCGTTGATGATATTCAAGGAACCAGCGAAAAGAAAAACAGTAATACCACATGTAATTTTTTTGAATTTGCTGCGTTTTCTCAGGTCACGCTTTCGTTTCCCAAGCTCTACTTGAAATTTAAAAGCAAGCAATTTTCGTTACCCACCCAGTGTCCATAACCGATCGGTTAATAATAATCCGGAAGTTAATGCACTCACGGAGGGTGCAAATTTGTCGTCGAAAGAAATGGCGTCGTAAAATTTTACAACTTCCAGGAGCCGATAATATGTTAACATTCCCGAATTAAGTCGTAACCAACTTTTATGGGTTAATCATCAAGCCGGGATAAAGTACACCAACTTTTATTATTGAATACTAGAAAGTCTTGGGAGGGTACGTACATTTTCGTAACCGTTTTCCAATGATACGCTATTACAATGGGGCTAGACATTTTAGAGTGCGTATTTGAGGTAGCGTAAAAATAATAGTGCAACACGCAGAGGGTGGTGAAATAAAGAATATCTGAGATCGCAGGAACTAGTTGTAAGAGCCAAAGGCGAGGTTGATAAACATTCTGATAAGCGTTCTAAGGGGGAGCCCTTTGTTCAGTGGACGTTTTCTGGCTGATGATGATGATGATCATTCTGGCGAAGTATATTAACTTGCCTAAAAGTAACTTAAAAGTCATGTTTTCTCTTAAATAATGTTCTGAAAACACCAGGCTGCGTTACACACCCGAGTTATTTATATTGTTAACTTTTTATTCAAATCTAACAGCCTTATTCATAAAAAGTTAGAGGCTCGCTATAAGCTCGCTATAGGACCGATGCAAAAAACATGATTCATAAACGTCAATTAGCGCTAATCAGTCCATCAAGGGTCTGTTAAGTCTTCCGAAAGTTAGCGGACCGTAGACCCTACTTTATCTCTCTGCTAACTCACAAAATGGCTGCCACGCATGTGAACAGCTGATTTTGGCAAGAGCAAAACCATACGCAAGACAGTTTTTTTTTGTTTTAAGTTTTTATTCCCTCCGGGAAAGGTAAAGGAGACTAGATCCACACTGCCTAGTCTGTCGTGTTAATTCGCTGGTTTCCCGCTAATTCGCTGCCACTGCTGTCAATTTATTTTTTTTAATTCACTAAAAGGCCATTTTTGGTCTATGATTTGTCAAGGTGACAACATAACGCGTCTAGGTAATCCATCAGCAGCTCATTAGTTAAGACTGCTAGCAAGCGTTTATGAATCATACTTTTTAACAACTGTCAAATAAGCTGAATCAGTCTGTTAACTAATCGACTAATCAAACCTCAATTAAGGATTTTTTATGAATAAGGCTGTAAGGCTCTATTAAGTCCCGTTACCCTTCAGCCAGCACTAATATTTTGATATTAATTTCAACGCCATCTGTGAGATTTCTCTTGAACTACTAGGAAATAGGGACCGCAACGGACTCTGAAGCGACACTGCTAAAGCGGAAAAAGGCTGTAACTACAAGCACTTAACTCCGGGACGATTTTTAGCAATTATTTTGAACCTTATTCTTAATAACAGTGAGGTTCGTTTTAAGAACTCATTGGTAACTACATACATCGAGTTTGGTTAGACGTGCAAAATGAATCCAATTTAAAAGGATAAGTTTGAAGTTTTGAGATTGAACACTTTGCTGGTCTCATCGTATCTATTGAATGCGAAGATTTGGAAGTGTACCTACTAGTTAAGTCTTCGCTCGTAAAATGTCTGCACGTATTTGAATAAAATTTGCATTGGAGATGGCTTATTCCCTGAATTAGCACTAAAGCTTCCAATTCTACATAGACGACGTCACGAGTAGAAGTAAATTAATACAATTTATTTTGCTATCTAATTAGTAATGTTTATAATTGGATCGTGGGCGGGGTTTCAATTCAACTTTTTAATATTTCAACTTACACCAAATTGCACTAAATTGACAAAAGAGATACTACATGGACCATACAATATACATATAAGTATATTTATTTTCTGTGTACTTCTGTATTTTAAAAATTTTATGTGCAATAAAGAGTTTACATACATACATACCATACAAGACACTTTCTAGAGATACAGTTACTTTCACATTTATAATAATTATTAGTATTAACAATGGGATTTATTTTATTACTACATGTCGTAAAACAAATTCCTCTGCAGCGTCGCGTCTGTCTGCCTGTCTGTTCGCGATAACTTATAAACTCCTGAACAGATTTTCATGCGATTTTCACCAATTGATATAGACAAAGTTTTAAATATATAATTTGTTAAGTTTTTGTGTAAATTGGTAGAAATATAGCGATAATTTTTGGAAGTGTCAGGAAAAAGACACCTCGAGCGTGCAAAGAAGTCGGGAGCAACAGCTAGTTAATAAATAAATAATGCGCATTATTTTAATATCACACTCTCAATGGAAATTGCAGGTGGCATCTGATTTTATAGAGCACGTATTCCAATCATCAAATCACCCTGCCAATGATTGGTTCAATTAACTTGTTCAAAGTTTGCTTTATTTGTTCAGATGCAAATGTCCCGTATATTTTATTCTGTTTGTACAGGCTTTTAGTGTCAAAATATTAGAGTAGACGCTTAGATTGATTTTCTATTTGGTACTTACGTAGATTTAAGACATACTGTTCGCACTCGCGACTTCATCTACAAAGAATTCGTTTAGCAATATCCCGCGAGAACTACGCAGTTTTCCGAAATAAAAAGTAGCCTATATAATATATGTGTTATTTCATATACTATAATCTATCTCCGTGCAAAATTTTATCTGGATATCTAAAGATATACGGACATCGGACACATGGACGTTCAGCCGTTCTGATGTAGAGGATCGTCAAAAATTCATACACACATCCTCACAAACTTTCACCTTTGTTATATTAGAAGGATAAATCCGATCATAATTGTACCTAGCAGTAAACTAGTATTTAATGTTACTATTAATACTATTATAAAAAAGTTGTACCAAAAATAAATTTCAATAACCTTTTTTTTTTTATGTGAATAGGATGGCAAACGAGCAAGTGAGTCACCTGATGGTAAGCGATCACCACTGCCCATAGACACCCGCAACCCCGGAGGGATTGCAGATGCGTTGCCAACCTAGAGGACTTAGATGGAATGCCTCTTGTGCCCGTAATTTCCCCGGCTGTCTTACTCTCCACACCGGAACACAGCAGCGCAAGCACTGCTGCTTAGCGGCAGGATTAGCAAGTAAGATGGTGGTAGCGATCCGGACGGACCTTGCACAAGGCCCTACCACCTAATAAAGTTTACTAGGTACAACTTTTCTTGATATTTCGTACCTGAGAAATAAAAAGATCAAAACTGCAATAAGGAATATTAACCACAGTTCGAAAGTGAAAAAGAAGAAAACTGATAAAGCATAAATTGTCGGAGCATTCTTTCGGCTTTTTATACGCGAGTTATCCGTTTTGTTGTAATTATGTTTGAGTCTCACGGTAGTTTCATGTTTTGTTGTAATTATGTTTGAGTCTCACGGTAGTTTCATGTTTTGTTGTAATTATGTTTGAGTCTCACGGTAGTTTCATGTTTTGTTGTAATTATGTTTGAGTCTCATGGTAGTTTCATGTTTTGTTGTAATTATGTTTGAGTCTCACGGTAGTTTCATGTTTTGTTGTAATTATGTTTGAGTCTCACGGTAGTTTCATGTTTTGTTGTAATTATGTTTGAGTCTCACGGTAGTTTCATGTTTTGTTGTAATTATGTTTGAGTCTCACGGTAGTTTCATGTTTTGTTGTAATTATGTTTGAGTCTCACGGTAGTTTCATGTTTTGTTGTAATTATGTTTGAGTCTCACGGTAGTTTCATGTTTTGTTGTAATTATGTTTGAGTCTCACGGTAGTTTCATGTTAAAAACTGATAAAGTAACTCAAATCGTGTACAAAATTGCTGCCGTATTTCAAAGTTAATGAAATTCGTGGTCTGTACAAACAAATAACACCAATATTATACCTATACAATAGGACCTATTGTAGCGGGTGGTAGGGCCTTGTGCCAGGTCCGTCCGGATCGCTACCACCATCTTACTCGCTAATCCTGCCGCTAAGCAGCAGTGCTTGCGCTGCTGTGTTCCGGTGTGGAGAGTAAGACAGCCGGGGAAATTACGGGCACATGAGGCATTTCATCTTAGCCCTCTAGGTTGGCAACGCAGCATCCTTCCGGGGTTGCGGGTGTCTATGGGCAGTGGTGATCGCTTACCATCAGGTGACCCACTTGCTCGTTTGCCTTCCTATTCACATAAAAAAAAAAAAAGTACACTCCAGTGGCGTGGCATCAAGTATATCAAAAGGCAAGCCGAAGGGAACTTAACTAGCCTTTTCCTCTAATTCTGCACAATAAATTGCCCAACTGCCTTAAAATAGGCAAGCCAGTGGGAATCGAGTTCTATGGACGCCACGCCACTGGTAGATTCTTTATTAAAGGTGTTAAAGGCTATATCGTATACGTTTCATAGAACTAAATATCTATCCAGAAATGTGACAAAGAGATTATGTGTGGAAAGGAATAGACAGTTGCCTATACAACCATTTGAATAATTGTATCTACGCTAATATTATAAAGAGGTAAAATTTTACTGTTTGTTTGTTTGATTGAATAGACTCAGGAACTACACGACCGATTCGAAAAAATAATCACCATTGCAATTCTACACTATCCCTGAATAAAGGCTTGAGTGGGTGCATCCGTGCTGAGCTCGCAACGTCGCATTTTTGGTGATTTTTTGCGATTATTTCACAGAAATTGAATGAAAGTATCAAATATCCGTCTGTAGTGCACTTCGTTTTTAGAGTATTAATGTGTCTAATGCAATAATTTATTGTGATTGACTTTTATTTTCTTATTAAACGAGATATAGTATTTTATCGCTTTAATACGAAAATAAAAGTCCATCACCGTTAATCATTGCATTGGACACGTTAATACACTATAAAAGAAGTGCACTACAGACGGATATTTGATAATTTCATTCAATTTCTGTGAAATAATCGCAAAAAATCACCAAAAATGCGACGTTGCGAGCTCAGCACGGATGCACCCTCTTAATAGTTAATTTTGTGCAGATGAAATCGCGGGTAACGGTTTGTAATTAATTAGATCATTTCAAGCAGCCATTATAGCAGCCATATGGCCTTCAATAGTGGCATAGAACCTTTTTATATCGAGGCCTCGGTTAGCTATCTGGGTAGGAGGCTAGAACAATAATAGACTAGCGTATAATTACCCTCGGCGAATGCTCTTGGCAGTCGCAGCTCTGAATTAGCACTGGGAGCTGTTTTCTAACTTTGTACGCCATTTTGAACGGATGCACTACAATGCATTTGTTATTTTGTAAATTACTACATACATACATATTTATACGTGTACACTAGCTGTTGCCCGCGTCTTCGTCTGCAAAGAATTCGTTTATCGCTATCCCGCGGGAAATTTTCGGGATAAAAAGTAGCCTATGCGCTATTCCAGACTATTCTCTATCTATGTGCCGAATTTCATCCAGATTCGTTGGGCCGTTCTGGCGTGATTGAATAACAAACAAACATCCATCCATCCATCCATCCATACTTTCGCATTTATAATATTAGTTAGATAATCTAACTTCTAACTAATATTATAAATGCGA
The DNA here is from genome assembly GCA_963854515.1 of Pandemis heparana. Lineage (NCBI taxonomy): Eukaryota > Metazoa > Arthropoda > Insecta > Lepidoptera > Tortricidae > Pandemis > Pandemis heparana. The sequence continues at coordinate 11,373,582 of OY978022.1, read as the reverse complement.
AAGTTTGGATGGATGTTTGTTTGTTACTCAATCACGCCAGAACGGCCCAACGAATCTAGATGAAATTTGGCACATAGATAGAGAAAAGCCTGGAATAGCACATAGGCTAATTTTATCCCGGAAAATTCCCGCGGGATAGCGATTAACGAATTCTTTGCAGACGAAGTCGCTGGCAACAGCTAGTATTAGATAAGTCACGTTTTTATCCCTCAAGGGATTGAGAGATTCTCGGGTAACAAGACCCAAAGGGTGGCCTTTAACGTTTAAACGTGGGTTTAGCATAATTGTGGTGGAAAGTGGTAAAGGGAATGAAAAAATAGTAATGGGTTGCTAGCCGCATCGCCTACGACATGATTCCTGAGATTTCGACCCATCCCATGGATAGGCTTTTACCATCTGCGCGGGAAGAGAAGCATCTGGTACCGCCCTAGGGCGGAGCTCCTTTTTCTGGGTATTTTGCCCTTCGGTCAAATGAAGATACCTAACTAACCTAACCTACAAAGAACCCAAAGCTAAAAAGAACCCTAACCTACCCTATAACCTAACCTATAAAGAATTTAATTTAATTTAATTTCTACGTATTTTTATATAAAAATAATAATCAGTGATTCAAAATAATAGCAGCATTTTTTATGGGTGACCAAATTAGGTGAACCGCGACCATAGCCTGATTTTCCATTTTTTTTTTTTTTTTAATGTGAATAGGAAGGCAAACGAGCAAGTGGGTCACCTGATGGTAAGCGATCACCACTGCCCATAGACACCCGCAACCCCGGAGGGATTGCAGATGCGTTGCCAACCTAGAGGACTTAGATGAAATGCCTCTTGTGCCCGTAATTTCCCCGGCTGTCTTACTCTCCACACTGGAACACAGCAGTGCAAGCACTTTCGCGGTTTGCTTTGAACTTCGATCAATGTACTACTAAACTATGATTGAAAAATCCTAAAAAAACATTAACAGAGCTCAGACAGATTTTGTGTTTCGTGTGTGTGTATATATTTATATAGCTTAATATGTAGGTTATATTACTATGTAGTGTATTTCTGATATATATTAGTTTATCGTATATTTATTTATTTTTATATGTATTAGGGTGTACCTGTATTGTTATGTAGGTGTATTATTATTATGTTAGTGCTTTATTAGTTTAGGTTTAAATTAGGGTCATTGCTCTTCTAGCTTTCTAGTATGTCTACTCTCTATACTCTGATTTCTGTTGTCCTGTCAATCGTTCGAAGGTTAACTAGAAGAGATCCCTTTAAGGGATAAGTTCGCCTTTGTACATCTATTTGTCTCATTATCTGTAAAATTAATGTGTTTTATGTACAATAAAGAGTTATACATACATACATACATACTAACCAAAGCACCTGCTAAACTATTCCGGAACATTTTTAAAAGACCTTTGTTGTGTAAACGCCCTTACTTTCCAACGAAAAGAAAGAGATTCCTGGTGCGAGTAGTTCGTTTCTCTTTGTTGTTTTAAGACCGTGAGAGTGTAAACACTCAGCAGTAAAGGTGTTCAAGAGGGAAAGAGACGGAAGTTCACAGCAAACATTGTATTGCACCATTAAGGCCCTTGGGACGTAAGGGCGAGTACTGATCGGCGTATGTGATAATAATATGACAAATAAAAAATGACTGTGGAGAGACAGGACCATAGAAAAATACCCTTTTGAAATGACACTCGTTAGATGTCATCAAAGAGATGTCAGTTTTTAAAAAGTATAGTTTAATTTTTAAGTGGAAACAATTTTAGTTTGAGTTTTGTCTATCCAATTTCTATAATTTCCTTATGTATTCTTTAAGGGTTAGTTCAAATTAGTAAGTAGTTCAAATTAGTAGTAGTATAAATAATACAATAATAACACTACAAAAAATACTAAAATACTTTAATTAATACGTATAACAGTGAGCGAACGAAGCGAGTGAGTAAGACTGCAGGCTTATTGTCTAACTCGCTCGCAATCTCCATCGTGTTCATTTTGATAGTTCTTGTATGAATGTGACAGCTAGCTAATTCCGATGCCAATTGTCAGCCCATACATGAACTGTCAAAATGAACACGATGGCGATTGCGAGCGAGTTAGACAATAATCCTGCGGGTCGGAGCAGAAGCGACCCAGATTCAAATATTTAAACATCGTATTCTAAACTATGTTAATCATGTGGCTTCCGCCACACTTACTGACTATTCAAACGCTGTTTAAGCCTGATGTTATCACGTGATATGTAAATTCTTCCTATGTGCATCCTTCTTGACATCTAACTAATATTATAAATGCGAAAGTATGGATGGATGGATGTATGTTTGTTACTCAATTACGCCAGAACGGCCCTACGAATCTGGATGAAATTCGGCACATAGATAGAGAGAAGTCTGGAATAGCACATAGGCTACTTTTTATCCCGGAAAATTCCCGCAGGATAGCAATAAAAGAATTCTTTGTAGACGAAGTCGTAGGCAACAGGTAGTCTAACTAATATTATAAATGCGAAAGTATGGATGGATGGATGGATGGATGTTTGTTTGTTACTCAATCACGCTAGAACGGCCCAACGGATCTGGATAAAATTCGGCACATAGATAGAGAAAAGTCTGTAATAACACATAGGCTACTTTTTATCCCGGAAAATTGCGTAGTTCCCGCGGGATAACGATAAACGAAGTCGCTGGCAACAGCTAGTAGATCTATAAAGGTTTAAGTTGGTAATAGTTAAAAAGAACATCAAAATAAAACACTGACCAAACCAGTATTCGAATTCAAAAGTGATTCGCGTTAATGTTTTTTAATCTTGTATGAAATGAAGCTATAACGAAATTCATGCATTCCTACCCTCATAAAAATAAATGTTGCATTTGGCGACAACAGGCTTCGTAATGAAGGAATTTTCATCCGCTGCCACCTTTTCTTCCTCTTCTCGCAATAAAAAATGCTAAGTACATTTATTTTATTTTCTTTTACGTAATAAGTGCGCATTTTAACAATTTTATTGTGAAGAAATAAAAGAACCAACATTATTTGACACCACAAATCGCGTCGAGAATAAAGTATAATTTAATTTATCCTATTTTATCATATTTAACAACTCAATGTGTCCTAATTAACAGCATGTGCCGAGCAGAGGGACGTGGGAAAATTATTTGTAAGGGATTCATACTAGTCAATCTTTGAGTGTATGAGAATTACATTTAATTAGATACCGATGTAGGGCGACTATAAAAAATACTTATTTAAAGTCGCGGGCAACAGCTAGTCTAACTAATATTATAAATGCGAAAGTATGGATGGATGGATGGATGAATGGATGGATGGATGGATGGATGGATGGATGGATGGATGGATGGATGGATGGATGGATGGATGGATGGATGGATGGATGGATGGATGGATGGATGGATGGATGGATGGATGGATGTTTGTTTGTTACTCAATCACGCCAGAACCGCCCAACGGATCTGGATGAAATTTGGCACATAGATAGAGAAAAGTCTGGAATAGCACATAGGCTACTTTTTATCCCGGAAAATTGCGTAGTTCCCGCGGGATAGCGATAAACGAATTATTTGCAGACGAAGTCGCTGGCAACTGACAGCTAGTAAGTCATAAATAAAATAAAATAAAAAACAAGCTTAGCATTAAAAAGCTTAACCCTTAATGTCTTCAAAACGAGTTGCATAAAACCTTACTCAGAGCTTGATTATCCATACTTTTCCAGAGCTCATTGTCTACGCCGGCTGCTACGCCGTAGCACTGACTACGGCTCTGCTACGTAGATACGGTGCTACGCGTCCATATAAAGGTTCAAATTGCTATGGTAGCTATGTTACTGAACTGTAACAACAATAAATCCTGTGAAACGCTTTTGTATTATAAATGTAAGTTGTGTGAGTAATTTTTTATTGGAAAATGGATGATATTGTTCAGAGTTAGGAATTATTTTGCTATGAAAATAAAAGTAGGTGAGTTTTTAAAGCTGCTTAGTTTCTTTGCTTCTAAAATAGAACGTAGAAAGAGCGGCAAATAATAATAGTATTTTTCAAACGAGTTCCAGTTACTGAAGTTGAATCAGGCTAAAAGTTTTTAAAAATCCAGTATTTAGGAACCTAAATGCGTTTACGAGTAGTTTATATTTTGAAAAAAAAAGGCAGAATGTTACTGTGTTTTACGTAAAAAATAAACTTCCACTAGGGATGTGAAACAATAATCGATTATGGAAATTATCGATTAAAAATCGATTTTTAAATGTAAAAATTGATTTTATACGCGATTTTTTTATTACATATAATCGATTAATAATCGATTCTTTTATAATCAAAAATCAAGCATAGTCGATTTTTCATCGACCACCCCCGACATTAAGTCTGGTCTTTTATAACCCGGACCGCGAACTATCACAGAATACTATCTCCATGGAGATGATATTACGCATTAACGCCATCTGTGCGTCTACGATGGCAGCCCTTCTGTGCTTTTGAAACAGTTTTAATTAATAAAACCATGATAAATAAAATATTTATAGCGTTTATTTTGAAATTCATTAAAAAATTTGGAAAAGAACGATTGATATAAAAATCGATCGATTTATTTACTAATCGATTTCATACGTAGAATGTCACATCCCTAACTTCCACGCGTCAATGACCACTCATAACAGCAGTGCCCTGCTATACTCGCCGAAATAGTGGCGCCATCTATGCATTACCACTAACACTTCGTACTACAATACTTAGCATACAGCCTCAATCACCTCATAATCAGTTAATGCGATTTGTGCACCAGTGGAACCGACACCGGAACGGTCCCCCCTCTTCCCCACCGCTTGTGTCATCCTTTTAGCCACGCTCCGACGGCGTTGAGTGCGTTGCCCTGATACCTCGAGTACCAGGGAGACATAACTAGTGAAGGATTTGGAGATAGGTGAAGATGAAGATAATAGTTAATATATACATCGTATAAATCGTACAAACCTTGGATGCGTATCAAAAAGGATGGCAGGAGCATACATTTGACAGGGACGAGTGGCAGAAAGAAGGGGAGGCCTTTGCCCAGCAGTAGGACACTATTACAATACTATACAATAACTCTGTATTGCACACCACATATAACAATCAAAACCGAAAAAGGTATACAGAAGTAATAAGGTAACAATAGGCGGCCTTATCGCTACAGAGCGATCTCTACCAGGCAACCATAACGGACTGGAGAAAAGAACAGGGGGCCTACCATGACGTCCTAATTCCGACTCAGTTCAAGTTTTAGCTGTCACTTTTAGTATGAATCTGACAGCGAGCGAACCAAAACTGAATCGCATTAAGACGTCATGGTAAGGCCCCAGATCTGAGCAGGTGGTGCAATTACACTATAATAGGCTATTAAAAAAACCGTTTCACACATCGGTATAAGATTATCCGATATAACACGCAGTCTATAAAATGTGCCAAATTTCTTTAATATCCAGACATGTAAAAATCCCAATATAGAAACTCCCATATTTGTAATAGTAGAATGCAACATAAACAGCTGTTCCCATTAGTTACATAATCTGGCAATTACCACATCGATCATCTTTCGACGTCCGACCAATGGGGAGGCGACGACAAAGGCGTATTGAATATGCGATTTACTCTTTTAATTTGCGGAAAAACTGTGTTTTTACGTGCCCGATACCTGAATGAAACCTTTTTTAGGGTTCCGTACCTCAAAAGGTAAAAACGGAACCCTTATAGGATCACTTTGTTGTCCGTCCGTCCGTCCGTCCGTCTGTCGAGACCCTTTTTCTCAGGAACGCGTGGAGGTATCAAGCTGAAATTTATATCAAATACTCTGATCTACTGCCCCTTGGAGCTGTGAAAAAATCAAACATCTAAGCCAACGCAATAAAAAAATACAGCCGTTTATGCTGCAAATTTTCGAAACTCACAAGGGAATGAACCTACAGGGTACTTTCCGTGAACGCAGAATCTTGAAATTTGGTATGAAGGTAGGTCTTATAACACAGATTAAGGAATAATTGCGAAAACCGTAAATATGTATGTATGTCTGTATATATCAATGACCAATATAAAGTGACCCCACACTGCGTACATTTTGCTTTGGAGCAGGGCTCTGCTTACACTGGTTAATAGATTTACATAACCATCTTGTACATTTCAAAGTACCAATATACTTCATAAACTAATTTTGATTGTGATGAAACTTATTTTAAAACTTGAGTTATATTTTTGTTGTTTGGGAACTGCAAGAACCACAGACACATTCGGAATACGATTTATTAAGAAAATATTGTATTTTTTTCCGTACTTTCTTCTATTCCACTTAACGGGTACCTACTATGTAAGCTACACAATAAAGATATAGAAAAGTTAAGTTAGGCATCAAAAAAGTATTTAGAGAGGTGTCTGTCACCAACGCGCATGCTTTTTCGTCGGGTGATTCGAAAACTACTATATTGACTAGAAAAACAAAAAGTTCATATTGTATTCATTATAACACAAAAAGTGCTTAAAATAAAAATGAAAAATATTATAATAAAAAAGAGAGTAATTTGAAAAGTAATAATTTTATTCCACGTTTAATATTATTTATGTCTCCTACAAATGAAAAGTTACAAAGTTAAATTAGACAACTACGACAAACTTATATTAAAGTTTTTAAACTAATACAATTGCCAAAAAACCTAACTCAAAGTTAAACGAGCACGAAACTTTCAACTAACTTTATATTATAAAACATATCAATTTGACAAGGTTATCATAGTTTTCGTCAACTTATTTTATCCATAAATAAAATTCGCAATAAGACTCCCCCCAAATTCTTTGCGATCACCGCGGTTTTTCACTCTCTTACCGCAAAATCATATAACTCAGTTATTCACGCTTTTTCAGTCTCTCAAAAGCTAAATAGGCCTCGTTTTAACTAACTCCGCTAATTAACAGGTTTGGAGACAATCCGTTGCGTCGTCGAGCGTCCTGGCCCAGAGTAAACGATCATCCAGTACTTCAGTCGAACGTCGGCTGCGGCTCGAGCCAGTCCCACACGCGTCGCGCCGCCATCGCGAAAAACAAACGAACAAAACAAAACAACAACGAAAAAAATGTGCAGTGAAGTTTAGTGTAAAAAGTAGTTCCATATTTAAAATAAAAGTTGATGGCCACTAAAAATAAAGTAATGCGTTTGCCGTCCGTGGTAAGATTTGGATGTAAAACAAATGCACAGACGAAGAAAAATAGCATGTTTACAGGTTTTTACATTGTTGAGTAGATGCCTGGCTTTGTATGGTTGAGCACGTTGCTCGTTCACAGAATGATCACAGCTTTTTTGAACCACCCACATAGTTTACAGGGGTTATTATTTTTTATAACCGGATTCCTTTCAGTGTTTACCCTATTGATAAAAATCTGACGACGCTAACAAATTGTTTAAACGGTTATAGACGTCGTAATGTATTCGTGATCTTGGCGTGAGCACGCGTTTTCTCGCAAACTTTACGCGACGAATATTTTTCTTTTACCAAAGGAGTTAGAAACATTATTCTGTTACGTGAGTCTAACATAATTTATCTCGTTTAACGGAACACTGCCTCGTTCTATTGATGCGAGAATAGTGTATTTATTTGAAAAAAGTATAACAAACAAAAAAGGAATATTATTTTTAGGCATGGACAGATAAATCAAATTGTAATGCATATGAGAGTAGCTTATACCGGGCATAAAGCCAGTGCTTAAACCAAACGTATCATAAAGATTAAATACGTAATAATGTTTCATTCCTTTTGACGTATTCGGATTATCGTAACAGCCGTATGAATGTTTCAATCATAATTTATTGCATTAAATTCCGCATTTTATATTATATTGGACTAAACATTGCGAAAATTTAAGACTGGATTTTAATGTAACTATTGAAACTACCAACTTACAAGTAGTGTTTCGGAGTCAATTTTGACATTATTGTCTTATTAATTAAACACAGAAATGCTACTTAATTTTATTTGACACAATTTCAACAGATTGGTAATTGAAAAACAACCTAACACGGTTCAATTACTTGATTAGTAAGTGGGTTTATTTTGTAAGTTTCACATGAATTTGCTGCACCTGTCATTTATTTTTTATTCACATTTACACTAGTAAAAGGAACCCCTGCATGTGGTTATATCTCCTCCACATTTTTTTGTATTGCGAACGAAAAACCCTTTAGCATTTATTTGTTATCCGCCTTCGTGGCTCCCTGTGAATAGAGGTTCGATAACCTCACTTAATCAGAAACCTTAAAAACGTTTCCGGCAATGGTATCCCCATCTCCCTCGCACTCGCAACGAATGCATTTAGTTGCATGAAACGATATTATTCGGTGGTATACATAATTAGTATTTATTTTCGAGATGATTTTAACCGTCATCTTCATTCGTTCACACTCAAATTAGAATAATATAGATGACTACATTGTACAAATTTAGAGGTGATTGCCGGGAAATCGGCGAGAGTATATCGTGTTAGTCAATTGGATAATTGTTTCTAAGCTTTATTATTGTGCAATGGTTAATGGAGATACTGTATTTTTCAACAAATTAACGTGGTAGGGAAATCAAGTGGAAACGCGCGCCCTTTTTTTTCTTATCACCAAGTGGCTGCTCATCGCCGTAACTGGGCGTAAAATATCTATACTATGATATACATTTACCTTTGAAAATACTATCAATTTGCAAAAAGGCAGTTATAGTTGATAGAACATGGCTACGTCAGACGAATCCCCTGATTCATAAACGCTGTAGGCTTCTGCTAACTTAGCAATCGTTTGTCCTTATCTGTCACTTTGACATTTACCTTTCACAGATAAAAACAAACGATTGCTAAGTTAGCAGAAGCCTATACAGCGATTATGAATAAGGGGTTAAGTCCCAGACTGTGAGAAGACTAATTAATTATTTAATTTTATACCACAAACATCAAACGTGTTTGGGCTCAGTTCCCGTTGCCTTTCCTATAGGTCTGTTAGAAAAAGTCGGACATTAAAAAGGATCATTCTTTATCAAACGTTTAAAATACAAAAAATAGCTCTTTCTCTAGTACATGCAACTCAGTAGATAGGTAACCAGTTCAATCACGCGTAACCGAATTGCACATGGGACCTTTCCACGGCCATTGACTTCGCAAGCAATCCAAACTCTTAACTTTCTGATTGTTTCTGGTGACTTCCGATAACAACTGATAAAGTCAATAAAACATAATTTTCTGTATCTTTGACGATCCAACGTTAGCCTATAATATTCCACTCTCTAGGCTTTTAAAAATTCGAAATTCGATTTTTAAAGTTCGTTCCGTGCCGTTCCGCTCTCATTAATAGTCATTAATGTGCGAGTGAGAGGGACAGAATATGATATGAATTTCAAAATACAAATCTCAGAGTAGAGTCTGTCAAGTGAAGTGTGGCAAATAGGGCGCCAAATTTAAAAAATCGGCGTGAAAAACGGCAATTAAAATATTTCCTGTCACTACCGAGAAATGCGAACTGTCGCAAGTTTCGTAGTTATAATAATAATATTTTAATAATAATATTTAACATTTTTTTTTTTTTTATAATTATTTTGATGAGTTGTTTTAAACAGTTTGTGAACTGGTTGTGAGGATTAACGTGGATGGCCTGACAGTTGAAAATGAGTTTAACATAAATTATATAACAGACGAGGTAAATATTTAACCAAATTAAGAATTTCTTGATTTTGCCAACGACTTTGTATGCGTTGAATTCGGCTACGGGTGGCGGCACGTAAGTCTAACGTGGTGTACGCCTGCCCGCGACAACTTATTTTAGACTACCTACTGCGCATCAATGGTCATCGCTAGACTTACGTGCCGGAACTTGTACCACAATATCATGTTTCCGAACTAGTAATCATATTGGTCTGTTGTATACCGTAAGGTGAAAGATGGATAAACTAACAAACAAACACTAATTTACAGTCATAAAATTAGCTCAGATTGGAATAAAATGGTTATGTAAAATGCAAGTTCAAAGAACAAATTAAGGTGGTCAATTTTTTTTTCAAGACATCAATTTTAGAAATAACATTAACTTACACAATGTAACAATTAAAAGCGAAGCTACAAAATCATCTTTTGAAATTATAGTGTATTATATAAATTATTTTTAACTAGCGGCCTATTATACGTATAATTATCTACATTTTGTTGTCAATTTTCTTAAACGGCTGTAATATTACTAACACTCTGCTTGAGAGTCCGTAGCTCAAACCACTTATACCACGACTTTTGGAACATATGTTTACGGAAACAATGCCTTCGCATAAATATATACTCACGATAGTCACGATCAAAAACGGGTCCCTTTACATAGAGCTTTGTATGAAAACTGACCCGTCGTTATTATTGCTTGCCAACCTATAGTAATATATTAAGCATCGGTGTGATCGACTCTAATACGTAAAACCTAAGAAGAAGGTCTGCCCATAAAGGAATTTAAACGTAGACTCACTCATTGGCTTCAAAATGAATGTTTTTACTCCCTGAATGAATTTTTAAAGCGAAACCAAATTGGGCGTGGCTACTAAAAATTGTACCTACAATTCTGAAATTATTGTTTGTTCGAATATGTATATTGTTCTATTATTATCTACTAGGTATTTTGACATTCAATGATATATTTTTTACTGGCAGTCAACTATTTATTTGGACTATAGTACTTACACTGAAACTTAATAATAAGATTAATTTAAATAGTATGAAATAATTTTTGTATTGTGTAGAAATTTGTATGTCATATATAGTGACAAAACATGTGAAACTCTCTTTCCTTCATACCCCAACGTTATGTACCATGTTTTATGCAAAAAAAAAAAGACTGATATCAGCACATAAAGACTTATGCGAACCAATTAGATAAGAACTTCATGACATGACGTTCAGCTTGCTCCCTGTCCAAAGGTATTTATAACTATAATAGAATCTATACGGTAATAAGTAGGTGCCAAAAGTTGGCGGGTCGCCAAAACATGGAGCAAACAAATTCTTCTTAAACGCTAAACTTGACAACGTGTAATAACTTAATTTCTTTAAATCAATTTGTCATTATGTCAATTATGTTCTCTATCGATATCGATAATGCCATTAATTTCAATAAGCATGTACCTACAATAATATCAATAGTATCGATAGTATTGTAAAGAAAATTACGAAAATTATTGACACTATCGATAGTATCAATACTATTAATACATACAACATACTAAATATTTAAAAGAACTAATTTCTTGAAGGTTAACAAAAATAAACGACATTATTTCCCCAGAAAAATACTAAATATATAGCGAAGCTGTACTATTTATGTTACTGGGATTACAAGGACCCTTAGCTACCCGTCCCTTGCCCACTCAACATGACAAATTAGTCTAATATTTTGATATCTCAGCCGTAGTCTCACGTTGTTAGAAATTGCGCGTAAAAAATTGTTCAAGCTAGATTCCCAGGCGGATCGCTCAAAGGCCTACGAGTATATACGAAAATCTTTATGATTGAAAGTGAAAGAAACTCCCTAAATGGGAATAAAAACGGTTTCAGGATTAGGTGAATAAACGCATTCGTCACTGTTTTCTCTTACATACCTATCTATTGGATTACAAATGTATATCAATTTAAATTAGATAAATTTATTCGAATGCTATGATCTGTGACCTAAAAAAGCTTTTTATTATATTTAAGTCGCCACATGCCCATCATTTTCTCACGTATCCAAAAACCCCAGGAAACATGTGTGACGCTCGAAGTGATAAGCCAAAAAACGGCTTCTATCCTGATAAATCTAAAGCTAAAATACACCAGTTGCTAAAAAGTGGCATTTGACTAATTTACCATTTGACCTTGATGTCGACTATCTTAAATGTGCCTAACCGATGAAGGAACAGCTCCCCAAAACAAACATTAACAAGTTATTGTATTACTTCAGAGTCAAGGCCGTGTTGTGATTGGTTATAATTCCCGACGTGTTATTGGTCGAAATTGCGCCGGTTTTATTGGTCTATTGACATTTGCTTTTCCTCGCTGTTTGTGTTTAACATTAGGGAAAGGTTGAGTATTACGAAAATGTATTCACAGAAGTATTTAAATATTATTGAATCGAATTACTCTCAATCAATTGCACAATATCCAATCTTTCATCTTTATAGGTACAAATTTCGTATTCTATATTTTATCCACGTACACACAGCAAAGCTATTTGGTAAGCAGGTTTAAAGCGGCGCGTGCATGCAAAGGTGCTTACCGAATAGCTTTGCTGTGTGCACATCAATAAACCTTCTAAATCATCTCATCATATCAATCGGAAGACGTCCACTGATGGGCATAGGCTCTCGCCAATGGTCTCCACGACGACTGGTTTTGTATTAATAGCAGCCAATGGCTTTTCGCAATCTTTACCAGAATAATAAGAAGGCCCCAAATCACTCAAAGGGATTGTCCACACACACTCAAAGAAAAAATCGTACAAAGCAGAAATTGAACACGGTAGGGCCTTGTGCAAGTTCCGTCCGGATCGCTACCACCATCTTACTCGCTAATCCTGCCGCTAAGCAGCAGTGCTTGCACTGCTGTGTTCCGGTGTGGAGAGTAAGACAGCCGGGGAAATTACGGGCACAAGAGGCATTTCATCTAAGTCCTCTAGGTTGGCAACGCATCTGCAATCCCTTCGGGGTTGCGGGTGTCTATGGGCAGTGGTGATCGCTTACCATCAGGTGACCCAGTTGCTCGTTTTCATTCCTATTCACATAAAAAAAAAGCCTTAAGTGGCAGTGGGCGGGCACATTGCTCGCAGAACTGATGGCCGTTGAGGCGGTAAGGTTCTGGAGTGGCCGCGTACCGGAAGACAGCTCCCGCAAGATGGAAGGATCTTTCCAACGTTTACAAAATAAACAGCAGGTAATAACCATTCTTCAATTTAATGACCCGAAAAGGAGTGTCTGTATTTCCATCAAAATGCTTTGAAACCACAATCCATTTCAAATAACGGTCACATTTTAACCTTTTTTTGATCACTGAAAATTGAAAACCGTTGTCAGCAATCGCTATATAAATTAGAACCGGCAGGTTTCCTGAGAATGCTCGTTAAAAGGGAAAAGAGGCGTTTTCAATTGATATTCCAAGTCGTGGAGTGTAATCAAACCTATTTATCGCTTCCTACTCTCCCTTTTCCCAATTTCGTTCAATCAACAAATGGCAACACTATAAAATGGGAAAATAAAAGGTCTTTTAGGCCAACACTTGTTTTCCTTCCATTTTGTTTGAACATTGTTGTGTTTGGTCTCCTTGAAGCGCGGTGTAAACAAACTTAGGCGAAATGAGCATTTTTACAAAATCCAGGTCTCACATTATAATATACAATTTCGAGTATACAGAAATATTAAAATACTAGCTGTTGCCCGCGACTTCGTCTGCAAAGAATTCGTTTATCGCTATCCCGCGGGAACTACGCAATTTTCTGGGATAAAAAGTAGCCTATGTGCTATTCCAGACTTTTCTCTATCTATGTGCCGAATTTCATCCAGATCCGTTGGGCCGTTCTGGCGTGATTGAGTAACAAACAAACATCCATCCATCCATCCATACTTTCGCATTTATAATACTAGCTGTTGCCAGCGACTTCGTCTGCAAAGAATTCGTTTATCGCTATCCCGCGGGAACTACGCAATTTTCTGGGATAAAAAGTAGCCTATGTGCTATTCCAGACTTTTCTCTATCTATGTGCCGAATTTCATACAGATCCGTTGGGCCGTTCTGGCGTGATTGAGTAACAAACAAACATCCATCCATCCATACTTTCGCATTTATAATATTAGTTAGATTATATATCTCATAACAATATTTATCACATCCTTGCGGGGTAGACAGAGCCAACTTTAGCGTGACTGTGGCGACATAGGTGGAAAAGGGAATCAATAGTAGATTGATAAACAAGGGTTGAAATATACCCATTTCACCTGAGATATTTCTGGCGCACGAACGACGTGAGGGCGCCAAAAGTTCGAGGGTGAAATGGGTAATTTCATCCGAGTTGAACACTCTACTTTTCATTTCGAATATGAGGAAATTAAAAGAAGTTATTACAAATTTCACTAACGTCGCACGGTCGCACTTAATATTTGTTACGTTTGTCATTCTCTTCCCGCTCTTTTTTCGATTACGCGATTTACGCGCATTGCGCATTTCTTCTGCGCACCAATGGCTGCCGGCTAGTTTTTTTTTAAACTTGCAGACACGGAGGTCGCTATCAATTGACAACATTTCATATTTCTGAGCCTATAATTTTAATGGTTCTCTGTATTTGGTTTGAAAAGATGAACATGCTAACAGTTTAATTTTTTCGCTAGGGCTTGTATTTAATTTATAATTAATTTATTAATTTGTGCTTATTCTAAAAGGGCGTAACTCCAGTACTATCACAGAATACGCACTTATCCCTTTGTCTTTTCTCTATAGAAAAAAAACTGACGTTAATTTCAAATTGTCAATGTCAGGTCCTATTCTCCAATATTCGATTTTCGAGGTTCGCTTCGTGCTGTTCCGCTTATACTAATAGTCATTATCTTGAGAGTGAGAGAGAAGGTATGCAACGAACTTCGAAAATAGAATTTCAGTTGCCCCCCTTGTACTTTGAAGTTGTCAAAAATACAAAATTATGGTCGCTTATTTTTTCTCGTGAAAAAAGCAAAGGCGTTTCACCTATCCTGTGGTAGTATTGGTAAAATTAGGACATATTTTTAATTATTTTTTATTTTTTATAAAAAGCTATATTAAAATTATATAAATATATTGCAGTGATCAGAAGGCAAAATGCATTTGAACCGTATATACATTTTCAGGTGTTATAAAAATGAAATGTTGTCAATTAATTGTCGCCTTAATTATTTCAAGCTAAAAAAATTACCGAACGTAATAATTTCTAATTCTCGTTGTATACGCTTGCATAAGCTTATTTATAGCGGGAATGTTATTTTAAGATTATTTAGCCTTTTACAATTAAAAAGGAACTATTAGTATAGATGATTATATAAAACATAGATTACATGGCTGAATACGTATTTCCATTGCTATGTACCTCGTTTGGATTGGCTAGAAAAAAAAATTACTTTCAACCCAAGGGTCGCGATGAGTCACTTTCAACCCTATATCCAGATAATCAATGACCTACTTTCAGAGTATGAGAGATGAAAAATATTAATAGGTTGCTAACCACATTGCCTATAACATAATTCCTGATTTTCGCCCATCCCCTCCATGTTTTTCTACGATCTCCGCGATAAGAGAGACAGCTGGAACATTCAGAAATAGATAATTCACGTATAAATTATATCTGAAAATTGGCCTACACGTAATACTAAAACAGAGACAGATTTTCAGAGCCATTACTAAACACACAATACTGGATTAAATAAATAAAATGCATAATTACACCGGCTTATGTACTCTTCACGCTGGAACACAGCGGCGCAAGCGCTACTGCTTGGCGGCAGGATTAATTAGCAACAGATGGTCGTAATGATCCAGACGGGCCTTACACAAGGTCCAACGCCTACTGCCCGTTCAGGATCAGAATATTTTGAATATTCAATGCTTTGAAAATGCTAACGCAAAATTTAATTTTATGAATAAGGCATTCGTTCATGGATTTTCACCACAAGGAAACAAAATTTCGATGAAATACAACTTCAATATCCTCATTTGGTAGATAATTATGAAACGGGGTTACGTCGAGTCGGCAAAAGTCACTTTATAACCGAATGGCGGGAACTCTTGCATTGAGGCGAATTGACGTCGAGAGGTGCAGAATCGACTTATCATAATTATTTGCTTTCCACGTCTCGCCCCGCTGCCCTTACTATTAGTCAATTCCAACGATGCGCTTTAACCGCCTCAATCAAAATTAGAAGTTTATTGTAATAGGCCGCAAAGGTCTCTTTTATTTGTTGTTTTGATATTACTCGCGTTTTCAGAAAGCCCACTGTTACCCAGATTCAGTTTAAGTTCGATCGCTGTCAGATCCATACTAAAAATGACAGCTAAAACCTGAACTGAGTCAGAATTGAATCGCATAAGACGTTGTAGACAACTCTATGCTTCTTTAATCAACCTTTTTCCCAATTTTGTGGAAGTCGAGTCTCCTTGTGCGTTTGCTTGCAGCAATAAATAACACCATTTTTGTTCAAAATGGAAACAGATCTTTAATTTCATCAATTCCAAATTGCACTGTAATATTTTTTCATCCCCCTAATCGATTCGGAATGATACCAGCCCTCGACACCATCGATCCCGGGAAAAAATAGATGGGTAGCACGCACACACCATACAGATCGGGAAGGGATTGCGTCCGGCCTGAAGAAAATCGGGAGATAATGAGCTAGGCTAGTTTTATAAAGAGTCCAGTATGTAATGTTAGCTCACCGACATGTTTTCTCTTGTTTTTTTTATTTTTTTGTTGTATTCTGTTCGTTTATTCTGTTTCATTATATTACATCAACAAAGCTCACTAACATAATTACCTATATCATAAGGCATGCTTTCTCAAGAAGTGAAATGTATATTTCTTTTGAGATTAATAAAGTTTCTTTAACCCGAAGAGTCACCGTCTATTCTCCATGACTTAGCTGGCTCAGAACATATAAAAAGTAAAGTCAGTCATGGGAACGGCAATATGCATTAAGAAAATGACAAATTCAATGACAAATTTCTTAATAAAATATGAAAATATCGTAAAAGAGATGACAAAAATTGAAATTAAAGATAATGTCGGTCAAGGAAAATATAAGAGTTTTTAACTACTAAGCCTGCATGACTCAAAAAGGGCCCAGTTGTTTACTAACTTTTAAGGCCGTATTTATCTATTTGGGTCCAATATAAGCTTACACTTGTTTGAAACTACATATATAAACCGAAAACCCACGGATGTTTAAAACTACTGATTATTACAAAGGTTCTGTCGTTCTGTCCTAAAGATCTGACCTTTTGCAAATTTATGTAAACAACACGATCCTCTCCTCTTAATTTCTTAAATATTGATAAGTATCACGTCTGCTATATTTTCTCAACATTCTTCTATTACATGACTGTCACCATAGACAGCTGTCTCTTCACTCTTATATCGCTAGGCCAGTTGAAAAATATCGATAGGTACATCGATATATCGATATTTTGTTCCATTACCGAGAATATCGGAAATGTGTTTCAAAAAAGATATTTTTTTTTAATTCAATTTATTAGCAGAATGTTTACCAAAACCAAAATCCGTAAAAGATTGGAACGAACGGAAAAAATATCTTGTGTCGTCTATGATAAGTATTGTTATAAGGTCTAGTCTCACTGCTAGGCACAGGCCTCATCGCACAATATCCTGCATATAAGTTAAGCGACCCGCCCCGGCTTCGCACGGTACAATTATGCATGTATTATACATATAAACCTTCCTCTTGATTCACTCTATCTATTAAAAAAAATCCGTTGCGTAGTTTTAAAGATTTAAGCATACATAGGGACATAGGGACAGAGAAAGCGACTTTGTTTTATACTATGTAGTGATTTTTTTTAACAGAAAATCTCCAAAATTCTGACTGATTCATCAGTATATCGCTATTTTTTATTTGATATATTTTCAGAAATATCGATATTTCGTTTTTTTTCACATCCCTAAATTGTACGCTAATAGTAGGTACTTACTCGTAAAAAGTAACAAACAGGTGCTCTACAACAACAGGAAAAACAGCACCCAAAACTGTCATTCCATCTAACCTTAATCACATCAGTAATCAAGAAAATCCACAAGCGCAAGACATTTACCTAGGCACCTTTATTCTCAGAAATATTGAGCGGTAACAATGTTTTTCCAACGTCCAAAATGATTAATGCTCGCTATAATCACGTGAATTCGTAGGTATAAGAGTTATGGCTGGTATTTTAGAGAAACGCTAGGATAGTGATAGGAACATCTCTTTGTAAGGGCTGCGATTTGTCTTGCGAAAATTATAGGGGTTATCTGATACGCTACCGAAAATCTAGTTCACGTAATTTTTAGTACAGCTCAGTTTCTTTATTCCTCAACAGTGATGTTGAAGTTTATGGTTTAGTAGTATATTTTATCTGTGTATCGTTTCTTGAGTCACAGACGGTCCTGGCTGAAAATCAGTAGTGCAGGCGTCTAACACCTCAGCGTAATGCTGAGCCAGCGACCGTTTCACTTTTGCGAAGACACACAACGCTGATGATCTAATTTGCATGTCTGTGTTTTTTTGTTGTTTCTTTTCTATAAAATTGTGTGTCCCTATGCTCTTATATTTGTGTGTCTTGCAAAATGAACAAATGTCTTCTTTCTTTCTTTCTTTCTTCTTTCTTTGATGTTACTAGTGCAAATAAGATTAAACTTTTGTAGCTAATTCATATTCCTTGTTTTTCGTCAGTTATAGGAATTTGTCTGACTGAGTTTATTATGAAAGACGGAGATACTGTATCCAAAATCACAACACATTGCGTCAGACAAGTGTAAAGGTACCATATCAATTGTATGCAACCGATACCGTACTAAAGTGGCACGAAACACGTCAGAAACATTTTAACTATTTACAAGGTTTGTGTGAAATATTTTTTGAAAAAGATGTTGGAACGAGGTCAAAGCTACAGCAACAGCTAGTACCAATATAAATTGAAGTACGAGGACGCTGTGTGAATGGCTAATGAGATATTTACACTAGTGGGTAGTCAGTCTTGTTAGCTGGTCACTCCGCATAATTAGTTTAATTACCAGGTTTCGTTCAAGCCACAGGGTTTCGGTATTACATTGTATGTCAATATTTGCTGCCATCGTTAGCGTTACAGTGGTGCGCGTTTGGTCAACTCTATGTACTGTCAGCCAAATATGTGGTCAACCCCCCTAAGGTTAAAATTCCTTTGCACGTCACAATATATAACGTCGATAAGACAGGCTGTCAATTTGAAAGTTCGACTTTAACGACATTTTCATTTGATAGGAAGTTGGATGAAAAGTGGTAAACCACTTATTTGGGCGACCGTACATACAGCGACAGACTTAAAAATGCGGCTGAGAGCGCCATAGATCGTGTTTGCCATAATATCATAATATGCCATAAATCTATTGTTTGTAATAATGATCATTTTAGCTCTATTTTGTCTTAAACTGTTGAATTATACTGATTGTTATTGTTATAAAACTAACATAACCTGAAGAGTTCTATAGGATGGTAATTTCAAAGCTCCTGAAAAAATCGTCTTCGGATAAAAAAAGGGTTATGACAAATGATTATTGCATATGAAGTTTGGACAAATAAAAGGATTCGCATTGACCGCTTGTTAAGGCTTCAGTACCTAGCACTGGACAGTAAGCTGTTTTAAACCATTGATAATGCTAAAATGCAGTTTATCAATGTTCGACTAAAGGTTTATATTTAGTTGTTAATGTCTACCACTTAATAAAAGACCTTTGGATTAACAATCACACACCTTTAATGACTTTCACAGAATTTATCATAGTCAAAACATTACATTAAGACTAGACAACTTTTCTCAAATCGCCATCTTTTTGGATTGTGTTGTTTGTGGTCTCTCATTGGCTGGCGCAAGAGTGCGTGGTAAAGAAAGGGACACAGTTTAGGGGTGCGACCACACCGCCGCTTAAAAAACGGTGACGTTACGGAATCGCAACAAAATGTATGGAGAAACGGTGAGAAAACGTAACGCATACGACACGTCACTGCGTATAGATACGCGGCGGTTTGGTCGCACCCTAATTCAACAAAGATAGTGGCGCCAAACGCCACAGATTCTTGCCAAGTGGCTGAATATAATCACTTTTTGCAAAGTTTGCCAAGTGATCGTAGGTGCGGATGACAGTTCAGCATTTCCTCCGTTTCCGATAGTTAATTATTACGATAAGTTTCCGCTGTTCACTGAGTTATGAGTTATGAGTACCTTACTACTTATTCTTAGTTAAGATGGTGTATGGAAGCACATGTATTATACGTATCTATACAACCATAGAACATATTGGAAGAGTAAGAGTTACAAATAAAAATGAATCTCAAAAATGTTTGTACGCGCATAACTTCTGAAAAACTGTATCAAATTGGATAATTTTTTTGTGATCGTTATTATCACGACAAGAATATACGAAACATTTTTTGTAAAAGAAGCTGGAACGGGAGTGAAGTCACAGGCAACAGCTA
Organism: Pandemis heparana; assembly: GCA_963854515.1. Classification (NCBI taxonomy): domain Eukaryota; kingdom Metazoa; phylum Arthropoda; class Insecta; order Lepidoptera; family Tortricidae; genus Pandemis; species Pandemis heparana. The sequence goes on along the minus strand of OY978022.1, from coordinate 11,353,343 downwards.
GCAATAGTGCCCTTTGCAAAGTCTAATATTGAACGTTCTAAACTTTCGAAAATATAATTTGAAGTAAGTGAATTCAGATACTCTCAGAAAAAAACGAAGGGTTTTTCACGCAGGTCACTTGCCCTCTAAGTCTTAAAACTTTTTCTTGTTAGTACCTATTAATTTTACATCCACAGCACCGTCCTAGACGCGGTACCTAACTTTAATTATTACTTATTCTACGCAAAGAAACATTTAGACAAACAATAGATAAACAATTAGACTAGACTAGATTATTAACATAGCTTTTTTGGACCTTTTTTTATCGCCCCGTGATAATGTCCCACTGCTGGGCAAAGGCCTCTTCCCAGTCTATTTCGAGAGCAGCTAGCGAACCCAAACTGAAAGGGAATTGAATCACATTAAGACGTCATGGTAAGGTCCCTATAATTATCTTCTATCTATGGCTCCATATTTACTCACACTCGACACGGCTCGGCACTCGGATTGTTCGAGTTCACGCGGCCTCCTATTGAGTCGAGTCTACAAAATTAGGACTCCACAACTCGAGTCTTTTACAACACTAATTTCGAGAACGTGTCGTCTCGGAGGCGGAGATGGTGAGATGACCTAGGTCATCCCGCCATCTCCGCCTCGGTCATTCGCGGCGCCGATAGCCATCCTAGGGCATCCCCTGAGTGGTAAAACGTGCCCACCGCTCTGGGACCTACAAGCATGAAATTCTGACACCATTGAATTTACGAAATGATGTAAAACACATTAAATGATAAGCTCTCCTATACAGCCTCGTCTTGACACCAAACACAGCGCGGTACTTACTCTAATACCGTCAAACTTTATCTTTCTGTCACACGCCCTCCGCATGTTTTCACGACCCACGAATAAGTACTTTCACCACAAAAGCCTTTTTTGCATCGCGAAATTCGCATATTAGGCACGCATTATATTGGCGGATGACAAGGGACATAATATAATAAATAAAGGTACCCTGGGTCTGATTATACTTACGCATATCTCGGGTAAGGTCTGTTTAAGCTTAATTGTCTTATCGTGTAAACAAACACGATTCGGTAACATACCACGTTAATGCGTCTTCGTCGTCTTCGTTCTAACTAATTCTAACTAATGCTATAATAATAAAAAACATGATATACGCAAAAAAACCAAGGACTCATTGCAATTCTCATTTGAGCGATTTACACACTGTCCACACTTTCAATCCACGTATCTAGATTGTTTTTATTTGTTCGTTCTTGTTACTTTCACTATAGGTACGAAGTGTAGAACATTTTCTGACTGTTACGGTGGAATCAATTTGCCTTGTTATTTATTTCGTAAATTTGTAATTTATATTGTTTAGTTTCGAAAATAAAGAACTATCCTTTTTTTATATTTTATGGCCTGGAATCCTATTCACTAACGACTACAGATTACGTCTCATTTCACACGTTCGTTCGCAGGTGTTGTGAGATCAAAAGCTGGCAAAGACTTTCTGAAGTGAAAACTTCTTTAGAGCGGCGTTGAGTACATTTTGGGATAGGTAAAATTTTTTAAACTCTCGTCAGGCGTAAGACAGAAGGAGAGTTTAAGTACCAGGATATTAGATCCTCTAAGAGCTTATTTTGAAATACGAATGAATCGCGTTCGATTTTTGAAGTGTTTTTTGTTGAGTCGTGGAGAAAAAGTACTACGGCATCAGCACATTGTTAGAGCTCTGTCAAGAAAAATAATACGTACGTTTTTTTGTAAGCGCCCAGTAGGTACGTTACGCGTCTTGAACGTCATGGAGGTTACAACATTAAAATCTAATCTAAGCTGCTGTTTTCACTTCTGCCGGCACTCCCGGAGTGCTACTGCTACCCGTCGCTTTTTTTAGGAGCTTAGTCTTCTTACCTTTCTCGACAAACTCGATTTAAAGTGTTATCGATTGACACTGAGGTTTCGCGCGTTAACCAGATTATCTGATTAAGGTTTTGTAAGGGGTTAAGCCAGAAGTTTTTCAACGTAAGCCGCCTACGGTTAACTGGATAAGGATTGCTGCAAGTGAGCTTTAAAAATGTAAGTCGAATAAAGAAGATTATGTTGTTATTGTTACCTAATTATTTAGTTGAAGCTAGGACTCTAAACACTTTCAATAGCAAGATGAAGGCTTGTGTTTGGCGACCATAGCCAAGTCTTTACTCCATTTTTACTCCAGGGATGAAATAATATGTATTAGAGTACTGTCAGTAATGGGCCCGTATTACATATAATATTAATTATATGAACTATTCTTCCCGTATCGTAATATTTGTGGACGTGAAAATGTGTGCTAGAGTAATAATTAAAGATGAAGATATATCCGCGGATACGGATTTAGAAACTTAATTTTTTTTCTCAGTCACACACCTTGGTCAATCAGCTGACGTCGAATTTGCAATACTTGCATTTTTAATATACCAACAACCGCACAATTATTTGTGGATACTGAATCAGATGTCCGGCACGCCAGCAATATCTCCGCAAACTGAGGGACACGATTATATACCTACGTCAGAGTGAGTAGGAAATACATGGTACTCATTCTAACATCTCTTGGCGAAAACATTCTTTGCCATAACGCCTTATCGGTCACTGTTCATGACATATACTTCAGACAGTGATTATTTTTCCTTCAAGATGCGAACGAAAATAGTACCATTACCGCCTGTTCGGCATGTCACGTCAATTGTCACTTGTAATGTCTCGCATTCTCGTAACAATACGAAATATACTTATAGTACCGGGAAAACCGATTCACAGCATAATCTTCTCAAATTTATTTCAACTATAAACACACAGGAATAGAGTCGTTTTTAGAACAAAACAATGCTCTGATTATTGGTGCTGTATTGACAAAGTAAATATGTTTGAATTATAAATAATAAGGTCGAAAGCATTTAAGAACACGATGGCTTACTGTCGTCCGGTTTTGTAAGTAACCTCTATAAAGACTTGGAGACCAAAAAACGTACATTTGATAACGGTCATAGGTCAGGGTATACCTAAATACTGTAGGAATCGAATTGTCACGAGATTTATTTATTGGGTTATGCAACCGACTTGAGTATATTTAGTTTTGACCTTTACGTCGACGACATTATTGTGATAGTGTCACGTGTGGAAACAAATGCTTCTTAGAATGGTTGTTACGAATATTTTCGAGAAGTTTCTTTATTTTCTTAGGTTAAACCATTTGCCAGAAACTACCTGGTAGTATGTCACAGCACACAGTATACTCATTACCTTAAATGGCGCTTTGTGCTCTAATTCTATTCGTTATACTTAGTTGAACGCTACTACAATTATTAAGTTATTCACCTGGGTATAATCTGTGTCTTAAAATTAATTCCGGGTATTTTAGCAGGCGCTTAAACCCGACCACTTTTTATTTGTTATATTCATACATTCACAAATAAGCGAAAATTACTAGCACACAGCCGCTGAATGAATCGGCATCACAAATTCCAATTAGGCCATCACAACACCGCGACAGAATTACCTATTATGAAAACAAACAGCAAAATAAATCCGTGTTCGTCCGAAATATTCGTCACACGGCTTCCCTGATACGCGATCCTAATTAGGGCTGCCACCTGTCTTCCCTTTGAATAATTATCAAACCCGGGTGTATTTTTTCATCCGGCCCGGAATTTGACAGGGCCGTTAGGAAAACAAAGTTCAAAGGATAAACGGAGAAATATGTAGCCATGACATTTAAACCGGATGTGTGCTTATGACCCTTCATTAGGTTCGGCCGTGGGATATGAGTACCTATTAGCTTATGAGGTTGTTGATTAACCTTTTTTAAAAAACATTTACTGTTCGGACATTTCATATCTAGAGGGTGTTTTCATGTGCTTCAGTTTTTGTTTGATCGGGACAAAATAACCGGCTGGAAATGCGTGATTTATTATTGTCTATAGTAAATTAAATACTCATTGAATTACTCCTAATGCTATGTTTCTTGTTTAAAATATTGAGACCTAAATTCCTTACCTAAAAAGGCGAAAAAGAAGCCTCGGGCGCAAGCTAGTGGATACAATACCTACGTAATATCATTAAGACTACTAACTTTTGTGATTTATTTTTTATAAAGCGCAAAATAGTCTGTCCCATCTTTCATCCAGCCTTACCTCGAAGTTGATTATGCAAGAGACACCCAAAGGGAATCAATTTAAGTTTATTCATTTATTCGCATCATCATAACTGCGAATTGATTCCGACGATTGCCTGGCACGAAAGATTATTCGTCAACATCAAAAGGAACGGAACAAGGGAGAACTCGAGTCAGAGCTATACAAGCTTTATACCAGAATAATGTATCTCGACATCTTGTCAATATTTTTTTCAAGTGCATAAATCAGAAGTATGTATAAAAGAAATAAACAGATCTCAAGTTATCGTACCGCAGGTGTGTATGGGCATGAATGAAATTTACTTAGTGATTCCACTAACTTTTATAACACAATTAATAAAATAAGTCACAAATAATGTAATTCAAAAACCTATATTTACAAATAATAAATTTCAACAAAGAAGTCATAAAAAAAACCCTGTCTAACTAACACACGGGCATAATTTCCTGACTGAAGACTATTCTGACGAGTTGGTGAAATATTGTTAATACCTTTTTCAATACATTTGCTCGAAAAATTCACTTTCAAAGGATGTATACATGGCTCGTAAGTTAATTTTACCGCACTAGTGCGATTTTTTTACAGTTTTTTTTTAATTTTCCATCTTAAAAGTTTACAAGCAAAGAGTATTAAATGACAAAAATAAAAAATATCGACTTACGAGAAAAATGTATAAATAAACAAAACTAAGTAATGAATTTGCAAAATTTATTGTAATTAGTATAAACTGTAATTTAATTACCTCAGATTTTAATGATTTCCACCTTACATTTATTCGAAAAAATCGCAGTGGCTGAACGCGTCGAACCTTTTGCCTGATAATTTTAGTTAACCTAAATAAAACAAAACTTACGCATGCGCATTACGGTACACGGACGCGCCATTTTTGTAAAACTTAGCGTTGTTTTGTGTTGTTGATTATAGTGTACAAAAACCAAACAAAATGAGTTCTTCAAGTGATGAAGTCAACAATAACATGGAGTAACTCCGCCCGATATTTTAAGTAAGGCGCAAATCGCGCAAAATAGTCTTTTGCCATCAAAATCTCGGGAAAGGTATTTATTCTTCAATTTTGTGTTATTAATGTCTTAAGTGTATAAGTGCCTATTTTCTCACAAATGTATTGAAAAACGTCGTATGATACACGATTGGCAAGGTTTTACAAATTCGTGACCATGAAAACCCTCGCCTGACGGCTCGGGTTTATCAACTGGTCAGCTCATTTGTAAAACCTTACTTACCAACCTTGTATCACAAATAACTATTGTGACACCCTATAATGCCATCATAATGTACAAAATTACCGACACTAAATCTCAGTCACTTGGTATTTAGTGTCGCTAACTTTCTTTCGATCAATAGTTGCTACTTCACTAACTTTCACATTTTACTACCTATTATAGTAAGATTTAGGAAGATTTACATTTTGTAGTTGGTTGATGTATTTATCTTGAGAAAAATGTAGAATGTTTGATGTCGTATAAAGAGAAAAGAAAAATAGGTATTGTCGGCATTCAACTTTTTATTCCAGCTGTATTCTAACACGCTATTAACATGTACATGTCATCCCATTAGAACCTGACATACTTAAATAATTAAATACTTACACAATTATGACAATTATAACATTGTTTAATCAGTTTACCTTAATCATCACGACTGTTTTTAATAAAGATAAATTTGTGCCCTTGTAACATTTTAATTATATTCTTTATTATTGTCTCGTAGAGTCTATCTTATCTTGTTACCTATCTTTTAACCAATATCTAAAGAAAGACAAATAAGAACAACAGACATGGCTGTATGGATCTTGTTTCTTTTGCCTATCTCAGAAAAAAAGAAAGAAAAACTCGTATGACAATTAACTAAATCAAATAGTAATTCTTATGACATCTTGTTCATATTTAGTAGCCCTGATTTTGATTCATATCGCAGACGTGGTTCCGCGCAGAATAATAAATCCGTTAGGGTCGGCCATTGTGATTTAAGATCCCGCCCATATGTCATGTCAAAAACATTACCTAATGAGTTAGTGGAGTGCCTTTTGTAGGGCATATTACTTCCTTATTAACTTTGAATTAGTAGGTTAAAAAGCGGTTAACGTACCTGAAGGTTTTTCGATAGCTGAAATAAATGTAGTTAGTTCTTTGAGATATATTTTTTTATGTATAAAAATCGGTGCTTTTACTTTCATTGCTTTTAAAATTTTGGATTTAAGACTGAAAATATACAGGTACGAACAAATCACACATTTTATGGTTAGTCTGTGTCCGGACGGCACGGAGGTCGAGACTGGATGACACAGGCACATGATCGCCAAGAGTAGAAGAAGAGGGAAGAGGCCTACATCCAAGATTGGATCACCAAAAGGCCATGATGATGATGAGCCTGTGTCCAGCAAATTTCAAAATGACAAAGCAAGATGGACGTTAAGTTTACATAAGCTTAACAAGCGTTTATAAAAAATATTATTATGGGATTAAAAACGTTAAGTACACACACTAAACACTGAGTAGAGAGAGGGGGAAGCGTCAGTCCGAAGCTGCCGTATGAGTCAGAGAAAGGGAAGCCAGATGTACAATAAAAATCATAAATAAAAGGGTAGTTTGGGAAAATATATGAATGTGGGTACATTATGTTTATTTATACGTTTTTAAGTCAGTTCGATGTTGGTTTGCATGTGTAACAAACAGGTTGTGCTGGCTAAACTTTTAAAATAATGCCGTAGAGGGATAGAAACGCGTCAGTGTTTGTGTGGTGTAAGGATCAAATTTGTGGGATTTAATGTGTTTTATGTCTCAGTAGTGGAGGGAGGGATTGCATGAGAAATGTATATGTATATTTCGCACAGGCTTGGTTATTATTGCACGTGCGTGGCAGAGTAGCAAGGTAATTATTTTTTGTTCATTAAAATGGACCTCCGCAAAGTAATCCTAATTCAATAAAATATTTTCCTGCAATTTTATTCTCTTTTTCTTGGACTGATCTGGAAAAATTCCTAAGAAGTAAATGGTACTTTCTAAGTATCTTTTAAATAATTTTCAAAAATCCTCTGAAAAGAAATCACTCTCGTGCGTTATAATATTCGCGCAATAGGATTTTATTTTTCTTTTAAATTTTCCTAAAATAAGATTTCCAGTAAATTTCATGTTCCATTTTCAGAAAAATAGCGTATAAGGTTCAGTGTAATTTTATCATAAACTAGCGACCCGACTCGGCTTCGCACGGTATATTATGCATGTTTTATACATATAAACCTTCCTCTTGATTCACTCTATCTATTAAAAAAAACCGTATCAAAATCCGTTGCGTAGTTTTAAAGATTTAGGCATACATAGGCACATAGGGACATAGGGACATAAGGACAGAGAAAGCGACTTTGTTTTATACTATGTAGTGATAGTGAAGTGATACATACGAGAAATTTCTACGTAACAAATTAAATTCATGTTTTGTTTCGAAAAGAAAAAAATGGTGTGTTTAAGTATTACACACGTGCTCGATTTAGGATTCGCGTTTGAATTATAAATACACTTTGTCAACTACTACGAACTTTTAGTACTCACTTTTACTTTTGGTACTTAGTTCTTTTTCACCTCTAAGTCCCAACATAGTTGCCCAAATTGAGACCGCGACATCCATTGTACTTCGCAGTTTGTTTTTTATAGCGCACTAAAAACTTTACTTCCCTTTATATAGACTTTTTCTAAGTTATTCTTGACACTATCACACGTTACTGGCTTTATATAAAAACTACAAACATAGGCATCTCCAGCAATTTCACTTTTCTTTACGGATTAAGTGAAATAATTTAGAATCTTGTGGAAGGTCCTTCCAGATTGCGACTACCGTCTAACCTACTAATTAATCCTGAACAATTTATTCTGAAGAGTAAGATATTCAATCAAAGTACTGGCACGTGAATACAAGCAGTGTTTAAAGTAAGGTGAAGGTTTTTGTTCCAAATTAAGAATTAACTTCTCATTATACCAAACGAAAGTAAGTAGTTCTCAAGGCATCTACTTTAGTCTAAGGAAGCCACAATGAGTTGTTATCGTACCTACCAGCCTCTTGCAAATTTATATTTCTGTTTCTGTTACTGAAAGTATATCATGTTTGATCTCTCAAAAATATCTTGTCACTACTCTATTAACAGACAATTAAGTCCAAACAAGATATTTTCGAACGGACAAACATGTATCTTTCTTTCCCGTTGACTGAATGTTTTCGGTACTCCACTCACGATCAAAAATAAGGGGACACCTTCATACGACTTTGTATGGACGTCTAAAGAACTGTCATTGCCAACTATTCAGGATAAAATATCGACTAGGTATGACTGTGTGTGACAATGAAAATGCTTTGCCCGGCTAGCTAAGTCGGTAGAGCATGAGACTCTTAATCTCAGGGTCCTGGGTTCGGGCCCCACGTTGGGCGCCATTGTAACAATGAAAAGCATTTTCATTGTCACATGTGTTATTGTTATTAGGTACTATTACGTATTCTGTGCCTGAATTCCAAGTTTAGCATTTGTATGAAAAGCGACCCGCTATATTTGCTTGTGGGTAGGTACCTGGAAACTTTGAATGCGTGTGATCTCGCTTGTGAAAATCGCTCCATTTTTGTATGCACGGATAAAAAACACATTAATTTCCAGTTGGCTTATACCTTGACACGGCAGGCTTACACGATAATGGCTGCCAAATGAATTCGCGGGTCCGTCGTCACATTACGGTAGAAAATATAACGATGCGAAGCAATTTCTGGCGTTAAGGCCTACGCATAATCTAGATCAACTTGTTTACGCTTTTGGTTTACTAATAAACTTCAAACAAAGGCCAAGTTTCTCAGTTCTTCTTGTTGTTTTTCTGCTGCTTGTTTTAATCTATTCCTTTCTTATTTTGGAGGAAGTCGGGAAACATACCTTTTTTCATTAAGGAGTCATTCTATAGTAGAATATTAACATTATAGTCTAAGATCCCTCCATAGAACGCCCTATGACTGAACGTTTGATTAATAAGGAACGAATGTATGATGGACCCTCACAGAGACACCTGATTCAATGAATGAATGTGTGATCACGTATACGTAGCTTCACAGTCAAAATTGGCTATTTTAGTCACACTAGAGCATTTCATCAACCTCCGATAATGAGGTCGCAAACGCGGGACACTGTGTACAATATTGGTATGAACGTCAACCGTATTGCTTTATAACTATTAATAATTATGTACTTTATGTTTATTGTCGTCATGTTGATTTTAGACATGTCTATTTTCGAGGTAATAGATAACAGCCTTGCAACACACGAATACGCCCGCATTGCCTCGCTTAAATTGATTACTATCTATTGTCTAATTGTACTTTAACTAGTTGTAATCTGTGGTAAATAAGTACCCAGTTTTTTTATTTGCTCACTAGTTTTGCCCGCGACTTGGTCCGCACAGAATTAAAAGTCTAGCTCCTTAAACGAGCAACTTAATCCTGCCCTGTCGCTAAATATCATTTCTTAGCGGATGTCACATAACAATAAAGAACTATCTGCGTGCCGAATTCCGGCGCAATCCGTTCTACTGAACCACTTGATAGATCAGTAGGCTTATTGACTAACTCGCTCGCAATCGCCATCGTGTTCATTTTGACAGTTCATGTATGGGCTGACAATTGGCATCGGAATCAGCAAGCTGTCACATTCATACAAGAACTGTCAAAATTAACACGATGGCGATTGCGAGCGAGTTAGACAATAAGCCTACTGACCTTGATCAGACAACGGTTGCCCTGCGAGACAATATACAAACACTGCAAGACAAAATAAATGCTTGTAAAAAATTGCACGTTCCTATACCCATTTGAAGCATCCTCGCGAAATTACATAACCTTATTTAAATTAGTCTCAGGCCCTCAATTATCCTCCTTCCGTGAAGAGACAGACACGTGCCGCACGGTGACACGCCGCTCAACAACGTGTCTCTTTTAACACGCTTTCACTAGCTTCACTTGTAACCAACGAGGCAAATGTCTACAATATAGGAAATAACCAAATCGGGAAAATAAGGAAAAAAGTTTATTCGTAACGATATTATTGGGGAATTTCAGAAATAGGGTACAATTATGTTTATTATGTTTTTTTCTCCGATTTTAGAAATTTTTGCATGGATCTGCTCAGGATCAATTGATCAATCTATCTAACTAATATTATAAATGCGAAAGTATGGATGGATGGATAGATGGATGGATGGATGGATGCATGTTTGTTTGTTACTCAATCACGCCAGAACGGCCCAGCAGATCTGGTTGAAATTCGGCACATAGATAGAGAAAAGTCTGGAATAGCACATAGGCTACTTTTTATCCCGGAAAATTGCGTAGTTCCCGCGGGATAGCGATAAACGATTTCTTTGCAGACGAAGTCGCTGGCAAAAGCTAGTTGATTATAATGGCGTAAAAAATGACCCCAGTTTTTCCTACAAATTAGGGTCGGTTTTGTTACCTTCAAACATTAATGTATGAAAAGTAACAAACTAACCTCGGGACACTTTTTTTCCCCTATATAGAATCGCTAGTGGTATCGATTATGAGTAAGTAGATCCATGCAAAAATTTATAAAATAGCGAAAAAAAGTAATTGTAGGTACCCTATTTCTGAAATTACCTTATTAATGCTGGCCTTACAGCTAGCGCTGGCCTTTCGATAAACAGAGTGGCATTAGGGACTTATCACTTACACCATCCTAATAGGTACTGATTTCGCGAATGTTTTTCCTTCATTTTTTACGTGGAACAAAGCCATTTAAGTTATTCGAATTGTGATTGTAAGTTTACTTTGTGTTTCTATTAAAATGGAGTTACTTTCATTCACTACGCCATTCAGCGGCTAAACATTAACAGTTCATCCTACTATTATTATAAATGCGAAAGTTTGTGACGAGTGAGTGAGTGTGTATGTTTGTTCCTTCTTCACGCTAAAACGACTGGACGGATTTGGATAAAATTTTGAACGAAGATTGCTGGTACCCAAGATTAAAACATATGCTACTTTGTATTCCGGAAAATTACATAGTTCCCGCGAAATAGCGATAAACATGCTAAAGCTGCCTAGGCAACTACGCAGCTACTCTAGAGTTGCAACGAAAATAATTATTGCATAGGTAATAACTATCAACTATTAGTTTTAGTATTAGTCTGTTTTAAAATATTGCTTTGTTTATTTAATTGTTTTGCTTAGTCTTATTTTATGAAATAAACAGTTTAGTTAGCCACTATCAATATCAGTTCTAATATAAAACTAAACTAAAACTAGGTAATAAAAATTATAAATAAATAAAACTTTATGATATCCGAGGAGGGCATTTTCGCCACAACGACAGCGATGGGGATGGGTTAGGTTAAACATACAAGATACATATCAGTTCTTAATCTAAATAATCTAACTAATATTATAAATGCGAAAGTATGGATGGATGGATAGATGGATGGATGGATGGATGGATGGATGTTTGTTTGTTACTCAATCACGCCAGAACGGCCCAACGGATCTGGATGAAATTCGGCACATAGATAGAAGAAAGTCTGGAATAGCACATAGGCTACTTTTTATCCCGGAAAATTGCGTAGTTCCCGCGGGATAGCGATAAACGAATTCTTTGCAGACAAAGTCGCTGGCAAGAGCTAGTTAAATATAATTCTACGCGGACCGAAGTCGCGGGCAGAAGCTAGTTGATCATAATAGCTGTTCGCCCAACTCTAGTGACTTACTTAACCTTTAGCCGGGCATTCAGTGCAACAATCGCCGCACTGGCCTGGCGAAGTTTTTCATACAAATTGTACCTATAAAAGTACAGTCGTACTTGTGCGTCTAAAAATCGTCTTTCCACTATCGATCAGACCGTGTCATTTGACGTTAGTGAACAGATGCCCGATGCTAAGCCAATTACACCGTTCTTAAGGTTTCAAGACGCGTAGCAATGCTCGATAATGTGGTAAGTATCTATGTTTCCACTATTGGAATAAACATTTATGATGAGAAAACTTCTCTAGAGGCGTTGAACAATTTTTGCGATGGGAAAAATTTTTTAAACTCGCGTCAGGCGTTCTTACGCCTGAGGGAGAGTTTAAGTACCAGGAAATCAGATCCTCTAATAAGAGCTTATTTTGAAATACGAATGAATCGCGTTCGATTTTTGAAGTGTTTTTGTGTTGAGTCGTGGAGAAAAAGTACTAGGGTATCAGCACATTGTTAGAGGTCTGTCTATATAGATAATACGTACGTTTTTTTTGTAAGCGGCCAGTACGGTACGCGTCTTGAGCGTCATGGAGGTTACAACATTAAAATCTAATCTAAGCTGCTGTTTTCACTTCTGCCGGCACTCCCGGAGTGCTACCCGTCGCTTTTTTTTCTCTATTTAACTCTTCATGCAAATTCTAGCCGCTTTCATTTTAATGTAAATAAAATTAAAATTCGACTTCCCAGATTTGATTTCATATATGAAATCTAGCGACCCGGGCCGGCTTCTCACGGTATATTATGCATGTACTCGTATCTATTAAATGTATCTATTAAAGAAACCGCATCAAAATCCGTTGCGTAGTTTTAAAGGGGTACGTATTAAAATACATAAAGTTTAAAATGTATAATGGGTTAAAATACATAATGGTTCGAAATATATAATGCGATTTTCTCAGAAAGTGACACATTAACAGTATTGTTATAAAACAAACCTAACCTAACCTAAACCAATCTATAGATTACGATATCAAAAAAGTTCATTTAGCTAATAGTTTTACAGAAAATAGCATTATATAATTTGAACCATTATGTATTTTAACCCATTATACATTTTAAACTTTATAAAGATTTAAGCATGCATAGGGACATAGGGACATAGGGACAGAGAAAGCGAGTGTTTTATACTATGTAGTGATAGTGATGTAGTGATGTATAAAAAGCAATCTTGACTAAGTAATCGATCAACGCACTGCTCAAACCTCAGAACGGATTGCGCTGGAATTTGGTACGCAGATATTTATTATGACGTAGGCATCCGCTAAGAAAGGATTTGGCGACAGGGCCGGACTAAGGTGGTTTAAGGAAGTTCACTATAAATTTTAATTCTCTGCGAAAGAAGTTGCGAGTAACAGCTGCTGTACAATGTAAATATCGATATTATACCAGTAGATATTCAAATATCGATAGTTAAAAAATTGCAAAAAGCCGTGGTAGCCTAGTGGTTTGACCTGTGGCCTCTCATGCACAGGGTCGTGGGTTCGAATCCCGGGCTCGCACCTCTGAGTTTTCCGAAATTTATGTGCAAAATTACATTTGAAATTTACCATGAGCTTTTCGGTGAAGGAAAACATCGTGAAGAAACCTGCAAACATCTGCGAAGCAATTCAATGGTGTGTGTGAAGTTCCCTATCTGCACTGGGTCAGCGTGGGAACTAAAGCCCAAGCTCTCTCATTCTGAGAGAAGGCCTGTGCCCAGCAGTGGGACGTATATAGGCTGGAGACTGGAGATGATGAAAAAATGACAATATATTATGGTCTCTGCATTTAGGTATTTTACCAATTCTGTGGCTATTTAATCTATGAAACATAGCTGTGGTGGTTTAGGGGTATGAGACTTTAATTTCCGATTTCAATATCGAGATCCTCTGGGATGGAAGCAGCTTTGAAAGTTATTGGACATTTGGATATTAACTAGTACTGATTACGTTAGCATCTTGTGAAACTACACTGACGAGCAAAAATATTGGGTCACTTTACATGCAAAGTTCTATGAACAGCGACCCGTTCTTATTGCTCGTGAGTATACGTCAATCGATTTCATCGCTTTCTAATTAGACTCGTCCGCTGAAATTGAAACAAAGAACTGTCAAACTGTCCTCGTTAAAAGTTTGACAAAAAAGTTTGTTGTATGAAAACAACCACCCACTCCGATTCCTGTTGTGAAAAATATTTTGGCTACATTCTCGAGTTTTTTAATTGTTTTTTTTTTATCAATACGGTACGCTTCACTTTGGGCAGCCGATTGGTGGTACTACCGACTCAAATATATTCACATAACTATTTTAACCCCCACCGCAAAAAGAGGGGTGTTATAAATTTGAGAGAGAGAGAGAGAGAGAGAAACATTTATTTACACACATTCGATACACGTAGATTTAAAAATATAAGAAATACAATATACTTAACAATAGTACCGATATGGTGTAAAATGGGCCCCACTCACCATAATGTTGTAATTTGACGTCAATATCTAGTCATCGTATCGTCACGCCAATATCACTCACAGATCGCCACATTAGGGTGCGACCACACCGCCGCTTAAAAAAACGGTGACGTTACGGAATCGCAACAAAATGTATGAAGAAACGGCGAGAAAACGTGACGCATACGACACGTCACTGCGTATACGCGGCGGTTTGGTCGCACCCTTACAGAAGAATGAGAAGAAAAAAAAATGTCTGTGTGTATGTGTGTGTGTGTGTGAGTGTGTGTGTGTGTGTGTGTGTGTGTTTGTGTGTGTGTGTGTGTGTGTGTGTCGTCTCGATGCGGCTTTTTTCATTTGAAAGCCAGTTTCCTTGCGGCGGTTCTTAGCCATGCTTGGGAAGAGTATCAGCTTTTAAGTATTGTATTACTCGATTAATGCTTGGGGGGTTTTTTATTTTTTTTAATTAATTTTATATTGTATTATTAGCGTTTGTTAATAATAGAGTCCCGTTTGTGCCATTTTGATACACATCGCTAATAAGGCTAGTAGGTCAAACGAAGCCGGGGCTCGAAGCATGTAACTAGCTCAAACGGATTATCAGGCAGTGCCAATGTATAGCCCCAGCGTACAGCTACATGC
This sequence comes from Pandemis heparana, assembly GCA_963854515.1. NCBI lineage: Eukaryota > Metazoa > Arthropoda > Insecta > Lepidoptera > Tortricidae > Pandemis > Pandemis heparana. The sequence goes on along the minus strand of OY978022.1, from coordinate 11,338,334 downwards.
ATAGAGTAGTTATGACAAGAGTTGCCTTTAGTTTTGATTTTACACAAATTTTAGTGCCTTGTAGCTTCAAGCCTTTTGACAACTTCATATGAAAGTTCAAACATGAAGTTACAACGACAATGCACTAAATTGTAAAGATATCTTTGACGACGATTGTACTGCGTATTGTATGGAAGGAGAACTTCGGACCCCAAGAAACAGGCTCAGCCTAGGATGGGGTCCATCGAATAAATAATAATATAAATTATGTAAAGTTGTATTTTGTGTACTAAGTAGCCGTTACCTGCGGCTTCGCCCCCGTTGTATTTTTTTTTAATTTAGTTTTATACAAACTTTGTCCTGACAATAATTAATAGTCGATCGGAAGTTACGCGCGTATTATGCATACATTTCCGTGGTTCATTTTTATTTATTTAGATAGATAAATAAACGCTTTTATAATTTCATGACATTATAAATAAAAGTAGGCGAAACATTTGACTTGCAAGATTTGAATCAGACAAACAAAAACTAACAGGTCAATTTAAATAAAAGCTTGTATTTTTTGTTATAAACTTATTATAAAATCACTATGCGACTCTACTGCTTTCCAAATCCACGACATTGCCAGCATACAAAAGGCAGGGGAAACTACTATTTTATTACGACCCTTCGCGGATTGAAAAAAAGAGATGGCTGGGACAGCTGACAAACGAGGTCCATATTCAAATCCAACGGTTCCACCGGTCGTTTTGAATAAAAATCTTACTGTAAACACTTTGTCGGATTTCTTATCTGTCCTTCTCGGGGGAGGCTTTTTAGGGTTCCGTATGAAAAGGGTAGGTACAAATGAAACCCTTTTATTTAACTACTAGCTGTTGCCAGCGACTTCGTCTGCAAAGAATTCGTTTATCGCTATCCCGCGGGAACTACGCAATTTTCCGGGATTAAAAGTAACCTATGTGCTATTCCAGACTTTTCTCTATCTATGTGCCAAATTTCATCCAGATCCATTGGGCGGTTCTGACGTGATTGAGTAACAAACAAACATCCATCCATCCATCCATCCATACTTTCGCATTTATAATATTAGTTAGAAGACTCGGCACGTAAGTCTAATCTGACCTTGTATGCGCAGAAGTATAAAATACGGTATCTGTGGGTGCGCAGATCCCCTCCACGTGACTCGTCATCGTTAGACTTACGTGCCGGCACGTATACTAGCCGGCGAACTTACTGGCACGAGGTATTCTATCCTAGCCCTCTAGGCTCGCAACTCATCTGCAATCATCTAGTGTTGCGGGTGTCCATGGGTGGCGATTGCGAACGAAATACGTAATAAGTTAGCAGGACCCATTGACGTAACAATAAACAACCAGACTCCCAATCACGCTCAAAAACTGTCGGAAGCAAAAGTCTGCACGACGCGTCTATTGTGCAGAGTTTTGGTTCAGTCGTGTTTCGTTTCGACCGCCCTTCGATAACAGTGTACATCTATCTCTCTTTCGCACCGTAATCTCAAATGCTTGAGAACAAAAGAGACAACCAGGTTTCCAGCGCGTGGCGTCGTGTCATTGCTTCTCACGATCGTATGCAATTGACATTAAACATTACTGCCACGGAATAAGGTGTTAATTTGAACGAATATGTTAATGTTATCTGTGTAAGTTGATGTGTTGACACACACAACACAGATAACGCCGCTCGGACGTTTCTTGAGTAACTTTTGTTTGCGATTGGGAGTCTAGTTGTTTATTTTAAGTCAATGGCAGGACCATATATTTTTACACTATTTAACACCAGGTTGCCACGTGACAGGGCTAGCCTTATGTGGAACCATCAGTAAGCTCTCTTATTGTAAACATTTCTTCTTTTGAATAAACTATTTTATTTATTTATTTATTAGGTTAGCAGTTAACCCCTGTCCGCGAAATCCCGCCTTAGATTGTCAAGTTCGCTAACTGAACAGTTTTCCTACATGACCAAACCTTGGACCAGCCTAACGAATCGCTTTCAAATATTTCAGCTGTTATTCAATTTGTAAGGATTACATCGAGACTCCGGAATTGAGTGAGAATACCCCAGAGAATAGACGCCCCAAACGCCTGAGGCGAGTCCTTCAAGTTGTCTTTGAGGAGTTTGAGGATATGCGATGGTTTATTGGGGCAGTAAACATTTGGATTGATTATTGAGAATCTCATTCAGGTGGAATGTAAATTGAATTATTTATGTGCTATGAAATTGAACCTTTAAACAGCATATCTAAATCTAATAGTATATTGCACGATAAAGACTTGGCAGCTCAGTGATTTCTCCAATGACTTCTCGAACAGTTGCTCAGAATCCTGTAAAATCCTGTAAACTATAGTCTATTTATTTTAGCTAGATACTAAAATGACATTACTAGTGTTGCCTGTTTTTTGCAATTCAAAAATAGTGATGTGCCACCACTATCGAAAGTTAACGATAAATTAAATTAAGTATAGATTTTTTATGTATAAGCTAGTGTAATCTAACTAATATTATAATGCGAAAGTATGGATGGATGGATGAATGGATGGATGTTTGTTTGTTACTCAATCACGCCAGAACGGCCCAACGGATCTGGATAAAATTCGACACATAGATAGAGAAAAATCTGGAATAGCACATAGGCTACTTTTTATCTCGGAAAATTGCGTAGTTCCCGCGGGATAGCGATAAACGAATTCTTTGCAGACGAAGTCACTGGCAACAGCTAGTAAACTAATAAACCTTTAAATTTGCTTGATTATAATACAATCGTATTTTTTTTTCTTAAAATATAACATGACATCTCTTGTATTCAGACCACAAACATTGTCGATGGTTTCGAGTACACCACTAAACAATAAAAGCTGGTATCATTATTTCACAATGTGACATTTGCAATTGTCAATTTAGTATCTAGCTAAAATAAATAGACTTTAGTTTTTAGGTATTAACATGTGAATGAAAACATCATGAAAAGCTTGCACATACCTGTGTAGCTAAAGAAGCCTACCATTTAAAGCTACGGTCACTTTGAAGATAAAATACGAAAATCCCCTTTATTCCCTATCCCACTACAAAAAAGCTACAGAAATATTAACGTTTAGATTGGACTAGCTGTTGCCAGCGACTTCGTCTGCAAAGAATTCGTTTATCGCTATCCCGCGGGAACTACGCAATTTTCCGGGATAAAAAGTAGCCTATGTGCTATTCCAGACTTTTCTCTATCTATGTGCCAAATTTCATCCAGACCCGTTGGGCCGTTCAGGCGTGATTGAGTAACAAACAAACATCCATCCATCCATACATCCATCCATCCATACTTTCGCATTAATAATATTATAAGTAAGATTTTCATAAGGCTTCAATTTCAAAGCACAAGATATTGTACAGTAATACCTATCACGGTCTCGTCAAGTCATATAATATTGAAAGAATACATTAAAGGATTGAAAAGGTTACGGATGAAAATAATTAAAAAATTACTCGGCAAGGTGTTTCATTATTTATTTAGAACAATCAATACCTATAAGTAGAATTACTACGGCTCACGTTATTGCAGTTGCTTAGGGTTGTATTTATTGCTAGTTACCAAGGTTAGTGTACATTCATCATAATTGTTATATTTAGCATGACTACTTTGCCTACAATTACAAAGTGAAATTTCTGTGGTTTGAAACACAACAAAGTTAACGGTTCTTTATCGTGTAGACACCGAATTGTCATTTAATTTCAAGCTTAATAGGTGTGCGTTTGACCGCAGGCACGGCTAAATAATGGAGCTCGCTTGCCAAGTGGATGCCCATTGAAGCGGATAAAAATGATGAGGAAATGTGGACTGTATTATAATTTAAAGAAATGGATAAAATAAAGGATCACAATGAAAAACCAGCTCCTCGGCTCAAGACACCGACAAAAAATGACAAAGTAAGATTCAAAAAGCAAAAACAATTAAAAATATATATAAAAAGTATCAAAAAGGTAAAGAGTTCGCAACACCCATTCAATTACGATTTGAAAATGGTCAGATTGGCGCATTCAGCGAACAACGCAGCCAGGGCACTTCACTGCACGGCTATAAGAATAATAAAAGACGAACAAAAACGCTCGTGAATTTCAGGTGTATAAAAATACCTACTAAGACATCTAGGCCACCTTCATTACCTCGACATCAGGATTGCTTGGCGCGCGTGGGTCTCACATGACAAATGCTTGAGCTATTTCATTGTCCTCTGGCTATTATTTATTTTGTTATAAGAATTTTCTTTGTAGGTTTTCTGTATAATCTACGTTCAACCAATATTGTGCGATTTTTTGCGGATATTTGGTCGCCTACAGGAGACGATAAGCGGGTTATGGATAAAAAAGATTAAATTATACGTTTCTATCACGCAAGCGTGACCAGCAGTCTTTTGTTATGCTATTTTTATTAATATAAACAGGATTTGAGCTTGTATTTTCGAACACGGTCTCTCTTTCTTCGGTCGGTCTTTTATTAAACATTGGGTTTCTTCCATTCTGGTCTGGGAACAAAGAAAAAACAAAAAATGTTACAGCTGTTTCTCTTCCCGCGAAGATGGTAAAAGCCCATCGAGGGAATAGGCGAAAATCTTAGGAATCGTGTTATAGGTGATGTGGCTAGCAACCCATCACAATTTTGGTTCTCTATTGTTTGCCCGAATTTCATATGAACTAATTTCACATGCCCGAATTTCAGTTACCATAATTTTATATTCCATAACGATATATATGCCATAATGATCATTAGCCATATTTTCATTTGCCATAATTTTCAGGTGCCATAACGATACGTTTGCCATAAATTTCATTTTTCCTATTATCAATTGTCCTAAAATCATTTGCCATAAAATTCAAACGCCATAATAATTATTTGCCATAAAAAACCCAGAATTTTGATTGATGTCTAGAAAACAAATATAAATATGAACTGAATTACTGAGGCGAAGTCGACGGAGCTCCGCTTCGCGGAGCTCCTATTCCGCCTAGTTTTGGCGCTTCGCGCCTTGACACCATTCTAACCTAACCTAACCTATAATTATATTAAATGACCAGTCATGTGGCTATTGAGGGGGGCTTCGCCACCCGAGCCCCCCGAGCCCTTAGAGATGCTTCTATTTCTGCTCTGAGGGTCGCAAAAAACCTAACGAACCTACCGTGTTTCGGTAGCAGTAAATTTCAACAGTCTGGATCTGTATTTTCCTTATTATGACAAATGATTGTTATGGCATGAAATATTAGTGATTTTGAAAGTTATGGAAAGTAAAAATTATGGGAAGTGATATTATGGTATCTAATATTAGGGATGTTGAACATTATGACGTTTGATTATTATGGCATTCAAAAAATATGGCATGTGATATTAGGGCAATTGAAGGTTATAGCCAGTGACCATTATGGCAAATGAAATTAGTACAAATGAAATTATGGGAAATGGAGGGATCCCCACAATTTTGTTTCCCCTTTCCATCCATACGCCTATATTATAATAATATTATAATATTACACCTATGATAAGCGATTTCTAGGCAGATGTCGTCGCGAAATATCCGCACGAAATTTTCTAGCACCTTATATATTTTTAAATAAATACAGTACCTACCTATTCGTAATAACTAAGACCGGATGAGCAACACAGCTAAGTCATTTAGAACGTTAAATACCTACGTCAGCAAAATGCCAGAATAAACTTGAGTTTGCGCGGTTGTAAACCTAATTCGCTGTGTGGCCATTTTGTGCTTGCTCAGCGTCAAAACTTCTGCAAGATTCAACTTTATCTATGTCTTCTAAGTCAGGAGATAACCGTCCTATTTAAGAATTCTTTAGCGGTACAGTTAACAGATTATAAAGAAGAGAAAGTTCTGAGTTCGTCGGTTTCTAAATCTCTATTGTAGCTTGCCTATTTTTACGGATATTGTATTGTTCTGAGGTGGAGAGTTGGACTTCGTGTATTCCACCTTAGCCTAGGCTGGCGACGTGTTCGCAATATTCTGGTGTTGCAGATAGCCTTGGTGGTGCTCACTGCCATCAGGTGACCCACTTGCTCGTTTGCCATCCTGATTCATGAAAAAAAGCCATATGAGAAAGCTCTTCTTTTAAAGCATTGATATACATGGAGCTGCCGTAATAACAATCTATGTACGTAGCACTAAAAATATGTGATATACTCGTAATTCCGGAAAGTGCAACTTTGACGTTTCCACCTCACGCTACACTAGCGCCTCTAGCGGCGAATTCGTACGCGACAGCCCTCATTGTACGGACTGTGTTGCCACTCTACCTATCTCAAAAAACTTAGAAGGTGAATAAATAACCAAGAAAAACGCCTGTTTCAATAAACTGAAGAAGTTTTTCTTGACATATTGAATGATCACGATAACCCCATGGGGTTGTTTGCTGTGAGGCTAGTATTGATTTCACCGTCCTGATTCCGTTTTTGTCTAGACGTTCATATATTATATTAAGGGCATTTGTCTACCTTTGATCAGATGTATGACATTTCTTTAATTGTACTATTAGAAAAGCCCTATTTTCGTTTGGTTTTGTTGGATTTGACATATGCTACAGGGCATAGAGTATCTAACTCTGGTTGATCCCATCTTGTCACGCTTTGATTGTGTTTAAATGAGGTTTAAATTGATATTTATAAAAAGTTTGACTAACTCTAAGCTGACAATTGTTCGTTGTGAATCAAAAGAACCAATTGCGCCTCTCACCTCACCTCTCTCGGCTTCCTTTGTCGTGCCACCCCGCGCCCCTGTACCGCACGGGCGAGGACTCATTTAAGCGGTTGGTCTAAAATTCTCTGCTTATATTCAGGGATAGAACAGAAGAGTAAAGATGTTGCGATGCCTGATACGATAGAAGGAAAGATTGAAGGGAAGCGGAAGAAATGAAGGTAAGGAAGAACATTTATTGACCAGGTGAAAGAGAAAGTAGAATTCGTGTCGTATCAGGATGTAAAAGAGAAGACCCTACCACATGAAAATTGCTCCACTGGCAATAGTCTAGCTGTTAAGTTTAAGAACATAGAGATATAAATCTCTGAAACTACAGGTTCGATGCTAAAAATTGGTTCACTAACAGGCAGCTGTGCAATTGGTTAGCGCGTTCGGCTGTTACCGAAAGGTTGGTGGTTCAAACCCACCCGGGGCGGTTCTTTTTGTTTCTTTTTTATTTAGTGTTATCGTCGAAACTGCTTAACTACTGATAAATAACATTCAACTACTTTTTTTCTACACTATCCCTAGTTAACACAGGCTAGTTTTTATCCCGGTAAAATAAAATTTTCCACGGTAAACTAACAAGTTTCGGGCTACAACAGCTAAGTCTTATAATTAAATACATGTTTCCTTTGAAAATGAGCATCAACAAAGACTAAGCCATACTTAAATTTACTGTTAATTATCTGGAGTTAATTCATAAATAATACGTCGTTACCTTAATTAAATCCAGCTGTTATCTTAAATTTGTTTTAAGTGCTGTAATGAACAGCCTTACGAGCTTTAAGATTAATTAGATTAATTTTTACTCAATGCTTGAATTCATTACTTCATTACAGAGTAATTATAATTATAACCTTTATAGAGTGGTAATGAATTCGAGCGTTCAGTAAAAATTAATCTAATTAGTTTTAAAGCTCGTAAGGTTTTAAGGCTGTTCGTATGGATGGCGTAGAGGTGTAATTTTACCCAGCCTCATTTGTTTTTTTGTCGAAATCTGTCTTATCTTTTTATTTGGTCTAGGATCGGTTATTATGGAATACAAGTTTTCCAATAAGTATGGGGAATGTATGAAAATTTTAAAAGTGCTTGAATATTTTTCTACTGATAGGAATAAGCTTCCATATACACATAAAAAAATATCAGATTTTTCAGTTCAGTAGAATAATTCTAAAAAATTAAAGAAATTTTTTCCCGCCAAAAACTGTCTCCAACGTATTTCAACGGAGGATTCTTGGTACATCACAGATTTAAAAAAAAACCGCGTTGTCAATTTGGACAGACAGATTAAATTGACATTGACCGATGTCAATAGCCTTAAACATTCGGATCCTCCGCACGTTAACGATTCATATTTAATTTGTCTGTCCAAATTGACAACGCGATTTTTTTTTCAAATCTGTGATGGACCAAGAATCATCCGCTGAAATTCGTTGGAGATGGAGACAGTTTATTGGCGGGAAATAATTCTTTAATTTTTTATAATTATTCTACTGAACTAAAAAATCTGATATTTTTTTCTGTGAATATGGAAGCTTATTCCTATCAGTAGAAAAATATTCAAGCACTTTTAAAATTTTCATACATTCCCCATTACTTATATACAATTAGCCTTAGGTCGTGTGTTTATCGCCCTCGCTTTTGGCTTGTGAGATAAGTTCCTGCGATCTGAGACATTTATTAAACCACCCCCGCGGTGTTATGTACTATTACCATTCGGATCCTACGTTATCCCTTATATAATATAGGCTATAATATTTTATTCCGTGTGGATGAAATCGCAGGCAGTGTCTTATAATCCTGTTTTAGAATTCCTTAAAATTAAAAAAGACGTTACAAATTCTCTCCTTCAAATAATATTACTTCGAGTTGGCCAGTATTCTTCAACTGAAAACACTCGCGGCAATAAAGTTGCGCTTGTAAATAACGTTTTTGTAAAGAAAAATAATGCTCCCCAGAGACATTCGGCTCGTCGTAAAGTACTTTTAGTAGGTACAGCGTAGGTGTATACGTTGTAATGGGGCCGAGAACTTGTTAAGAACGCATTGTAAGTGGAATAAGATGGAAACTTTTAAACTGCAAGACTATGTTGTTGCACTCATTCAGCCACGCAATAGAATAAGTTTTTTTTTAAATCTTTATTTACAAGCTTAGATCATTTAAATGAACATGCCAGCTCCAAAGGCCTATTTCAAAAAACAACAACAACCACAAAATAACAAGTTTTTAGCGTAAAAAAACAGAATTGTAAAATTTAGAATAAGTCGAAAGATCGTTCCTAGCAGTACCATCAGCCAAATATGTGGTCTACTACCCTAAGGTTAAAAATAAATCCTTTGCACGTCATATCATAATGTCGATAAGACAGGCTATCAACTTGTAAGTTTCGACTCTAGAGACATTTTCATTTGATAGAAAATAGGACGAAAGAAGAACGAAAGAAGGAAAAGTGGGTAGACCACTTATTTGGCTGACCGTACCTGTCTGTACCAAAATATGAGGGTGCAATAAGGATCTAAAGTTTTTTTATTATAATGACTTCGCGCTCTTTGCGTTAGCCTTGGATTCTTTACTGGCAGTCAAACGCCGATCGAACGGTCTTTAAATTTCGAATAGATTATAAATAAATTAAACAATGCCGGCCAGTACCTGCCTTTACAAAATCCTTCTCTGTTAGAGCCTGGCAAACAAAAGCGTGACCTGGATTTTATAATTTTTTTTAATATGGCAACATTATTTCTCTGTCAAAGGCAAGTCAAAGTCTTGTCAGTATTTAGTGAACTGAATTATTTTTCATTTATAATTGCCGTAATTTATGGGTAAAACAATAAAAAGTAATGTGCGAAAGCTGCTACATACCATGATCAGTAAGTTCAAGCAAAAACAAGAGGAGAAAGAAGTTGTTTTCCAAGAGAAACAACAATGTTTACATGCAATGTCGGATTTTTTAGGTTAGTACCTATGACTACGTTATCTTAATCCTTTTTGGCTGATTATTTGATGTATTGACCATAACTATGATGATGATGATACCGTTGATGATAATCTTGAATATATTCAAGGATTCTGCGAAATGAAAAACAGTTAGTAATACCACATGTAATTTTTTTTTAATTTGCCGTGTTTTCTCAGGTCACGCTTTAGCTAAAAATTATAAAACGAAATTTTGTGAGTATATTGGTCTACCTATGTATGTTTATTAGCTACTCGTTTATTGTATTAAAACGACTAAATGGTTCTGGATGAAATTTTGATATGAAGACAGTTTGATTTCTAAAATACCCAATATTCTCACAACATCACGATTCACGCATGCAAAACCTCGAATTCGCAACGTAAACTAGAAATAAGGACAACTTTTAGAAATTTCTCGGGATGAGGAATTTTACAAAGAAAAAATATATAAAACCGACTCCGCCTCTTTTTTTGAAGTCAGTTAAACCTAAACCCATCATGAATCACAACTCTTCGACCACAAACTTCGTACTTTACCAAGTACATAATCGCCAATTCCAAGAAACACTACATCTCGCCGGCCGGATATGAACCCGGGAAGGCCTGACCCTGTGCGTAAATAAGCGGTTGTGCCAATACTGATATTGACAGAACTGCTTATATGTATGTGTACGTACACTCCCTTACGACAATCTGTATCACAAACCTTCTTTAAGAGCTACTTAGGTATTAAGCTTAGCAACACAGCGAGAGAACTAGCTATATGCTTGCGGTTATCATTTATATAGTTATTTTTATTTTATTTTATTTATTATTTATTTATTTAAAGGATAATATAAAAACCGGCCAATTGCGAGTCGGACTCCCGCACCGAGGGTTCCAAGCAAAATCGTGAAGTTAATATAAAGCCCTGCTCCTAAGCAAAATGTATGCAGTGTGAGGTCATTTTATATTGGTTAATTACATAGACAGACAAAATATTCTGTTTTTAGTATTTGTGAAAATTTCATAGCTACCACTGTTCATGACATACGGACAGACGGACAGCAAAGTCTTAGTAAATAGGGTCCCGTTTTTACCCTTTGGGTATGGAACCCTAAAAATGACCAAAAAGCTAAAAAAAACTTGACAAGGCACAGGCCGCGTTTGGTATCTCTACTACATTCTTAGTGTTAGAGAGAGGTAAGTACATACCAGCTCTTGGATCAACACTGTTAGTTTAGAGGTACCTGAACTAAAAGTTTTTATATTAATTATCTTTAAATGTGTCAAGCAAAGCTTATTCGTTGTCCTGTAAAGTCGAAAAATGATTTTTCTGTGTAGGTAGATGGATGTTCAGTTAAAAAAAAAACTCTTCTTTTAGAACACCTATAGATTTTTACCTTAATGCAATAGTATTAAATGGAACTCTTAATAGTTATCCGAACTTTACTTTTAGTTTTCCCTCATCAGGGTCAAGGCAGGGTTACCCCCAACCCCGAATCCTAAACGATCTGAAAATGTGAAAATCGGGACGTGTTAACGTCGTTACGATTTTTTACTTCAGTGGACCTCTTTCCGAGCATGTAGCGTGATCTAAATTTGTGGGTTTAGCGTTTGATGTGGCACTTGGGACAACTTTTTCTTGACGGTGTCTAAAATGTGAAAATACGCTTTATAAGATTGTACAGTTCCCGGCAAACATCTTGAGCATGACTTTGATGCGCAGAAGTGAATTTAGCATCTCTTTGGTACAAAAGTACATGCGCGAACTTACACCTTCCACGTCGTTCTTGCTCAAGAAGTTTGCCGTAAGTTGTACTTACTGTAGTATGGCACTTTAAATAAAAAAAACAATCGTTGACACTAAAATGTACAAAAACCTCCTGGCAAATTTAATGCTGGCCACTAAGAAACTTCGAAGGTTTACTCCATAAAAACAAATGATATTCTGTCATCAGTCACTATCCTAATTTATTTAAAAAAATTCCTTCGTAAAGTGCGTAAAGTACGTAAAGTACCTACGTAAACTAGTTTCGTCAACTACTTACGTATTTAAGTAACCCTTAAACGAGTTCTCTAATTAACTAGGTAGGTATCATAAAAACATCTTTCAACGAAACTGTTAAAGTGTCACTTAAATGTTTACACCGTACGGCGATAAGATTTCAAAGAGACAAGTGACACTTAAATTTTAACTTCTGCGGGGAAGTATTAACTGGTAGTTAATTAAAACACCTAAACACATGAGTAGGTATTTTAATATACCGCTGACGCATACTCGCTACTCGAAAACTATTCTGTAATATCGCGCAAACTAATTTGAGAGATCTGAAGACTCGTACCCTGACGGGCCTGTATACTCTTGAGCTGGAACCTTTCATGATATTATATCTATTGAAATTATAAGGGTACGTTATGATAAAAATATTCTATTATTATCAAGAGTTTTTTATTCTCATAGAATTTTTACGAGGTAGGTAATATATCTTACGGTAACAACTAGCTGATTCAGCGAATTTTGTTCCGCATTTGAGTTAGTTAAAAAAACACCGGCTAGCACTCCGGGACTGCCGGCAGAAGTGAAAACTACACACACGCACACTCGCGCAAAAAGAAAAAAAAAGGAAACGAAAGAACACTTTTTCTACACGAGATTCGAACTGCGGTCACGCACATACGTTAAAGCGACGAAATTAACGTACACTTCAAAAATCGAACGCGACTCTACTATCTTCATTTAGTATTTCAAAATAAGCTCTTAGAGGATCCTGATATCCTGGTACTTAAGCTCTTCCTCCGTCTTACGTCTGACGCGAGTTTAAAATTTTTTACCCATCCCAAAAAGTGTCCAACGCCGTTAAAAAAGTTTTCACTTCAAAAACTAATAATTTACTTTCGTACTTATTTTTTCCTATTTTTTTAAGTTATCTTGTTATTCTGCTGTTTGGGGCAGAAACAAACTCAACAAATTATTATTTTTTTTTTTTTTTATGTGAGTAGGAAGGCATACGAGCAAGTGGGTCACCTGATGGTAAGCGATCACCACTGCCCATAGACACCCGCAACCCCGGAGGGATTGCAGATGCGTTGCCAACCTAGAGGACTTAGATGAAATGCCTCTTGTGCCCGTAATTTCCCCGGCTGTCTTACTCTCCACACCGGAACACAGTTATATCGTTATATATTTTCTTGCCCGCGCCTCCGTTTGCGGAAAATTTTCTTATCGCTATCCCGCGCGATTTTCCGGGATATAAACTATCCTAAATATCCTTCCCCGGGACTGATACTATCTATACTAAATTCAACTAAATCGGTTCAGTAATTTAAGTATGAAGCGGTAACAGACGGAGAGATAGACAGACTCACTTTCCCAGTTATAATTTATTAAAATAGATATATAAAAGAAAATAGAAAGATAGAAGACAGAAAATCTTTATTACAAAACATTTTTAACACATAAAAACCGATAAAACGTACTAGGAAAGCAGCAATAAAATTCTCGAAACTATTGATGCACTTCTCCTTGCTGAATGATTTATAAACTACGATGGCTCAGTGGGTCGACGAAACACTAAGGAGATTCCGTCACCTTCGTTCCATTTGACAGAAAACTGGGTCGGCTATAAATATTCGTTTTCGCTTATGTGATCCTGGTAGTTGACGATTAAAAGCTTAAGGGATTGTAGATTCTAATTCTAAGGTTTTTTTTCATTACTATAAAAATTAAGTAGATAAGTAACGGTTAGTTATTTCGCTACTGCACTCTTAGATGTCAATTAACTGTAAGGTAACAATGCGATGTAAAGTTAATTAACAATTAATATTCGTCTCTTAATGGAGCCTATTGTCTCTGAATGAAGTAATAGGATGACGATTTTGGGATTTACACTGGTCAGCCCATCGTAGGTATTTCATTAATAAAATAGTACATTAGGAATGTTTTAACATTATTTATCGCTATCCCGCAGGAATTATGCAATTTTCCGGGAGAAAAAGTAGCCTATGTTTTAATCTAGGGTACCAGCTATCTTCGTTCCAAATTTTATCCAAATCCGTCCAGTCGTTTTAGCGTGAAGATGGAACAAACATACACACTCATTCACTCACTCACATCGTCACATCGTCACAAACTTTCGCATTTATAATATTAGTACGATAGTACGATTAGTAGGATTACACCCCGAGGAAGGTAAAAATATAAACGCAACCAAACGTTTGCAATAAGCCACTTAGATGCCACGGCGACGTCGTCAGCTACATATCCTATACCAGGGGCGGCGAACCTTTTTTGGTGGACGAGCCATTCTTTTCACAAACAAAATTATATTTGGCTCTGAGCAGTCATCAAAGACCATGTCGCCTAGATTGTGTTGCTCTTTTACCATCAGATGACCACAATGCTCGTGTGCCAGCCACCCTTCACAAAAAAAAATAGACTTGATGATTTAATGGACAAAAATAAACGTGAACACTTGATTTTATTACTGGTGTGCCCGAATTATTTTAAATAGTGCCTCAACTGGCATGCGTGACATTGGTTCGCCATCCCTGTCCTATACAGTTGCCGAAACATCGCCAAGAGCGTTAAGTAGCCGCTGTAATACCGTTTCATTTGTTATATTCCAACCTTCTGTAATGTCTCTAGTTTTACGCCAGTACTGACTTTTTTAACTACATCCAAATCCGTTATACTTCGCCAATATAAAAATGTAGGTTAATGAAAACCTATATCCCCCCCTCGCCCTCGTGGGACGAACGAGAATAGAATCAATTGCTTTATTTGAACCAACAAAAATAACTCTCCGACGGCTCCCTTTATTAAAAAGTTGGGGCTTTTACATAAAATTGTAACACTTTTAAGTATACTTTTTGTTTTTACTAATATGAAGGATTAGGAACTGATCATTGACTTACAATAAACAACTAGACTCCAAATCGCAAACAAAAGTGCCTCAAGAAACGTCCGAGCGGCGTTGGCTATGTGTTGTGTGTAACCACATCAACTCACACACATAACATTAACATATTCGTTCAAATTAACACCTTATTTCGTGCCAGTAATGTTTAATGTCTATTGCATACGATCGTGAGAAATAATAACACGACGCCACGCGCTGGAAACCTGTCTGTCTCTTGTTCTCAAGCGTTTGAGATTACGGTGCGAAAGAGACATGTACATTGTTACCGAAGCGCGGTCGAAACACGACTGAACCAAAACTCTGCACGATAGATGCGTCGTGCAGACTTTTGCTTCCGACAGTTTTTGAGCGTGTTTTTTCTTTGCTCCCTAATCAGCACGGAATCTTTTTTAAATAATTTCAAAGGTCAAATTGAAAAAAGGGAAAACAATTATATACGAGTACTTAGTAGGTAGGTATAATGCTTATAGAGTCTGTCTAACCAAAGCTGAACCTGCAAAAGCGCGACAATTTCAAAAAATCGTGATCGGGTAACACAGGATCACTCACACAGCTGCAATTTTCTTAGAGAAATGTCAATTTGACATACAACATGACACCTCTGATAGACACACTTAAAGACAAAATGTTGCCAATCAAATAACTAGTCGGTTCAGCTTTGGTTAGACAGACTCTATAATGTAGTTCGATTAAACTTACTAATATAAACATCTTACCTTCCTCATACCGTGCAAATATTCAAATATGGCGGCCATTATACAAGGACGCGTTGGGATCGTAGATATTCACGGGGCGGGTAAGTGAGAAACCCTTAACCGAAATAGAAAAGATTCTATTGATTTGGCCTCATGTGTTAGGTGTGCATGCGAATATGCCATTTAAATAATCTAGCGATTTGAAATCGACCGCTAGTAACACTATTTTGGTACATATTTATTCTTTGCGGTAGACTTAAAGCATGTAAGGGAATGCCGAATAGAGTCTGGCAAACGAAAGCGTGACCTGAGAAAACGCGGCAAATTCAAAAAATTTACACGTGGTTTTACTAACTGTTTTTCATTTCGCAGATTCCTTGAATATCTTCAAGATTATCTGTAGACATAAGAAACGGTATCATCATCATAATTATGGTCAATATATCAAATAATCAGCCAACAAGGATTAAGATTACATAGTCATAGGTACTAACCTAAAAAATCCGACATCGTATCTAAACATTGTTGTTTCTCTTGGAAAATAACTTACTTCTCCTTTTGTTTTGCTTGAACTTACTGATCATGGTATGTAGCAGCTTTCGCACATTATTGTTTATTGTTTTACCCATATGTATATTACGGCAATTATAAATGAAAAATAATTGAGTTCACAAAATGAAAACAACTCTAACCAAAGACTTTGACTTGTCTTTGACAGATTAATAATGTTGCCATGTTGAAACTTTAAAAAAATCCAGGTCACGCTTTCGTTTGCCAGACTCTATTTTTTAATAAGTACTATACTTTACTTCTTATACTTATTCATACAATATAGGATATAAACTTCATTCAAATCTGTCCACCGTTTACGCATAATTGAGCAACAAACAAACAAACCAATAAAGTAGAGAATATCGCAACATCCTTCCTTATTCCTTCTCTGAATTATAAAGGGAGCTTCCATGCAAAATTTCAGCTTAGAGTTAGAGCTAGGCATTGATGAGTCACTCAGTCAGGAGGATAGTAGTATAAGTAAATATGAAATTCTGTTACCACAGAAGTTTATTTTTTGTGTCAAAATATACGAATGAATCTTGCCATTAGAGACTGGCTGGAATGAAACTTTATTGTCTATGGCATCCTACAATTTTAGTTCTAAATTCAAACTCGACTCAGTACCCACTAACCGTACGAAGCAACCGTTTGTCAGTTTGCTCTGTCAAGTTGAGAGTGTAAACATTATCGTATTCTGCAATACGAATTTTCAATAAACTTCCATTGGAAATTAAAATGTTGAACTGTAATAAATTTAAAGTAAAGTTGCATAATTGGCTCATTAACAAAGTTTTCTATAATTTAAATGTTTTTTTTAAATTAAGTATAAAGATGCAATGTGATGTAAACATTGATATTGTAACACATTATGTATTTATAACTATGTTAGTATTTAGTGTGATTGCCTAAAATTCTATGACTGTCCAGGCCACTGTTGATACCAATCTGTTCACCCTTATGTACCTAACCTACACGGTTAAACAATAAATGATTCTGGTTCTGATTCTGTGTTGTATTGTATACTGTTTAAAAATAATAGGGGTCAAAAGAGAATGAGAATTCTTACGGGATTGATCTCTAGCTAGACCCTCAGGAAGTATCTTTTTATTAAAAATTAAACTCATAAAAACATCGTGAAATCTGAATAACCCCTCGTCAGCACTCACTATCAAGTAAACATTCAGAAACACCTTCGATGTTCGCGAACCGATTTAATACCTCTTAGTAAAATCAATATGTTCGATGAAGGTAGGAAGTATACGGTATAATCTAGGGCAGCACTTAATAGGCTCAACTTGTTTATTGCTGCCCTTAATTCCACTTTATTGACTATGAATCCCAAACTTCGTTGTGTTTTAATAGCGGCAGATATGTTTAAAATCTGTTTAAAAACAGAATTTAAAGGCTGAATTCGACCAAAGTTTTTATTCCCGGAATAACACTACTACTTTCTGATACTTATGTCAAAATAGTATGACGTTTTTACATTAGTATCCGAGAGTAAGTGTTAATCATGGAATAAAAACTTTGGTCGAATCTAGAGTAACAGAAATAAACGTGGAAATACATACTCAGAAAACACATAATACTCCTTATGAGCTTCGCCGCAGTGGGGTAAAAAGTGTTACCTTGCTACTCCGCTACCACTTAACTAAAACTGAGGTGAGTGAGGTAAAGGTTTTGTTCATTGAATTGGGCCTCCGCAAAGTAACGCCTAATTCGATGAATTAGAAATGAACTTTGTACCTGTTTCTTTATATTTGTACAATAAAGCATTACTACTTACTTTCCTGTGATTAGTTCAAATAAAAAGTGTAGATGGAGTTCTGTGAATGACAAAAAAGAGGCCGGTTTAAGGGTGAGACCACACCGCCGCTTAAAAAACGGTGACGTTACGGAATCGCAACAAAATGTATGAAAAAACGGTAAGAAAACGTGACGCATACGACACGTCACTGCGTATACGTGGCGGTTTGGTCGCACCCTAAATAGTCACGCCTCGTGCGTGCGTGCATATCAACTACATCACGATGCAAATTACAGCATGAGGGTGTGCGAGAGCTATGTCGCGCGCAAGATACTGTTAGTCTTTTTCTTACTTTTCACTAGCTTCTGCCCGCGACTTCGTCCGCGTAGAATTAGCAATTGGTATGTATGGCTATCCCGCGGGAACTATACAATTATCCGGGATAAAAAGTAGCCTATGTTTTAATCTAGTGTACCAGCTATCTTCGTTGCAAATTTTATCCAAATCCGTCCAGTAGTTTTAGCGTGAAGAAGGAACAAACATACACACTCACTCACATCGTCACATCCTCACATCGTCACTCACAAACTTTCGCATTTACGATATTAGTAGGATTCTAGAAAGAGACGGGTAATATATCTCGAACGCTCTCGTGCATTTTTCCTTGTTATTTTGTGCTTTTCTGTGTCTAGAGAATTGACAAACACGCAAAGCGTTTCGATTTCTAAAAATCTTAACTTTGTTAAGAAAATCCGCTCCATTTCGTGACACTTCATTAGCCTATACATATATGTAGTTGTATATAACTATTATTATATTCTCCTAGCGCTATCGTAAGTCATTTTCCCAAACAGTCTAATTTTATCACCAACCTTATGGGAAATTAAGTTAAATATCGTTGCAAATCGTAGCGAAAGAGGTATGTCAGGATCGTAGCAAGTGGAACAAAGTAGTCTCTGCCTACCCCTGTGGGAAAGAGGCGTGACGATATGTATGTATGTATGTATGTATCGTTGCAAATTATACGTTTTCTCGATGAAACGCTACAACCGAGTAAACTTAAGGAATAGTCGAATCAGCCGTAATGATTTCATAATCATGTACACAAACTTAGACCATAGATATCTCTTATTAACACCCTTACACATCACTGTCACTAAACTGGGGTTAAAGTCACCTTACTAAATCTGAATTTGCGTTAGCTTGCTTGCTTTAGTGATGTACTGAATCGTCACACATTCAAATACACTCCGGGACA
The DNA here is from genome assembly GCA_963854515.1 of Pandemis heparana. NCBI lineage: Eukaryota > Metazoa > Arthropoda > Insecta > Lepidoptera > Tortricidae > Pandemis > Pandemis heparana. Next base: position 11,319,495 of record OY978022.1, on the reverse strand, counting down.
TATTTAGCGGCACAAAAAAAGTTAGCAAAACGCATATATACCTACACTTTTTTTTGTGTTCCGCTAAATATGTTCCTGAGTGTAAAACTTAAAAGTGTTAAAAGCTATAGATAGCGAAACGATCTTTCTATACATATCTATACATATAATAAAGCTGAAGAGGGTCGAAAGTCTGTACCTACATGGAAGGGTTAAAAAAAATTGGCTGGGGATACTTAGAATCTATAACAGAACACGTTCCAACAGTTTTTAGAATTTATGTCTGTTTATCTGTTTTTCTGTATATTTGCGAGCGCATTGCGTGAAAACGGCTGAACGGATTTTGATGCAAACTTTACTAATCTGTCAAGAAAATCCGCGGCCAGGTTATATAGGTCACTTTTTATCCCGGAAAATTGCATAGTTCCAGCGAATTCTCCGCAGACGGAGTCGTGGGCAACAGCTAATCAATAATATAGCTAGTTTGTAGTTTCTTTCTTTAGTGTAATTGTTTAATGTTTTGCGCCATACGATTAAATAAATACAGGTTATATTCTTGACAACACTGCCAGCTTTCTCGCCCACAAAAGCCTTAAACTATTTCATGACACACTTTGCAACGCCCGAAAACATTTCAAACGGAGATGAAATAAAACATTTTATTCGAGACTTAAAAATAGTAATTCGTGAGCGTTAAGTGCATGCTTACTCGCCCGTGACGTTATAAAATAGGGCAAGTTGCAGGATATATATATGTCCGTAACAACATTAAGGACTGCGATAGCGTGATACTGTTTACGAGACATTTCAAGATGTGTGTACTAAATTCAGAGCCATAAACCAGATTTTGAAAGGAAATTATAATGGATTCCATTTTATGGAACAGCTCGAATGCACTGTCTGAGAAAAAGGTTGTGTGGTTTTAGCTTTGTCTTGAACTGGAAATTACATTTTATTGAATCAGGCGTTACTTTGCGGAGGTCCATTTTAATGAACACAAAACAATTACCTTGCTACTCCGCTACTTAATTATAAGTAGCGGAGTAGCAAGGTAAATATTTGTGTTCACTGGAAATTACACTCTTACTACATTTCAATCTTTTTTTTGTAGCTGGCCTTTGGTGAATCAGGCAGTCAATCAGATTTTTTTGTAGACATAATTAATTATACATATAGAAGCAGGGGGCGACTAAAGAAAAGATGGTGGAACGACTTGGGCACTTAATTTAATACGGTGACAAAAGAATGATCTCCACGTGTAGCGGAAAGAAGGGATGTCTTCACCCATCAGTGAGAGATTTTTAATAATTCAAGATACCTAACCTCATTTAAACTAGGTACTCCAAAAAAACTTGATAAAAATTCACACAATCTTTAATAAATGAAATTTTTATATAGTGCATATAAATATGATTAATTAAAGTACACATGTCATGACTACTGGATACCTTAAGAGCCGGGATTACCTTTGATGAACTCCCAATATTTTAACGCACATACAGGGTGTACCAGACACCCCCTAACAATAATCCACTGGGGTATATAACCATAGCTATAGAAGCTAAAAAAATATTTAAAAAAAATTGGAGTATTTTTTTTATATTTTCTGTATTAACTGTAATCATTCCTATAGAAAAAAATACTCCAATTTTTATTTTTATATTTTTTTAGCTTCTATAGCTATGGTTATATACCCCAGTGGATTATTGTTAGGGGGTGTCTGATACACCATGTAGACGCGGAAAGACAGCTCTGTCTCTAAATCATTAACATCCACCCGCAATTCCTTTGGTCTATCGGGAGGGGGGAGCATCGAAATATCGAGCACTCATCAGAATAATAATAATAAATAAATAATAAATATCATGGGACAAATTACACCATTTGAACAAGTCCAAACTAAGCAAAGCTTGTACTATGGGTACCAGGCAACGGATAAACATAGGGTAGACCGGGGGCAATAGTACCACGGGTCAATAGTAACATCGTCGATATTTCTAACCCTATAACATTCTAAGCATAAATGTGTGCGTGCGTACGTGCGTTGAGTGTGTCCCGACCTGCTCACCAGTCGGCGGCGCAGCGCCGTGCAGAATAAACATGCTAGACAACTATTTTTGTTTTCGCACAACCAAAGTAAATAATTCCGTTGATTGTTTTGGCTTATAGTTTCCCCAATATAGCTGTTAGTCTAATATGTTTAGTCAATTATGATGCTACGGTTATCAATGCTTGAATCAAGTAATGGTTTGGTTATCAGGTAATAAGAACGGCTGAGATATTTGAATGTAAGTAATTTGAAATGATTTGAGGGCAATAGTACCAGCACAGTCGGGGTCAATTGTAACGCTACATTTGACCCCGTGGTACAAATGACCCCAAATAATATTTTTATATTATCAAAGTTAGCTGACGTTTTAAGGTGAATCTAATGTTGTATACCTAACTAACTAAAATTTGTTAAGCCATTGTTTAGTTACTTCCATTTTCTATTATTTTTAACGTATATTATGAGCTGCTTTTGAAGTTGCTATAGTATTGTGATTTTACACTGTAGAGTATTGTTAAATTCGAGAAATGGGGTCCATTGTACCAGGGGTCAATTGTAACTGTATGCAATTTTGCGATACTAGTTTTGTATGGAATTGTATTGGTTTACGTAGTTTTACAGGCCAGAAAATTATGCCTAGAAAATTTAGAAGCCATTTTATTTCATAAAAACGATTCATTTAATTGTAGAAACTGAGATAACTTGAATATAAATTTCTTAGACTTGAGTAATTATATTTTTACGGAAAATGTAGATCCTCATTGCTGATACTGGTACAACTGTTCAGACTGATTAAATTCAAGAAATAAATATTGAAATTGTTAAGATTTTGATATAAATGTATGTTTTATTCACTTCGGAAATTGTGGTACAAATGACCCGTAGTAGGGGTCAATAGTAGCAGTGGGAATCACTGAACAAAAACTCGATTATACGCTAAACTGTTATGTTCTAGTAAAAAATGATATCAAAAACGTATAAACAATGAACCTGGCATATACTACGTTGATGTAGTTTTTCTTAGAAATGTTCAGTTTCTGTGCTAAGCGCCGTTATTTGCAAAGTGTTACTATTGCCCCCGGTCTACCCTACTTAAGTATATTATAATGTAGATAAATAGGTACATACAACTTTTAACTTGATTTCATGATAAATGAAATATGTTGTGTCTGTGTTAGTTTTAAATATCCTTCGCTTAACTGTATTTCTGTGGTCATCTGTCATTGGATTTTTGTTTAGCACCTAAGTCTCATTACAATGTACTGTATTAAAAAAAAAAAAAAAAGACATCCATGACTCGGGCACAAACATTCGTATTCGTCATACAAATTCTTGCCCTACCGGGATTCGAACCCAGGACCACTAGTCATAGTCAGAGTCACTGACCATCCGGTCGTCTAAAATAACCGCGGTCTATCTCGTAAAAACATCGTGTAATGTAAACTCTAGTGGGATAAGACATCGCGTACATCGCATCCTTAAGTCGGTCACGGAACATGCAAATCCTTTCTCATAGACCTACAGTGCGCACGAACACCCCGCAATTTATGGTTTAAAATAAACAGGGACATCTTCACCTCCACAAATCTTGTGGCTCGTAAAAAAGGCTAGCACAATATTTCGTTCGTTGTGACACGGCAGTCGCGAACGTGACAGTCAACTTATTACTCCGGCGAGTTATTACTTATTACTCATCGAGAAGTGTCTGTCTCTGTGACAGACAGACGTGTAAGTGCTCGCTTTTTTAAGATAATTAAGTAGGTTACAGTTATTGAGAGGACGGTGGACGGTTTATGAACACTGAGGGATTAAAATTCTAAACAGCCTGCGACTGTTCCGCCTGTACAAAATTCCATTATTCCGTGGAAGTTTTGGTGAACCCATTCATTCTTTGTGTTAAGAATCTCCATGTTAAATTTTAGCTCATTTTGTCTGAGGGGATGGTTTCAAATCTTGTGTTGTTTGTTTTTATACCACGTCGGTGGCAAACAAGCGTACGGTCCGCCTGATGGTAAGCGGCTGCCAGCCTATGGACGCTTACAGATCCAAGAAACTAGCATGCGTGTTGCAGACTCTTTAAAAAGTTTAACACTCCTTTTTTATAGAACCCCATAGAAGTTCATTCCACAGCCGGGTTGTTTATGTAGATGGCATAAAGGATTGTTGATATTAAGTACGTTTTTCAATATAATTAGTCGACTATAGACCGATCGCCCCGCGCGGTGCAAGGGCGCGGGGTGGGTCGACCGCGGGGGCTGAGAGAGGTGCGGGCGGCAGGCGCACTACCCGCCCGCACCTCTCTCGGTCCTCTTTGTCGTACCCCGCGCCCCTGTGCCCCGCGGGACTCATTTAAGCGGTCGGTCTAGGTTCTCTATCGTTTGCCCGAATTTTATCTAACTCATATTATAAATGCGAAAGTATGGATGGATGGATGGATGTTTGTTTGTTACTCAATCACGCCAGAACGGCCCAACGGATTTGGATGAAATTCGGCACATAGAGAAAAGTCTGGATTAGCACATAGGCTACTTTTTATCTCGGAAAATTCCGTAGTTCCCGCGGGATAGCGATAAACAAATTCTTTGCAGACGAAGTCGCTGGCAGCAGCTAGTATGCCATAAATGTATTGTTTGCCATAATGATCATTTGCCATAACTCTTTTTTCCATTTATTTGTTAACTAGCTGTTGCCAGCGACTTCGTCTGCAAAGAATTCGTTTATCGCTATCCCGCGGGAACTAACCAATTTTCCGGGATAAAAAGTAGCCTATGTGCTATTCCAGACTTTTCTCTATCTATGTGCCGAATTTCATCCAGATCCGTTGGGCCGTTCTGGCGTGATTGAATAACAAACAAACATACATCCATCCATCCATCCATCCATCCATCTATCTATCCATCCATCCATACTTTCGCATTTATAATATTAGTTAGATTATTCAGGATTGTTATGAAACAAACCTAACCTAACCTATAGTGTTCTACAGGATTGCCATTACAATGCTCCTGAAAATTACGGTTTCAGAGAAAAAAAGGGTTATGGCAAATGATCATTATGGCAAACATTACATTATGGCATATGAAATTCTGGCAAAAGAGGGGCTCCGGTCGGTATATAATTAATGTTTAGTACTTTGTTATCTTCTATTTACACATGCATGCCAGTAGACACAACACTAGAAATACTACAAATACTAATATTAGTATTAGAGTTGGTTTATCAAAACATGCATCATTTGTCTAGCCGTTCTAGTTATTGCACTTGCATCTTGTTCGGGCATGTTTATTCCTCTTGTTTAATTGGTTACGTGTTATTGTTTATTGTTCTTGTTTTCCATGTGTTCACAAAGTTTGTTGTTCTGTTAGTTCTGTATAACACGGCGTCCGGTCTACGCGTTGTTGAAGAAACTTTGTTTATGTTTAGTATCTTAAGGTAATCTGGAATTGTGTATTGTTGCTATTATTTAATGATCTTAGATTTATTAATGTTGATGTAGAAGGAGATAGTTGCTACAGAATCGGATGACACTGCTTCAGACCGAGCGTCGATTCCCGACCGGGGCAGACATAACTGAAAAATACGAAAGTTTTTCATTGAGACTTGTTCTATATCTATAAGTATACGTTAACCGTTGTTTAGTATTCATCATTATCTACAACCTTCGTTTAATTGGGACTATTACAATTGGTTTCAATTGTTGTGTTGCTAAAAGCCACATCGAAGACAAGGATAAGCCCCAATTTAAAAATGAAAAATAATAGAAAACATCAATCAATGAATAGCGAAATTTGTGGCAAAAAAATCCTCAACACAATTTAAATTAATGGAACGCTTCGGTTAGCATGTTGAGGTGCCTATTCTAAATTAGTATCTCCCGCTCGTTAAACCTTTCGAATGTTAATACTGTTGTACTTAAAATTCCACCTAACAACTGAACCTCAATTAATTTGGAGCTAGGTAGACTCCGTATCGGTTTAAAATGCTTTATGACAGGGTTTCCCAAACCTCTAACCCTGTACAACCTCATTAATATGCTACACGAATACGAAAACCCTTAAATACATAATTATACACTACCTTAAAGGGTAGTAGAAAGTTATAGCTCCCAATAATTTTGTCATGTATTCGAAAATAAAATTAAGAAATAGTTTTGTAGCAATATACAGGGTGTTACAAAACTACCCGTAAAGTCGAAAGGAGGTTAAATGTGACCTTACAACAAATCCATTTAAATATTTTATTGAATCAGGCGTTACTTTGCGGAGGTCCATTTCAATGAACACAAAATATTTACCTTGCTACTCCGCTACTTACGTGCAAGATAACCAAGCCTGTGGGAAATATATACGTTTTGCATGCAAGTCCATTTACAATATTAAAGAACCGCAGTATGGTTTCCTGAGATGACAGTTTACTAGGGTTGACAATATTTTTGGCTTTGATATTTTACGGGGTATTTTGTAACACGTTGTATTGCTATTGGTGGTATACTCACACTTCACTTTTGATTTTTGAATGAGAGAAACAATTGTGTCTTTCATTTTGTGCCACTCGCTATTCAACAGTCATTCGAACGCACATGGGCGTTTCCAGCACTTGAAGATATCCTGCGTTTGACAACCGACAGTGAATGCTTAAACTACGCTTCCACCGGCTAGCTTATTACAAAACTCGCTCGCAATCGCCATCGTGTTCATTTTGACAGTTCTTGTATGAATGTGACAGCTAGCTGATTCCGATGCCAATTGTCAGCCCATACATGAACTGTCAAAATGAAGATGGCGATCGCGAGCGAGTTACGTAATAAGCTTTGGATTGGAGCGGAGCTCAGATCGACTGGCAAATCCTCATAATGCCCAAGTTTGAGAAGTCAGAAGTCAATACTCATACTTAAACTGAACTATCGTCAAACGACAATGACTTGTCGTTTGAGGTCAGTCGTGACTGGGCATTAATTATCGTGCTAGCCTGTCCTGAATCAACAGATGCCATCTTAAAGTCAACACATAAATGGATAAGGCCTTTACTAAGTCACAAGTAATCTGCAAGGCAAACTTCAGCACATAGTGACGATTGGGCGGCAAGTCTTCATAAATGTATGCATGCCACGGTTTGGAGTTGGCCAAGTGGTGTCATTTTCGTAATCACAACAGCTGTGTTATCTTCTTGGTGAAATAGGTTTTATACCTACTAGTTCCTCGATTTAATAGTCGTCAAACTAATTGCTTATTTCGAGTCCCTTTTCTCGAACGAATTATGCAGGTAATTCTTTTATAAGCAGAACCTGTAAAAGTATAATTTCTTATTTTCTGAAGCAGTTATTTTAATGTTTCTCTGCTTAAATATAAAACATCTCTTTTAGATATAATTGTATAACTGTATGGCTTAATGCTGAGACACACACAACACTGATGATCTAATTTTCATGTCTATGTTTTTTTTGTTGTTTCTTTTCTACAAAATTGTGTGTATGCTCTTATATTTGTGTGTTTTGCAAAATGAATAAATGTCTTTTTTCTTTCTTTCTTTCTTCTTTCTTTCATCCCAAATTTTTTGACGCGCCATACGTAAAAACGTAGTATGTAATAGGTAGGTAGGTGTGTAGGTGGGGTAGGGTGACAATAATTTCGGTTTATTAAAATCCTAATAAAACAAACCGGCCAAGTGCGAGTCGGGCTCGCGCGTTCAGGGTACAAATTCGCCAAGTGAATACAAAATCAAGTGTTAGCAGAGTCCTGCTCCTGCAAAATGTGGGCACTGCGAAGAGACAACGCTTTATTCGAGACATTTTTTTTAGTTGTTACATTGCTGTGATTTATCGATTACTTAAAAATTCATAGCCCCGCGACCCCGCAATGAACTCACACATTTCTCGCACCGAGTAAAATCTATAAGCTTTGATGTCGAGTGACAAAGATCCAATTCGGATAAGACAGATTAGTCGATCAAAGGTTTGTAACTGGGTCACCCAGACGCAGCGTAAGCTCGTATCGACAGATTCTGATTGGTGTTTGAAATTATGAAGTGCACTCAACTACGGTGGCAACCGACCCTCGAGTCTTATAGGTTGAACAGCAATGCAAGTTCCCAATGATCACAAACAACCGACGAATAGTTCAGTACCACGCCACGGCACAATTGCTATTATTAAAATGGCGTAAGAATCCTAAAAAAAAGTTTCTTGCAAAGTTAATAGTGAAACATAATTTCATATTCGATAGTTAATAATATTGTGACCATAATCACTACTAATATTATAAAATGCAAAAGTAACTCTGTCTGTCTGTCTGTTACGCTTTCACGCCGAAACCACTGAATCGATTTTAATGAAATTTGGTAAGGAGATAGTTTCAGTACCGGGAAAGAACATAGGATAGTTTTTATCCCGGAAAATCGCATAGTTCCCGTGGGATAGCAATAAGCGAATTCTGCGCAGACGGAGTTGCGGGCAACCACTTGTAACGTATAATCGTTTATTAGCCCATTCAATGTCTATTTCACCTGCTATAGCGTCAAACTTCTTAACCTTTCCGTCTAAACCCACCACTAAACTAACCCTCCTAAACATCCACTTTTTTTAGCATAACGAGCACAAAACCAGCCAGTGTTTTTTTTTTTCATAAAACCCACTACTAAATTAACCCTCCTAAACATCCACTTTTTTTTAGCATTTCGCAAACGAGCACAAAACCAGCCAGTGTTGCGGCGTTTTTTTTTTTCATCATTAAATCCGTCGCCGCTGCAGTTGGACACTTCAAACGGATCAAGGCAGATTACGTCACGACCGGGACCGGAGGCGTAATTATGAAAGAGATTCTAATTTTGAATTCGGATTACCCATTGTTTACTTTAGGGTTTATAGGTAGTAATAGGAGTCTATCGCACAGTTTACAGTATCTTGAAAGTAATATAATTAAATAAATATCTTGGGACAATTGACACCAATAGACCTAGTCCGAAACTAAGCAAAGCTTGTAATATGGGTACTAGCCAACGGATAAACGTACTTATATACATACTTAAATACATATTAAACATCCAAGACTCGAGAACAAACATTAGTATTTTTCATACAAATATCTGCCCCGACCGGGGATCGACCCCGGGACCTTATGACTCATAGTCAGGTTCTCTAACCACTAGGCCATCCGGTCGTCAAATTATCATAACTTCATATATCTAAATATATAAAAGAAGAAACTGACTGACTGACTGACTGACTGACTGACTGACATATCAACGCACAGCCCAAACCGCTGGTTCTAGAGATACCAAATTTGGCACGTAGGTTCCTTATAAGGTCTAGGGGTGCACTAAGAAAGGATTTTTCAAAATTCGACCTCTAAAGGGGTTAAATGGGGGTCCAAAGTTTGTATGGGGAAACAAGATTAGTTAGACTATTTTATTCGAAACTTCACAGGAGTAATCCTAACAATAAATGAGTAAACATCTGTTTCAGGTTTTATGAAAATTCAACCCCTAAAAGGGGATAGGGGGTGACAAAGTCTGAAAATCAACGTGGGTATTATATTATAGTGGGTAGTATTGTTTGTACGGTTTATCGGGTCGCTGATTACGAAATCAACAACACACATACCTACCTGACACACACACACACACACACATACACACACACACACACACACAGAAATTTCCACGGGAACGGGAAAAAACGGGATTTATTATTTCGATTCCGAGTGATCCTATCTAAAATTTCGTACACAAGTAGATGATTACAAAACTAAGAAAATAATTTCAGGATTTTCGAAAATTCCTACAGGATAAGGAAAAAACGAGATTTTTATATTCAGATCTACGGGATCGATTTTTCGTTTTAATGATCGTAGAAAACTGAAATTTGGCCTTCAGGTTCCTTGAAGAGTATAGGGGAGCACTACCGAAAGGATTTCCCAAAATTCTGACGGAAATGAACGGGAAAGAACGGGATTTTTTGTTATACTGCAGTGCAGGTTGTAGAAAGCTGAAATTGGACATGTAGGTTGCTTAGGGAGTGTAGCTAGAAGCATTTAGAGAGGACTTTCCAAAATTCCCACGGGAACGGGAAAAACTGGATTTTTCGTTTTACTGGTCGTAGAAAGCTGAAACTTGGCATGTAGGTTGCTTGATGACTGTAGGGAAGCACTAAGAGACAATTTCCTGAAATTCCCACGGGAACGGGAAAAACGGGACTTTTCGTTTTACTGGTTGTAGAAAGCTGAAATTCGAAATGTAGATTGCTTGGAATGTGTAGAGAAGTATTAAGAAAGGACTTTCCAAAATTCCCACGGGAACGGGAAAAAACGGGATTTTTCGTCTTATTCGTCGTAGAAAGCTGAAACTTGGCATGTAGGTTGCTTGAAGAGTGTAAAGAAGCTATAAAAGATCATTTTTCAAAATTCCCACGGGAACGGGAAAACGGAACTTTTCGTTTTACTGGTTGTAAAACGCTGAAATTCGGCATTTAGGTTGTTTGGAGAGTATAAAGAAGCATTAAGAGAGAAATTTCCAAAATTCCCACGGGAACGGCAAAAACGGGATTTTTCGTTTTACTGGCCGTAGAAAGCTGAAATTTGGCAAGTGGGTTCTTTGGGGAGTGTAGGGAGCATTAAGAGAGCATTTCACGAAATTCTTACGGGAACGGGAAAAAACGGGATTGAAATACTCCTGGTACACACAAGCGAAGCCGTGGCCAAAAGCTATTTGTCAATAAATGAAGTCTACGCGGATGAAGTCGCGGGAAAAAGCTAGTATTTCATAATAAAAGGCAAAGTCCTGACTCACTCATTAATTGATCATCGCCCTGCCCAAACTATTGGACCTAGAGACTTGAAATTTTGCACACAGATACCTTATACAATGTAGGCATCCACTAAGGAAGGATTTTTGGAAATTCGACCCCTAAAGGGGTTAAATGGGGGTCCAAAGTTTGTATGGGGCGAAGTGATTCCTTGGTCCGATCTACTTCAAATTTCGCATAAATATTCTTTGACAGGAATGATGGAACACGTGTTTCGTATTTTTTTGATATTCATGCCCTAATGGGGTTTAAAAGGGGTCGAAAGTTATTTTGGGGGCGATTTGCTTCGAAGTTGATATCAATACTCCTTGGTGCTTTTCTTTAAAGTAAATTTAATTTTGACACAGTCATGTTTGAAATCTCAATCCATTGACGTAATATTTTTAAACAGGACCGAGTACTAGCAGCTGAAACACGAGCCGACCGAGATAGTATGGAGGCGCGTGTACCTTTCTAACAGGACTGACAATAAGATTTTTATAATCACTAACATAGTATAAAATAAAGTCGCTTTCCGCTGTTTGTCTGTCCCTATGTATACTTGATCTCTAAAACTAACGCAACGGATTTGATGCGGTACTTTTTTAGTACATTCGAAATATTATAAACGGGATGTGAACCGCGATTACCTTTATTGAGCACCCGATATTTCGATGCAAAATTCAAAATTGATGAATTTTCCCGTTTATAATATTTCGAATGAACTTAACCGTGAATCATTAAAAACTCTTACTTATTTAGTACATAAAATGTTTCAAGAGAATTGTTTATATCTATACATACAAATAATGAAGCTAAAGAGGGTCGAAAGTCTGTACATGGAAGATATTTTCTAGAGATACTTAGAATCGATTACAGAACACGTGTATATTTGCGAGCGCATCACGTGAAAACGGCTGAACGAATTTTGATGCAAGCTTTATATTAATCTGTTGAGAAAAACACCGGCCAGGTTATAGGCTACTTTTATCACGGAAAATTGCATAGCTCCCGCGGGATTGCGATGAACATGTCAAAATTCGCATCTGCCTAGAGTCACAACGTAAATAAATATTGCTTCAATATCATAGACGTGCACTGGATTTTTTAAAACTCCCACGGGATAGGGAATAAATGGGGTTTACAAGTCCACTGAAAAGGGAGCCTGTCTCCATAACTATAATTAATAGAGTCATGACATTTGGCACACAAGTAGGGAATCATAACTGCTGAAAATCGATTTCAAGACTTTTCAAAATTCCCACGGGATAGGGAGAAAAAAGGGATAATTATAATTATTACTTTGAAATGTTCTTATCTCCTTAAATAGGTATTATTACCAAAATCTTGAAAGGCATACCAGTAGATAATTATGATATCTGAAAACTGATTTCAGGAATTTGCGAATTTCCCGTGGGATAAGAAAAAGAGTAATTTTACTGACTTGCTAATATAGTTTCTTGGTATTTGGCAGACATTCCTTGACATTACGGACTTAACTTAGGGACCTTTTACATCCCTTTTATAAAATGTATTAATTGTATTATTGGTAAGTTAAGTAGAATTTAAGTACTATTGTAAATCTATTTCATTTTGAAAAAATGACTTTCTGCCAAATTTCTTGCGGCGCATTCTTCTTGGCAATGATGGTCTTTCGGAATGCGCTGGTAGATTCAAAAAAAGACATGTAAAAGAGCCCTTGGCGGCCTATTTGCAAAGTAAACTTTTGACTTTTGATGATCAAAAAGGTGCATTACAAAGGAATTTTCCAATTTTCCCACGGGATAAAAGGACCGTATAGAAAATATAAACATTGTATTTAGTAGACATGCTCTTTGAAGATCACGTAGGTGTCATAAGATTAGATTTTTCGAATTTCCCACAGAACAAAAGGACGGGATAAAAATAATAGAAGTGGGTCCATGCAAGAAACTGTTATTTCTTTGAGGTAGGTAGGTAGTACGAAATCCTTCGTGCTAAAGTACGACTTCCATTTGGCTGTTTTTGTACATTTTCGATGGGAGAGAGGAAAACCTTTTGCCGCAAATTATGATTCTGCGCGGACGAAGTCGCGGGCAAAAGCTAGTATATCATATACTGAGATATAATCATATTTATTTTAACTTTAGACTTTAAACGTTACCCAGGCTTTCTCTCAGAAATGAAAGGATTGGGTTAGTTCCTTTGCGGTTCCAAGTCTTCGTACATTTGAGCAGTTTATTTAAACGGTATTATTCTTCGCCGAAAAACTAACATGAAAATAACTTACAAACTGAAACAACCACTTCAAGATTCTTGTGAAATTGTTAAGATAAAACACTGTAATTTTAAGTTAGAGTTATCAGCCAAAACTAATCATTACCCACTAAAATATACAGTCCAAATTCCAGTATTACTTTTCAACAACTTTCTGAATATTATGGATTTTAATTAGGCACATCTAAAGCAATTTCAGGTGTTGATTAGCTATTGAAACTCTCGGAGCATCTTCATAACACTGTGAAAAGAAACTTTCTGTGTTGAATTAACTAGGAAAAACTGGGCAGAATGAGACAAAAAATGCCCATCCAATCGAATGAGTTTGCCGAATCTAATCAATAGAGGACACACGGATCGCATAAATTATGTTCAGAAAATACTTGGGGCAAAGGAACGTGACATCATTTTCATTTTGCAGTGATGCCTGTTCATGAACATGCGTCAAATGTTAGTTGTTAGTTAATTTTCAGATTTTTCGGGCTCCAAAAGTTTTTGAACCTTAAAAGGAATAACTTGTTAAAACTTTGACTGTACTTGAATAGTGACCTGGGGCCGTACTATGACGTCCTATTCCGACTCAGTTTAAGTTTTTGCTGTCACTTTTAGTATGAATCTGCCAGCGAGCGAGCCTAAACTGAAACGCATTGAGACGTCATGGTAAGGCCCCTGTCTTACTTAATGTATGCCGAATTTTAAGTCAATCCAATCACTAGAAATGCGTCAAATGGCAGCGCAGATGGTAAATGCCTTGGTAATTGGCGATAATCTTAGGAATCATGTTATAGGCGATGTGGCTAGCAACCTATTACTATTTTAATTCCCCTTTCCACCTATACGCCCAAAATCATGCTAAATGTGGCCTTTAGGTCTTACCTCAGACTCTTTACCCCATAAGGGATAAAGATTTGTGATTTATGTGTGTGTGTATGAAAACAGAAACGAAAACAAAACAAACAATTAACAACAACCGAAACAAAAATGAAACATAAAAACAATGAAACAGAAATGATAAAAAAAAAACAAAATGAATGAATGAATGCAGAAATGTGACTCAATTTTAATCTAATTTTTATATTTTATAGCATTAATTTGAATTTTTAATTTTGATTATAATTTTGTTTTGGATATATATTTTGAGTTGTTTTATAAAATGAAATATATAAAACAAAATATTGATAAAAATGACATGTAATAACTATAATTATTATGAATAAATGAGTATGAGTATGAGTATATATATCCAAAGTTATCTCTATGGATATATCCACACATTGTTCAAGATTTTATCTAATAAAAACATGTCCGTTTATCCGTATATCCGTTTTCCCAATCCCCTTCTCATGCCAGAGTGACAGGACCGCCAAAAAACCCGGCCAAGCGCGAGTCGGGCTCAAACAAAAGATTCTGTATCAGCGTGCGATTGCTAGTATTTCACGAAAAGGAAGGCAAACAAGCTAGTGGGTCATCTGATGGTAAGTAACACTAGACAATTGCAAATGTGTAGCCAACATAGAAAGCTAAGATGGAATACCACCATGTACACACGGCAAAATAATTCGGTAAGCATAGGCACGCACACAAACGTCGTCTATGTGTTGAGTACCGACATGAACATTACGTAGAATCCACATGTGAATGTGTGAGTGAGTTCGATCGTTTATCTACCCACTCAGTACAGATTTTTTTAGTAATAAGATAAATGAGTATTGTCGCTGTAAATTACCTATTTATTAAATAAACAACAACAATACTATAAAATAACTATGAAGAAAGTTGCAACTATTTTACTTAGTATATAATAAACTCAATTAAAAATAATCACAAATTAAACTAAAAAATCCCCTTGGTATCGTGCCTGGCTCAAAGGTATAAAAATTTAATATCTCCGGTTTAAGTTAATTCTACAGAAATAATGTAAAAGTATTGATTTATTTTTGCATTTTCCTAAAAACATTTTAAATTATTATCTTATATTGGATATTGTCATCGCAAGTGTAAGGCGAGACAAGACACCCCGGATCGATTCATCTTCCTTTGACCTTGAATTTTCAAATTTATGCAATCATGCAATCTGACGCATTGAACTATTATTACCAGTGTTAGCTACCACCTCACTGATTGACATATTTTTATTTCTCATCAAGTCTGGTCTGAGATTCAATTCCAACATTCCAACCAATATTCCTTACAACCAGCATCGCCATTTAAATAACATCCAAAAATGACATTCTTCCAGGATTTGAACTCGGTTCACTAGAGAGAGAGTGCACAAATCAAGTATTCGACTTGCCTTTGTGACCGCTGAGCCACCGAGACATTTAATATACTTGGTGAATTTATGAATTACTAAGTCCAATCTGTGACTACTGCATTTGCAATGTGTAAATAGTTGTTTAACGAGCTTTGAAATAAGGTTGAAATTAGAAGGTTGAGATTTGCTAGACGATGCACATTTAATTCATTGTCGTCTAACAATATAAAGTATATTCTACCCTCAAATTATTAG
Organism: Pandemis heparana; assembly: GCA_963854515.1. NCBI lineage: Eukaryota > Metazoa > Arthropoda > Insecta > Lepidoptera > Tortricidae > Pandemis > Pandemis heparana. Next base: position 11,303,925 of record OY978022.1, on the reverse strand, counting down.
TAATATGAATTTGTCAACGCTAGCCGCCATTCGTTACGCCTTGTTTTACAAGTGGTTTTACAACAACGAACTGTTTAATTTTGCCTTTCAAATACCTTGTGATTTGCAAAATATGGATAGTCATCATCTTTTTAGAAAAGAGCAGAAATTATTGTTCTTTACGAACAAAATATTTCTATAAGGAATTGCAAGGCGTTTATTGATATCGGTAAGTAGACGAAAGTGTCTGATAAAATAATTACTTCTTATTTTACATGAAATTTCTTCATGGTGTTAAAAACAATGATTTATTATTGTATCCGTAATGTATCCAAATAACTTTCTTTGACGAAAAATGTATTTAATTAAACTTCATTTATTTTGCAGCGGAAGACTGCAATTATGGATTCACCGTTATGCAGACTTCTGGCACGATAAGAATATTCCTTCTGTGCCAAAACAAGAAGTCTCATCTTCACGCCATTTGGACATAAGTAGTTGCCGCACACGCTAAAGAGACCTATTTCACATCAACGAGAGACAATGTTACCTACGTTGTAAACTGTGCGACTGAGACCAGCAAAAAAAATGCTTCAACGGATCAGGCTGATCCGATCAGCCAGCATAGAAGAAAAAGAATGAACTATGATCGTGAATATTTATAATTTTGATTCGAGTAGGTAATAATGTAGTGATTTTTAGTGATGAAAAACCATTTACGTCTGAAAAAGATGGACGAAAAATTTTGTGGCAAAAAGTGGTTGGATGTCATCCATGGGATTTGTGAGTTAGTGGGTTGGGGGTCGTAATAACAGTGCTAAAAAAAAGTGATGCTCCCTACTGTGTGGTCCGAATACCCAGACTGGCACATTACACCTATTTCGTGCATAACAATATTATTGTGTCATAGTCAAAGACTGGCTGAGCACCCAACAAGATTCCTTAACTGTTATTAACTGGCCTGCTAAAAGCCCTAACTTAAACCCCATAGAAAATCTAAGGGATCAATGACTCTCAACTGGGATCCATTTGATATAAAATCCAAAGCAAGGTAGCTTAGTCACTTCAAAGTGGAGATTTAATCCAGTGTGCAATGATGTTATTGTTAATGGCTGTCATTTTAACATGTCGATTCATTTCACCACTGACTTTATTTCTCAACAAATAAAACGTTTCGTTCATCTTTCTCAGACTTAAATAAACTTAATAAATCGGAAATTCTTAGAAATGATACTCTTTTCAAAACCCTTGTTAATTCGAATAAATTACATCTTAAAAATAGCCCTTTTGTGGTGTGCATTCAATTTACCATTTGTATTGTAATTTTAAATTATGTTTGTAACAGAAATTTTTAACTAACCTAAAATCATACTAGTCACTATTGTGTGTGTTGTTTTACGAATAAATGTTGTTCTTCTTCTGTTATATTATAAGGAAAAGCATGCAGTTTTATTTTGCTAATTTAATTAGTTATAGTCTTATGGTAATAATAATTACTTAAATGTTGTAATAAACAATTTGAAACAATAATTTTATTTTCTTACTTTGTTCTTTTACTTTCTTTTATTCTTGTTTGAAGTAGTCATGATTTGGTTTTGAGATTGTTATAAATTAAAAAAAAAAATACAAAATAGACACACTTGTGCAAGATTCGAACCGAGGTCTTTAACATTCACAGTCCCAATCTGTACGACTGAGCCACCGCGCTCATATTATTCATGACGAAATTATTCTTCCATTGAGCAAAATTGTTTGAATAACAATAACCTATACAATAAGAGATATGTGAAGGTAGTCAGAGAACACAATTAGCACACAAAGGCCATGTTAGTGTGAATACTCATGTGGATACAAAACCATATTGTTGTGTGTGTAATTAAGGCAGCGGATAATTGCGGATGTGTGTATAGAATGACACACATGGACAACTAGGGTGCATACCGAATAGTTTTGCTGTGTGTACCAGTAACTTCACCTTACTCTCAACGTCGGAACTTAGCAGCGCAAACACTGCTGCTTGGCGGCAAAATTAGAGAGTAAGATGGCAGTAGGTATCCGGACGTAGTTTGCACAAGGCCCTTCCACCCACTTATTTTGTTAAAAAAAATACAGTCTTGTTATAAACGTACGGACAACGTAGACTTAGTATGCATGTATGTACCTACGTATGTATAACTCTTTATTGTATACTAGCTGTTGCCTGTGACTTCGTCTGTAAAGAATTCGTTTATCGCTATCCCGCGGGAGTTTTCCGGGATAAAAAGTAGCCTATGTGCTATTCCAGACTTTTGTCTATGTATGTGTCGAATTTCATTCAGATTCGTCGGACCGTTCTGGCGTGATTGAGTAACAAAGAAACATCCATCCATCCATCCATCCATCCATCCATCCATGCATCCATACTTTCGCATTTATAATATTAGATAGATTCTTAGATAAAACACAATGACGAAGATGAATACAGGACAACACAAATGCACAAAGGCGAACTCATCCCTAAAAGGGATTTCTTCCAGTTAATCTAACAGTAATAAGGCCCTATCATTGACACTTTTTCGACACGGAACCCTAAAAATAGTTAATACTTTACCGTTACGCACGAACGAAGTTTTATTACATGTTCTTCCGCTGTCTGTCAATCTTTGTGGCGTTCTCCGTGGAGCAGAATAAGTGGACATACAGAAAATGCTTAGAGTAATATTTTGTTAAAATTTGGCGGTATATCTACCTAAAAAGATACACTATAAAGTACGGGTACACTATAAATACCGCCGCCAGTCAGAAAAGATCCAGATAAGTAAGGAGGATCATACATGCAGTTACAATTATGCGCCAGACCTATATCTCTTTATTCTGTGCGCCAGACCTAAAGTTGTGGATGTATGGAGAAAAACCTTTGTCTATAACCTGTATTAATAAAAAAAACAGTTTAGAAGGACAGATTCGTAGACAGTGCATGACAGATTTGAATTTTAAAAAGGGAACCGTCAACGAGATGGAACTTTATTAACCCAATGACATTTGTCAGTCGGCCGAGTGTGGCCAGGTGTAAAAACGCATTGGACCAAATTCGTGATGAAAAGGCTCTCTTGCGAATTCGTTAATTTGCATTTAGCTCGCAGAATTAAATTTTCTTTGAATACGTTCATTTGAATGAAAATTACTGTTCAATGAATATTTTTATTTCGACATACAATATTGCCTAAACTGGTTTAGGGACAATTTATTAGCTTTCGTAAAGGTTTTTTTACTTTAATCTTTTCGGGTAATTTACCCAGTCATTTTGAAGCAATGTCGGGGCTAGATGACAAAGTTGCAGCATTTTTCGATACTGAATAAAATATTTCTAAAATACACGTGTGCCTACTGCGTGTGCGTTACTTAACTAAGTAAGTACATACGTTTATATTACAATTATAATATATGCTAACAATCTATTATACAGTAAATTTGTTTTCAGTTGTTCCAAAGTACTCAATTTCAATCTTAATCTATCGTTTTTTGTGGACGATATTTATACTTTAAAATATATGTTCAAATGATGCATAAGTCATGTCTAATTTCCTCTCTGCCACCATCATGAATTTATTTACACCAATTCAGCAAGTTAACCAAAGTGATCAACATTCATCATTTAATGTGTACACTGTGTTATAACCGCTTCATTGCAATCAAATTTTCATACTAATTTTGATTCAAGTTCTGTGCAAAGACATTTACATACCGCACAAATATTTTACCAAGTCACACTAATATTTACGTTTGCGTGTGGTACAAATTGAAAATCATTTGGCAAGTTTTTATACAGAATGTTTTTTTTTTCATGTTATAGAAAACGGATTGCCATGATTGATTTTCGCTGATGAAGCTTGGAAGAAAAACAGACTTGTAATATAAAATGATGGTTAACTGATTCTAAAATAATGTGCATGGGACGCTTTTTGACTTAAAATTATTTATATTAGTTTTATTTATTTATTAACTAGCTGTTGCCAGCGACTTCGTCTGCAAAAAATTCGTTTATCGCTATACCGCGGGAACTACGCAATTTTACGGGATAAAATGTAGGCTATGTGCTATTCCAGACTTTTCTCTTCCTATGTGCCGAATTTCATCCAGATCCGTTGGGCCGTTCTGGCGTGATTGAGTAACAAACAAACATCCATATCCATCCATCCATCCATCCATCTATCCATCCATCCATACTTTCGTATTTATAATATTAGTTAGAAGAATCATTCTTGGCAAAGGAAAGACTTTGGTTTATTTGATTTAATACACCCTCTTGCAAAAAAACGGGCACCCATTGTTTTTGTATTTTATGTGCATAAAAGCTTACTTTCTAAGCTTTCATGCATAAAAATCTGAAAATCCATAGGTGCCCGATTTTTTTGCAAGGGAGTATATTAGCTATCCATTTAAAATGACGTCTCACGGAACTTTTTCATAGAATTATATCATAATCTCATAATGATTTGCCTTATGACTTTGGTTCCTATTATTATATACTTTTCATTTCTCTTTCCACAATTCAACTGGTAATGTACTATACATTGTGATAAGAAATTTTTTCGTGCGAGGGTTTTGACCTAGCGATTCCGAATTCCGATCCAAGCGTGAATCCGGAGACCTTTCCAATTTTCAATTAGTTTCCAGTTGACGTTAGGTCATATGATTGATTATTCTTGTAAAATAAATCCGTCAATCACGAGGCTTCGGCTGAATTTTAAAAACAAAACTATGAAAGTATTCACGTTAGCTTTGATTTCCACATTCCGTAAAAGTTTAACATTCATGGAACGAATTATAATCACTGACTTTCTAGAATATTCTTCATTTAACAAGCACGAATCTTAAATCTAGAGACATGTAAGCCTGTACAAATCTTTAAATACTTCCTCAAATTATAAATTTGCTCGGAACCGTATTCATGAAAAGAAGAATCAAATATGCCACCATTTCCCCTTCATAAATTTCAAGTCACTACTGATGAATGAATGAAAGACTCCTTTTATATTGGAAATAACGTCATATTACAAAAGCCGCAGCAGGTGTAGATCTGTAAATTGATTTCTTTCCTGTTATGATTTCTATGTCAAATTCTTTATCTCGCTATGTCAGTATGAGTGAAAATCAACAAGGAACTAACGGTATATTTGGAAAATTCTGTCCAGTTACTCACGGTTGTTTATCGGAAAGGGTCGTACACGTAAAAGTTTTAAACTGCACAATTTGAAAACTTTATTATTTTTGTAAAGAAGCTTCTTAGTAACGCTCAACTGGATTTAATATTTTACAAAAAAATATTGATTGATATCCCTAAATCAAGGGAACAGTTAACATAAAGAAAACGTTATTTAGAAGATTCCGGAACTAAATCCGGGTATGACCCATTTCGCACTGTTCGTAGGTACTTATATAATAGTTTCCGCGCGACGACACGTGTCCGTGCAATTATATTGAGTGCCATTATCCGACAAAACTGCACGTCGTATAATATTATGATATGTTTTAACGCAGAGTGTGTCCTTGCTAGCACCTAGTGTGATAACATATTTTTGAGAAAATACAGTGAAACTACATTAGATTCTGATAGAGTAGTCTGTTCTAAACAAAATTCACGGATGGTTTCAGTTGTTTCATCAACAAATGTCTTTTAATATACTGCTTCTTGGTCTTTGATACACAAATCAGTCGTCAATATTACACATAACAGTCACCATTTTTTAAGTTTTGGAATGTCTTTAATATTTTCACCGGTCTTATTTTAACAGTATACTTATTGTACTCATCACTTTAAAGCTTTTACGTGCTTTCACCGCCAGTTGAATATGTCACAGTTGTCACAGCGACAAGGCTCTAAATTGACCGCCGATTTTTGATGTTGTCTATACTTCAGAACTGTGCATAAATATTTTAACAAACTAAGTTAATGTTATATCAAAAAAATGGTAACATTACGAATTTTTACGTGAATTGAACCATAAGTAGGTATGTACTTTAGACTGCTCACCAACGCTGTGATTAGTTTAGTTTCCATTACGAAGACTAGATTTAGTATTTCCTAAATGTAGATTTTGTGTCACACCTCGTACCTTACATGACAGTATAATTTACTCTCAATGTAAATTCACGTGAACTGAAATTGGTTACACTTAGAAATTAGACAGATATAATATGAATGAAACTTGACTGAAATCAAGAATATGTATAGCAGAAATATTGAAGAAACTATACCTCTTATACGAATTCAGGTAAGTAACTTATGTGTTATGACAGTTGGTTGAAAATAAGTTTTAAATTTAGTGTAGGTATTTAATATATCACATATTACCTAAGACTTACGGTTGTTTATAAATATCAAGCTTAAACCAATGTTGGAATGGTAATAATTTTTAAATTTACTAGAAAGTAGATTAAGCAACTAAAAGACTACAATATTCTTCAGGATTTATTAATTAACACAGTAAGTACGATTTCAATGCTCTTGTATCCGACATCAAAGTACCTGTTTCCCGGTGATTATATTGCAAAGAATTCTGGACTTTGTAATGTAATGAAGTCTGCCCACTTTAAATTTATCAGGAATTCGCATGATTTCGCACAGTTCTTAGAATCTTAGTGATTAAATTTTCATAAAGAACATAAATCGGGTCATAACTATTGTTAACGACGTCAACTATTCTCGGAAATACGAGTCTCCTCTGAGAAAAGTTGACTTACGAGTAGGTATTACAAGTTATGGACTACAACTCCTGAATTTAATTATTTCGGTATTATAAGAACCAGATAGAACAAGGACAGACTTAAAAAATAATTTAACATTTAAAAATTAAATTAAGTTTAAACGTACGTCAAGAACGAAATAACATTTCCAAAAACTCAAACAAGCATGCTTACCCCCAGAGGTCAAATCAACATCGCATGTTCTCGTACACCAAAAAATTTGCATGCCACTAAAAATTCGTCCACTTTTTGAATGCACTCAATTGGATTATTGGATTTTAATACGTTTAACTAAATGTCACACACAGGAATGAAATCGAATGAATAAATAAGTCTAACATGACATCTGACGAATCTAAAAACTACTGTACAATAGTGTACAGTAATCATGGCAGTGTCCATGAGGAAAATATGTCATAAAGCGTTAACATTAGATGCAGCGAGCGAAATCTTATCTGTTTCTTATGTGCAAGCTTTAAGCGTAAGAGTGGGATAAAATTTCGCTTGCGTCGTTTAGCGGTAATGCCTACACACGATGTTTATTATGTTAAAACTAATTCAGGATATTTCAGAGAATGGTTAAGAATGTTGGACTAAAATCTCTTGTAAAACTTTTTATTGTTTTAATTGTGATCAAAAATTTTACCGATAAAGATCAATTCAAGGGGTCAAAGCCGTAATGAAATTCTGAATTAAAGCTTTCGGTAAAAAACTTTTGCAGGAGTATTTGGACTTACCCACCTATTGAAATATTCTGAATTATTTTTGTTACACCTTGTCATGTTGGCTACGGGTTTTAACTATGAAAACGGAGGAGAAATATATTAATGAATCAACTTAATAGACATACATTCCTCATGAAAAGTACCTGGCACTCGTACTTCTTCTGTTAAGTACGTCTATATTTTTTGCAACTCCGCTAACAAAGCGTCATCTTCCTTGTTCTCAGGCAGAAGAAGGCAACTCTCGGACATCAGAAGGCGAAGACAACGATGGAAGTGAGAACAACGCTGGCTCCTCTAGGGTCCTCTCAGCCGCTACATCGAGGGAAGAAGATGATGACTCCAGCAACAACGCCAGTAGCGAATGCAAAAGTCCGGGGCAAAGGTGAGGAATCTGTTTAAAATATTAACCATGTACCTGAAGGTGGAATTATGTTTAATTGGTGACAGCTATTATTATAAATGGGCAATTACTGACTGAAGAAACAAAAACAGTACTGTGTAACAGTCTTACAAAGTAAACAATAAAATAGGCGACAATCGTAAAAGGTCAAGCTAATTTTTATTGATTTCTTCCAAAGACTATTTTGTATTGTCACAAAAGATAAGGTTCTATAAATGAAAGCGAAGCGCGTCAGAGACATTCAGAGACAAACGCTTAGAACAATTCTGACGGCCCAACAATCGGGATATCTTTCTTTATTCATCCATTCTCGCCCAACAATGGCGCTAATTTCTCACAGAAGGTTACAGACAAATAAATAATTGACTAGCAACATTTCAAACAAAGGCCCACCTGTCAACCTCTGTATACAGTCGTTTGTAACAACGTATCCATCTACTTCTACCTCATTATCGGGAAAACCATTCTGAATGCTTTGCGAGGCGCGATTGTTACCTACTGTTGTCGACTTCATAACGTTTTTGTGGGTCACATTAGAAACATGCGAGTTTTTTGTGTTTATTTTCGTACTGGGTATCCTTGTGCTGTGTGTTTATGTAGTACATTACGTTACATCCAAATTTGGATACTTTGGATAGAATACTTCCGAGTACACTTCCGACGCCAGTATGTTTGAGGATCCCACCTTGCCTTTAAAGGCATTTTTTTTGCATTCGAAAGAAAGCGCAATGCAATATAGTCACACTGTTTGAATTATGAGATTATTTACCAGTGAATAATATTTCCATACCAGTATCAATTGCTACCGTACGTACGTGGTAGATGTATGTTGATTCATTTGACGTATTATTTGAATATCATTGTCAGCATAACAAATAAAAATGCATATGCCTGATAATTTTGGTATCAATTATAACAATAAACATTAATTATTATTATTTAAGAATACTAAAATATTTAGACATGTATTTAGAAGAGCTTCTGTCCCGGTTGATAAAGTTACTTAAGCAGCGACAAACTTTGATGAAATTAGTAAGTCAATTGGATCGAACAAACGGCGTATTTTCCCTCTGAAAATCCTTCTAAGTTAGCAGACACGCTAGACCTAGTCTCGGGGGCAGTCTAGGTCGACGAAAATATTTCAAATGCCTCCATGACCCACATTCAGTCCATTTGGAGATAGGTGGTAGGCGTGAATTTCAGACTCCGTTAATGTTAACGTTGTAGCCACCAGCTGTTCATAAGAATCATAAGTACAGGTTCCATAATTAAATAAGGGAGCGAAAATTAAATAACTGTAAGATATTATTGGCATTAATAATAACCCTATGTCACTATTGTGAACTAATAACTCGACAGTAATTTTCGTATTCCATGTCACAATAAGGAACACGGTAATCAAACATTGAATGATCTCGAACTGTCCCTTAGGGTTAAAAATTAATATTTGTCATACCACATACGCAAAACACGTCAAAAATCAAATTTAATATATTAATTATAGTAATTATAATAACAGTGGTTAAAGTTTATAGAGCATAAAAAAATACTCGCACGTGACGGCGTAGTTATAAATTACAACTCCCTTGAACGATAAAGTTAGCAGTGTTGAATTTTCGGGTCTCTTCATCGATATTAGCAAATCGTCAAAGTTTCAAAAATGTGCTGTCATCTCCCCCTAACTTTACCCTCGGTAATAGGTATCTATTAAAGTATTAGGGCCCTAGCAAGTTGAACATGACACGAAATAAGTCTAACAATTTGCAAAGTCGAGTCGTTAGTATCATTATAAATTCCATATTTGTAGTTTGCGTCACATTTACATTTATATTCGACAGATTTAAGAGCTTAAAAACTTAAATAGAAGAGATGTTAATAGAAATGTTTAGGTACTTCTCAAAATTCGATACGATTCATACATGTTAAGGAAACGTCAATTTTTGAAGCTTATTGGAATTGCTACACGTTTCTGTAAGATAAATCAGATGAAATCAGATGAAGTTAGATGGGATTCAATTTAACTAAGCCATCTTTTATTCCTCAAGTTATGACTGTATAGCCCTTAGTTTCCCAAGAACATTGACAATTCTAAACCGTTCCTTAAACTTTGTAAAGCTGTCGCTCTTTCAGTTATGTTCATGAATGTTTAATATGACAAATGGAGGAGACTCCCTGTCTCTGATTATCGATCGGTAGTATTCTTGGCTGACATTGACATTTAATGTTATTCCAGTGCAACTATTCTCTTTGTACCCTTTTTAGGGTTCCGTAGCCAAATGGCAAAAACGAAACCCTTATAGATTCGTCATGTCTGTCTGTCTGTCTGTCTGTCTGTCCGTCCGTATGTCACAGCCACTTTACTCCGAAACTATAAGAGCTATACTGTTGAAACTTGGTAAGTAGATGTATTCTGTGAACCGCATTAAGATTTTTATACATAAATAGAAAAAAAATTATAATTTTAGGGTTCCCCATACTTAAAACTGAAACTCAAAAATTTTTTTTTCATCATACTCATACATGTGTTGTATCTATGGATAGGTCTTCAAAAATGATATTTAGGTTTCTAATATATATTTTTTTCTAAACTGAATAGTTTGCGCGAGAGACACTTCCAAAGTGGTAAAATGTGTGACCCCCCCCCCCCTGTAACTTTTAAAATAAGAGAATGATAAAACTAAAAAAATATATAATGTACATTACCATGCAAACTTCCACCCAAAATCGGTTTGAACGAGATCTAGTAAGTAGTTTTTTTTTATTTAATATTTGTCTGTCTATAAAAAACCAATATAAAATGACCTCATACTGCTTACATTTTGCTTAAGAGCAAGGCTCTGCTAAGACTGGATTTTATAATAACTTAGCGAATTTGTACGGAACCCTCAGTGCGCGAGTCCGACTCGCACTTGGCCGCTTTTGTTTTTACTGTCAAGATATTGCTCATTGCCCACTCTTTTAACAATCGTACAGAATTAAACTCTTCCTTGGAGACAAAACACTCTCTGCTAATAAACAGTTGCATTGACAAAGAAAATCATCGTGAAATGACAACGTTCTACGGTGGGTCAGTAATATTAATGGTCTAACTAGCTTCTGCCCGCGACTTGACTAGATTGAAGAACTGATGTTGATAGTTATATTCTGCAATAATTATTTGCGTTGCGACTCTAGGCAGTTACGACTTTTGCCATATTTATCGCTATCCCGCCTGAACTATGCAATTTTCCGGGGAAAAAATTAGGTACCAGCTATCCGAATTCCCACATCTGATACATAAGGCGCATTTTCCACACCATAAAAAAGGGTACCAGCTATCTCCCTTCCAAATCTTATCCAAATGCGTCCAGTCGTTCCAGCGTGAAGAAGGAACAAACATACACACTCACTCACATTGTCACATCGTCACAAACTTTCGCATTTATAATATTAGTAAGATAGGATATTAGTAGGATTATTTCTGTATGTACCCACCTAGTTCCATGCTATGAATAAAGTACAGTTCTCATGCCGCCCTCCAAATTTGGTTTTGGCTATATCGGGAGCAGCTGCTCGTGTTTTGCATAAATATAATATTCATTTATTCATGCAGTTAATTTGACTGCCCATTCTGCTGATTAGAATACAATATTGAGTTAGACGTTTTAATAACTTTCGGAATGGGTATAAACTGTCACATACAAGAATCTCTTCACATTAAGAGCAGTATAGCCATGCAAGACAGACGGTCAAACAATTTTAGTCTTGTTTATCAAATTTGATCTTTAAAAAATTTTACGTTCGATTCAAATTTAGTTCACAAAACCTACTACAATATAACTAATAATTAGTTACAAAAGAACATTAATTGAAAGTAGGTGTAGGTACTAACTAAATTGAGCATGGTCGATTAGCCTAAGGCTTATCTCATTAGAGCATACAACAATACATAATAATGCTTCTAATTCCTGCATTCTGATGGGTTGGATTGTCAGTCCGTTGATTACCGGACACGACTGCATATTATACATAGGTATAGGTAGCTTAATAGATAATAATGTAAGTATGCTGCGTTGAGAATCTGCGCGGGACGTGAAGCAACTGCCTGTCTAGCACGAGAGCGCACAAGAGTCCCGTCGCGCGCGAGATAGTCTACCCGTTTCTTTCTAGAACGAACAGTAAGAAAAAGACGGGCAATCTATCTAGCGCGCGACGCGACTCTTGCGCGCTCTCGTGCTAGACGTGCTGGTACATTCTATGTTTTTTCTTTTCTCCCAGACCGGCATGGAAGTAAGTCCTATAAGTGGACCAAAAACAGACGCGTATTATTAAAATAGACTACGGTTCGTGACCTGCAGTAATCAGTAGCTGAAGGTAATAAACAACGACGAATTAAGTTAATGGAGCAGTATATTGAGTGGCGCTGTAATAGGTACAAACGCTAATTGTCAGACCTGTGAGGGAGCTGTCATATTAACATTACTGATTCGTAGCAACGTTTTGTCAACAATCACAGGCAATTATCCCAATTTACATGGTTACAGTACGTGAGCTCTTAAAATGCCATTCGGGTTTTTCTTGCTATCTCACTGACCTGTATGGGATTGATATTTGAATCGGCCGATGATACCCGAAACCCGAATGGCATAAGAGCTCATGAATTGTACCCGTACTTGGCATAAGAACTATTTGAAAAACTCTGAAAAGCGCGTTCGTACCTATATAAGTAAACGGCATACGTGCGTTCAGTAACGTATTTCGTGTCTAAGTATAAAATACCTTAAGACCAGTTTATTGCTGACACGTAGAAGTAGTAATTGAGGCCTAACGTGAATTCATTCTAGACGCTTTTTGCATCAAAAGACTTATACATGAACCGTTTGTACGTTTTTGACACAAAAACGGCTCAATGCTAAGCACCAATTGGCGGTGCCACTGCCGGCACACAATGGCAACCGACGTCTTATTCTTCCGAGCAACCGACTAATCATAATTTTTGAGACTGCAACATTGTTTATCAAAGACTGCAACGCAAATTAATTCAAGAAGTTTTTTGTGTCAAAAAATTGACACACGAGAATCAAAACACCAGGCGTCTATTTCACAAACATGACATTCTCCGGTGACAACCGATAATTCTGTTTACATTACAAACTCGACCAGTATCTGTACGCCGGTTGCTAAAGTAAATAAAGCCACTATAAAAAAACGCGTTGCTGCTATTTCGCCAGCATCCTTGAGCAAATGACAGTCCCTTTTCAGAACAGAACACGCTTAATTTAATCCCGTCCCACGCAAAAACTTTCACGTCAAACTGTGCTAATTAATTACAATAGGCAGCCTATTTGTAAGAAACAATCCATAGGTATTACTAATTATGAGCGCTGTTAAGTTTGTCTACTGTAAAGTGACTAGCTGTAAAAGGCGTTCCATTGTAAATCCTACATGCTGCCAGTTTGATATTTTAACTATTCTGCTTTGGGACTGCCGAATAAATTAAGTAATTTTTAAAACAATATACTATACAATACAATGACTCGTTATTGAACACCACACAATCAACAATACAAGACATACAGGAAACAGATGCATATGTACATAAATCACGTCTTTATTCCTTACGGCGTAGACAAAGCCTTAGATAAAAAAGACCTAAAAGCCTAAACAGAGCTACATAGAGAAAATTACAACGAAATCTATAAGTATTTGGGTAATTTTACCTTAGTATTTGGGTATTAGTATTGGTATTTGGGTAGTATAAAATTTATGTAACATCTTTAACAATTACTTATGTTAGCAAATAAATTATTTGATTTGATTTGATTTGGTAATTGTAACTTAACTTTTCTACATTATACGAATTAGCTCGAGAGAAGTGTTTCTAACAATTTAGTATTATTTAAAAAAAAATACGTGCCGAATTGAGAACCTCCTCCGTTTTTTTTTCGTTAAAAAAAATTGCACTGACTTACTCAACCAATACATAGGGTCAATGTCCTGACATTTGAAACATAACGCTATTAACATTATTAGAAGTCACTGAAACACTGTATAAGGTTTCGGTATCAGTAGCAACGCCGCAGGATCACTATTACTGAAGTGAATTTGGACGCTTTTACGAGTGTTTTTATAGGGGTTTCCCGGATATACTTATTGATTTTGACAGTTTGTGCGTCATAATTCTTACGGGGTCAATAATGCGATTGGTGAACTTGTTAGGCAGTATTTCGTATCAGAAGTTAAGCAATCAAGTCCAAAATCTGGTTTTGTCAACGCTTGCATTGTCAATTGTGTAAAAAGAATCAATTTTTTGTTGAACACTTAAAATAATATAAATTGATGTAAATGAAGCAATTTTTTGTTCACTCAAATTGAAGTCATCGTCTCAAAATTAAATTGATTTCAGAACCTTACTTTTAGCTTGCGTGCAATTTCCGAAAGAGTAAACCTAATTTTCCTAACCTGTCTAGATTGTTGAGCAAGTTATCGCCATTCACGACGAATGCGAAGCCAGACGATATGTAAGTGGCCACAATTGGCACCTTCTGCTTATCGCGAGCTTAGCTGCGAACCTAGCAACGAGCACGACCCGAACCAAGCCGATTACGAATGCCTGATAGTAAGCGAATGGCGTGGCTTTCGAGTAACCAACTGATTAATCCTTTTGCAACCATTTTGACCCCAACAGAAACAAAAAAAAGGTCCATATTTGAAGTCGTGACAACAGACGATCTATTTTAATCAATAGCAATGCAAACGGTTAAACTAAAAGACGATCGAATAGGTTATTCAAGTGACTCAAAAGCCACGCCAATCAATAAAGCATTAAAAACTGATACCTACGTAATTGGTGCAGTATCGCATCGCATATCACCAAGTTATATGTGCAAATTGCATAGTAAATTGTATTGATTAGTTCACGACCCTGCACAGCTGGACGAATAGCCGTCACCGTAATGCTAAATCATACACGTAATTTGAGAATTTGTACTGTCCGAGAACGATTTAGTGAGAGGCTGATTTATTTTATTATGTATGCATGTTATTCTTTTGTGGAGTCTCTTTGCCACAGTGTATGTTGAGGAAGCCGTGAGTTTTGGGCCAGCTTTGGTGATAGTGACAAACACATGCCGATTTCGATAGGGTCAAAGAATGCCAATTTGTTTTCAAAGTGTAATTTTTGTTTTGTGTTTTTATGTTTGTTGCCTCGCTTTCGAAACTCACGGTGGGGAGGGTTTTCCACAAACATATCACAACACTGTACACTGCTGCCTCCGTGTAACACGAAACATCCCTTTGTAGGCGAGCGATCATTGCATCGAGCTCGTCAAGCTCTCACAAGTCCGTGCAGGACACAGAGCGCCCGGGATCAGACACTGACAAACGCGGACATAAATGGAGACACGTCCAAGCTGTCATGGCATACTACCAGGCTCTCAGGAAAATAAAAAGGTTCGATTTGAGAGAGGACAACGGTAACGCCGCCTCGTTGTCGATTGTTTATCATTGTTTGTTTATGATTTCCCACTAATGTGCTACCTTCGTCTGTGTCTAGGCCTTCGGGAATGATTTACTCACTGGATATGTGTGTTTTCTTGTGGATATTGTGTCTTACTAGTTCACCTTAAAGCGATTCTACTTTCCTACTGTCACTTGGGAGATCAATTCGTATTCAATGTTTTATATACTTGTTTAATTGCATCTGTTTGAACGTTTAAATATTTGAATAGATTTATTAAAACTTAGAATTTAAGCTCCTGACTTTAGATGCAGTTTAGTTCTAGTTTTAGATTCGTGGTTTTATAGAAACAGACTCACTAATATCTTACTCTACAGACATACTTTTTATATTTATGCAATTTCTTTATCTAGTGTGAATAATGCATAGCCGCATGTCGATACAGGTAGTTGTTTGTTTGCACGTATATAAATAACATTATGAGTATAAATAAAACTTACCGCAGAGCCATTTTAATTAAATAATTAAAGTGTTCGTAGAGGCATCTTTAAAATTGACTGATTAATTTGCATTTCTGTATTAATTTCAAACCAACTCAAAATTAAATCTATTCTCGCTGACCTAATCCTAAATTGGCGTAAAACTTTGGCAGCAATTTGAAGTCAATCTTCCACGAAATTTAACTTTCTGACAGCATGATAACTTTGCTTAGCTAATACCGAGTGTTCTCAGCGATATGATTTCTAACTAGTTTTTGTACCGCAGAACAAAGTCGAACCAGCGATGGATGAAGTTGAGGACGACTGTGCAACTGAGTTCAGCAATCCAGAAGAAACCGCCTCTGAAAAGAGAAGACTCCTTCCTCAAGAGATTTTCCACTCGACAGATACCGGAGACGCAGGAGACAGTGAGAATTTGCTGCTACCCAATCTGCTTCAATAATTTTGTGCCCGCAAATTGTGTTCCAAATTTCCTAGAAGCTAGTCAATGTGCCTACTAACGTAAACGCAACACTGCTACCAAAGTACTAAGCCTACTACCTACCTAATTGTGCGAAAGACTAGCTTGTAAAAGGTGTCAAAACACTCCGATTTAGTAGTGTCGATATCTTATGCCTCCTTTCTATTTATAACAATTCCTGTCTTTTGTTTGATGGCGCTTAGAAGTTAAATAGTTCGAGTCGCACGTTTGGTATCAAAGCAGAAAAAAACTATTAATTTCGTATGCGGTGTTTACGTTTTTAGGCGTCTTGGTTAGGAACTTCTGATAAAGGTGATTGACCTTCTTTATATGCGATGATGCATGCTTAAAGTTAATTCTTATTGTCTATCTCGTATCCCGAATTTACGACACAGCTTAATTTTACGGCTGACGTTAAATGTATTTTAAAATGTACATTGTCTTCGCCGTAAATCTTTTACGATTTCAGTCATATTACCCTGCACGCAATTTTATCAAATGTCAAGAAAAGCATGATGAATAAATATTATTATTTATAGCAATTACAAGAACGAAGTGGGTATTTAATGATAGGGTACTCATTATTTATTCGATTTAGCAGTACCTAATAAGTACTCCAGCGTAGCTCTTTCCATTGTTATTTATGTAAAAATCCTAATAAAAACCCCATTTCATAATAAAATAAATTTTTCGTTGAGCCAAAAAGGTTAGGGTCTTTTTAGATTATTTTGATAGAATTTAGGACGCTACTGTATCATCGATGATGCCATCTGTTAGTTTCATAACGAACTAGTATACGCTTGATCTCAATACACCATTTCAATCGCCCCACTTCGGATAAAAAAACCGCAATTATAGTAATTTATCGATTCCGGCGTTATTTGTAGACGTCCATGTTAATGAACAAAAAACATTTGCTTTGCTAGTCGGCTACCACCACCACCACGCATTTGATAGGAAAGTAGCAAGGTAATTGCTTATTGTTTCATAATTATAAGTTAGATTATGGCGTTATCCGTGACATGATCCGGGGGTACTTTACCTTTTACGCCAATATTGCTTTAAACTTCAAATAAACCAAATTCTCTTCAGGTAGAAGACACAGGCTCGGAGGGCGCGACGGGCGACCATAGATCAACGAATCGCCAGCGCCGGAGGAAAGTTCGCGTACCACGGACAGTCGTGAACCCTGACGAGAACTTCTACTTCTACTGGCTGTGGGTCATCACGGCTTGCGTGCTGTACAACCTTTGGACGCTCATCGTTAGGCAGAGTTTTCCTGAATTGCAGGTAAAGACATTTATTAACAATATTAACATCTTCTTTCTGGATCCTAACCTTACGTCCTTCCTGATCCATCCTGGTTTCAACAGCTACCCACGGCTTTTGATCGGCGGCAGCAGTGATCTCTGACTAACACTTCCCGAGAAAAGCGGCCTCTATTGCTGGTCTTCCGTCAAGTAGACTTAGGTTGACCGCTTTTTTTTCGATGGAAGAACATTAAACGAGATAGATTCCTTATTATAAATGCGAAAGTGTCGTGTGCGAAACGTCTATGCGACTATATTTGTTCATTGATAATTATCCGCAAAGTAAGGCATGATTCGATTAATTAATTTCCAGTGTCATATTACAAAATGTCCATTAAATATACAGTACAGGAGCATAATACTATATTTATCGTTAAAGGAAAGTAATTAACTGTATGATTTCATTTGGAAGGTTCATGTAACGTTTGTTGACAAGGCATTTCATTAAGGAATATTGTTCCACTTACCCTAAAAGACAAAGTTCTGGTTGTAAATGAGAAATATAACTCAACAGAGATCAAATAGCGTCGATTTAAATTACATTGTGACAGTTTTATGGCTTCTTGGTAAAGAATCGTGCCATGCATGTTAAATCCATTTTCTCTTCGGTAAGCTATAAAGGCCGTCTGAGGCTAAGAACAACAGTCCGTTCGAAAAAAAAAGCATGTTAAATCATTAAACTATATTAGTAAATTCAGTGACAGCAAAATGCCCTTATCATTATCTTATTTCTAATCAATCGAACCTATACCTATTGTTACCTTATTACTTCTGTATAATTTTTTTCTGTTTTGATTGTTATATTATGTGGTGTTCAATAAAGAGTTATTGTATTGTATTGTATTGTATCGAACTTATTTTTACAAACTTCAATTTAATTTGGATCAATCTCACAATTCACTTTTGATCCACTTCTAATGTTCTGATACATTGTATACGTTTATTTCAATGTACTTAGTTTAGTAATTATTTTTCCTTTCCTATTTTCTTGGTAGTTTTTTTGTAGATTTAAATTAAATTATCCAACAGAACCCTATTGAACATTTTCAGTAGAGCTTGTTTTGTTTTATATCCATTTTTTATAAACACTGTCTATCACGATAACGGCATTACGCAGAACAGCGACAAATGAATTACGAGCAAACTAAATCGCGAGTAACGGCTACTACAGAACGAAACGTATTTTTACTACGGCTACAACACCATTAAATAAATAATATAAAACATAACAAATAATACAGTAGTAGTACAAAATAAAACAAAATTCAGTCTGCGCATACCTACTGATTCAATCCCGAAACCCTTTTTACTTCGATGATTTTATTGCTCTTAACTTTGTATGACGAGAAACGTTTGGAACCTTTGATTTCATTAGCGGATTTTAGGATTTAAAGCAACCAGTTAATTGAGGAAAACTTTATTGTTAATATTTCCTTTTTGAATATTGAAAGCTTCAATTATTTACTTATTAAGGTTCAGATTCATTGACAAGTTCTTTCTTAGAGATTATTTAGCCTTGCCCCCTTATTCCTTATCCCTTATACTAACCTTATCTTCCTTTCCCCCATATCTTACCTTTCCTTCAATAAACACTCTTTGTCTCCCACAAAATTCTCCTACCTTTGTAATATTTTTTATTCTAGATCTTAAAACGTAAAAATTCAAGGTCTCTCGATACACATGTTTGGAATTTAGTTCTGTTGACTCGCATATGAAATGTTAATGTGGCGTCTAGGTTACATGTCAGTGAAATTGACTCGTCCGTTTTGCTATTTCCGTTTTGTTACAATACTTAACTTGACTTGAAAATTATATAAAGTTAAAGTTGGTTTAAATAAATATTGTATTGTCTGAATTTAAGATCTAAAAAATATTCATTATTAGCTATATATAAAACCTTAAACCTACCTTAATCTAATCCTAAATACCTATATTTACAAATATCGCCCAGATCGTTGTCATTGGCCAAGGTGCCCATAATGCTGGCTCGTTTCCTCGTTGGATAGCAATGCCTATGCGTTGTCCGAGGAAAAAGCCAGCCCTATGGTTACCTGTGGATTTTGATAATTTTTTTTAGAGTCTTAAATAGGTTATATACATTTTAACGCTTTGCAAAGTTACAAAACAATTTCTCGTCACACAATGAATTATAAAGTTTGTATAAAATAAAAGTTTTTGCGTAACCTTAACCTTAAAGCTAGAAGCGAGCAAAGCTGCTGCTGGCGACAATCCGAGGCTGCCTCTAGTGGATAAACACCTCTACAATCAGGCACATTACCATAAAAGACAAAAGAGAGTTGTTTTAAGAACTTAAGGAATTGAAAAGTACTAAGCCAAACAAAGATATCTACATTGGATATCTAAAATAAACTCGTCTGTCCTTAGAAACTTGAACGCAACGTGAGCTCCAGTGGACTTACTTTTTCATTATTTCCCAAGACGGAGCTAAGTAAATACGAAACGATAGTAGGTTCTTAAATACTCCCACGAGACTCACTCGGTCCGAAGACAGCTCTTCAAGTTATAAAAACAGCACCTTATAAAATGAACGCTAGACCAATTCCGACTCTAAAGCAAAAATAGTAAAGATATCGAGTTTTTCGGCGACAGCAACATTGTTATTGCAAACTACGTGAGCAAGAATTAGAGTAAAACGTGGCTGAAATAATCAAATTAGGTTAGTTCTTTGAATTGAAACGGATTCGTTTGAGGATTATTAACAATAAAATTTACTGCATTAAATCTTAAAACACACAGTGAATTATTGTAATGTCTATAACTTTCAAACAGCATTATCGCAATAAAAATATTTTATTTCACTTTATTTTATTTTAAAAGAGTAATCGGGGTGTTTTCTTATTGCATTGGGACTTTAAACTATTTTTACTATAATAAAAATTGCTTCTATGTTTAACTGTTTGAATAACTATTATCGTAACAGTTCAACTAACCAGACACAGGGTATAATAATAATACAGTAAAGTACCTACCTAAACTTTGTTTAGAATACTTAACAGTAGATACGAAACAACGTGATCTACAGTACTGATTTGTTTTTGTGTTAAACCTAGGGTTAAACTGAATAAATACCTACAACACATTCTTTTATTCGTACCGCACTCCTGTGTTTTCCTTTTCACTCTTGCGTATTTGCCACAGACGCATAAATTTTCATCTATCTCCACGTCTTTATTAAAACAATGGTAAACTTCTATTCTTTTGTATGACCCAAATAAACAACTTAACAGTAGCAGGAACGTAATAACAAAAGGCAATTCGCCATATTCAGCTCCATTTGTCTAATCTAATGAGCCGGGGGCAATCGGAAGTGAGAAGGGTTTTTGACAGCTTGGCTGCCCGTGAGATTACTGTTGAGGTTGGTAGTATGCAACTTGCTTTATGATAGTGCGACACGTTAACAGTTGAATATTTTATTTTTTTATTATGTTGTTGTTTGTGCCAGCCTTAAAATTGGAATAAAATACTTGTTTGAAAGTCTCCGTCATTAGGTTCCATGGATGTGAAACTTTTTGATAGAGTTATTCGGAAAAAGGGACGGTTTGCATGTACCTATATATTTCATAAAGTACATACGAGCATTTCTGGTTTAATAAAGATAAATAATAATATTCGAAAACTACGCACAACATTAGCAAATTAGCAAGAGATTTCCTTATGTCTCAATCCAAAACGTTCCTAATGATAATTTTGACCTTGACGACATAGCTAACCCTTAATTAACGCACAATTTCCGAGGACCCAAGAGCACAATAAAGCGATGTCTATGTCGCCATGATTATTATTATGAAGTACCTTCCTGAATGTGGACCAATTTAAGCTTGATCACGCTCGTTATAAGGATTTGATCCTTACACTTAATAGAGCTGCTCTTCCTATTGGTGCCTCAATAAGACCGTAGGTACGCTAGGTGACTTGTTTTTTTTTATATACACGCAGATAAAACAAAGTCAGAACTGGAAATACAAAATCTTTATTTTATGCGAAAATGCATTAATTAGCTACCTAGTTTTAATTGTGGCGAATGTAACCAGAATGTGTTGACGTGCTCTTACTCCGTTGAAAATTAGATCGTTATTATTACATTTCTTTAAACTTTTTGACTAGTCTACAAGTGTTTGTTAGTTTTCAGGCTCTGTTGGTACTAGGTTTAAAATTGTAATATCACTTCAAGACAAAGGATCGTTATTACATACCTACCCAAACTTACCCCTTTCGATTTGCACAATAAAACACATCTTTTTGCATTTTAGATTCTTGAATAAGATTATTTTTAAAACCATAAATGCAGATTAAAAAGTGTGAGCATTTGCTATTTCCAATAAAAAAATCGGTTGCGTTCCATGTGTCGTTTGTTATTTCCACTCCATATAACCGGAAAGTACGATTTATCCAGGATCATTGCCACGACATCTATATATCCTAACCGAAAGTACCTTGAACTCTTAATGCCTTCATTGCACGTCTAGTATTGCAGTTGAACGTACTAGTACCGCACGATATTCGATTTTCTATATCAGCGTCTCCAAATCAGACAACAAAATTGAAAACAAGTGAAGACTGTTGAGCGGCTTCATTTTGTTATTACGGCTGATGTACTTATAGGATTTAAAGTTGTTACTCATCAGGGACTGAGTAATAAAGACTAGTCTTCCAGATTAGTGCTAACTTTACGATCTTACCGAGCTTAATAAGTTTTGGAGGGGTTTTTCTGCTGCGTTTAGCTAATTTACATTTTAATTTTCCATTCTGTTTTATCGTTACGTTATAAGAGACAGAATTATCAACGAGACTTGATGTGGTCGTAATTATGTTTACCGCCTCGCTCGCAGCGGAAAATGTTGCCTATTTTTCAAACTGTCATGATCAAGAGTGCATACTAAGAACCTTACAACGCATTAATCAATGCCATTGCACATAATCCACTGGTATTAGTAAGCTTTATGATTATGAAGGTTTTTGATTCATTTAGAAAGTAAATCCAGACAAATGACTGAAGTATTATTATTACTCAATTAATAAAGACAAAAAAAACGAACGAACTCACAATACATAACACAATGTCAAAAATCCTTGTTTATTTTTATTCATCCCTCAAGTGCTGGGCAAAGGGATCAAGCCCATGCAGCATGGCCGTTTGGTTCTGTACCTCATTCAATGTCATAGACAAGAAAATAATGAGATTTTTTTTTCCACAGATAATGTTCCACTATTTTTGGCTGGCTTGCGACGGTATCAGCGACGCAGTTTTCGCCCTCGACCTCGTCGTGCAACTCCGGACTGGGTATCTCGAACAGGGACTTATGGTATTTAGACAGCATTTATACACTATTTACACACTAGTATTTATACACTATTTATATTATTTAAACCATTACTCTTCGCACACTTAGAGACGTCCGCCCTCAGGCTCCGACTAATGTAGAGTACTATCGGTAATAAAGTATTTGGTCAAGAAATACGGACATGCGACGTCATAAAACACAACGCCCATATATATTATATGTATAGGCTCATAAAAAGTTGAACTCCATATTGAAATTCCGTTTTTCTAGAAAGAGATAAAAACAAATCTTGACTGCTCGCAACTTGCGTGGGATGAGAACTGTAGAATTTATATTTTTTTAAAAGACAATCACAGTCACAACTAGCGTTGCCAGGTGTCCCGATTTGCGCGGGACGTCCCGATTTTCAGGGCTTTGGGGACGCGTCCCGATTTGTACCTAAGCGGGACGCTAAATGTCCCAATAAATCAATAAAACGAAAAATCAATATCATTACAAAAAAATATATAGGTATATTTAACGCATCAGCATCACATCACTTTCTCACTTTACTACCATAAATATTCATATTCATATGGTTTATTGCAAATTATGTTGTTTTACAAGATCTTAATGTATAAAAGTCCAAAAACATAAACCCTGATAGGGCACAGCAACACTCTAAAATAAATACCTACATCTATAACTATATCACATTTCTAAATCATTTACAAAGAATAGTTAATTACCTGGATGTCATTGATTCTAACATAAAAGTTAACATAAATTACATTTCACATATTAAAGATAATATCTATATTATTTAAATGTCCTAAATATAAATGTGGTTTTAAGGTATCTAAACTACTCCTTATATTCTACATCAGATAAGAATTCCTGAACAGAGTAATAACAATTCTTTAGTAGGAATGTTTTTAATTGAACTTTAAACCTTTTAGGATCATGTTCGTTTTTTAAAATTTCTGGTAATTTATTAAATAATTTTATACACATTGCAAAGGGGCCAGATTGTACCATTTGCAACTTCGAGAGGGGTCTTTGCAACTTTTTTCGAGGTCGTAGGTTTTGTGGTCTGGAATATTGCGGAAATAATTGCATATTTTTTTTGACAAAAGTACATACTTCCATGATATAGATTGATGGCAGTGTCAAGATCTTTTGTTCAGTAAAGTGTTTTCTACAGCTCTCCATCATATCTATATTAACCAGGATTCTGATGCATCGCTTTTGTAGCCTGAATAGATGTATGGAATCTGCACTACCGCCCCACAGAAGTATACCATATTTCAACCAAGCGTGTGCATATGCATAATAAGCGCAAGTGGCAGTTTTTATATCTGTAGATATTTTCAACTTATGCAGAGCGTATGTAAATCTATTTAATTTAGATATTACTTTGTTTATATGCTCCTTCCAGTTAATTTTAGCATCGACAGTGATACCAAGCAACGGAAAAGCATCAACGGATTCTAGTTGGACACCTTCAAAAGAATATTCCATGTTTATTGGACGTCTTTGATGTGGTCCAAACTGAATCAACTTTGTTTTCGAAAAATTCACCTGTAAGTTGTGGTTGGATAGCCAGGTGGTTATGTCTATAAGTATAGAGTCTAGTTGTTTCTTTAAGGTAAGGTCACTTTTGCAGGGAATTACAACCGATATATCATCTGCGAATAAAGTTGAAGGGCCATCAATTTTTTTAGGTAGATCATTTATGTATATCAAAAACAGCACACAGCCGAGAACGCTACCTTGAGGGATGGATTGAGTTACTTTAACATCCCGTGATCGTATTCTGCGAATGTTACCAGTGGCAAAGTCACAATGTTCTATCTCTACGCATTGTGTACGGTTTGCAAGGTACGAGGTAAACCAATCGTGAGCGACTCCCCTTACGCCTATGCCTTTTAGTTTTTTTAAAAGAATATCATGTAGTACTCTGTCGTATGCCTTGCTCATGTCTAATAAAATGCCAATGGCGTGTTGTTTCTCGTTAATTATATTTAGGACATCGTGGATGTATCTAAAAACCGCCAAAGAAGTCGATCGGTGTTTTCTAAATCCGTTCTGACAGTCACTAAAGACATTAAATCTCTCGCAGAAAGAGTAAAGCCGAGTAGTCATGGCAGTCTCAAAAACTTTTGAAAATGTAGTTAGTAACGCTATTGGACGATGATTGTTACAGTCTTTTTGGCAGCCCTTTTTAAAAATTGGTTTGACAACAGTTGCCTTCAGGAGGTCCGGAAAAGTACCTTCAGTGAAAGACTGATTGATGAGAGCTGTTAATGGAACGGCTAGTTCCTGAGCACATTTTTTAATTAGTATTGGGGGCATTTCGTCTACACCACAACTACTCTTATTTTTTAAGTTTCGGATGATTTTATAGACCTCTCGAATAGAAACCGGTGTCAAATACATGGAGTTTTCCAACGGTGCCATGACCGGCTCGCCGAGCGGTCGCGAGTGCCTGCCTTGGTCCGCACTGCCCACTGATGAAAAATAACGGTTAAATTCATTGGCAATCTTTATAGGGTCTTCAGTTAGAGTATTCTTAATATTTAATTTTATATTTTTTTTACTTTTTGATGGCACCTTATTTGTCTGTTCTTTTATTATACTCCACATAGACTTAGTAATGTTTGTGGATTTCTTCATGCGTCGGATATTTTGGAGTCGTTTAGAAGTGCAGATAGTTCTTTTCAATATTTTTTCATATTTTTTATAATTATTCTTTATAATGGTATTGTTACACTGAGTTATGTACTGTTTAAGGAGTCTTTTATGCTTACAAGATATTTTTATGCCCTTAGTAAGCCATGATTTTTTCTGTTTATTTTTATATTTTATTTTTATTTTTGGTATACATTTGTCTAAGGTGCGTTTTAGAACAGTAATAAATGAGTTAAAATTAGCGTTTATGTTTTTATTAATATCATAAATGCTTTCAAAATCAATTTGTTTTAGTTCTGTTTTGAAGTAATTCATATTACGCTCATTAAATAGTCTTTTTTCGGTGGTCCAACAGTCTCGCGAATTAAACTTTTCTGCTGGTATTTTAACGTATAATCCTCTATGATCAGAAAGGTAATACTCATTTACCTGGACACCGAAGTGTTGCCTCTTGAAGTTTGTAAAAATAAGATCCAAGCAAGTTGCTGTGGATTGGGTTATTCTTGTGGGTTCGTTTACATGTTGGAAAAAATTAAAGCTTCTCATAAGGTTCAAGAGAGCTGTAGCTACTGTAGACCTTTCCAATACATTAACATTTAGGTCACCTCCTATCACAATACATTTTCTAAAATATTTCCTTTCCAGGTGTTTTAATAGGTTAGTCAGGGAGTTAAAAAAGATATCCGGCATTCTCTTACTGTCAGGCCAATACACGTTTATGAGGATTAGATTCTGCTCAGGAAAATCTACGGCACACACTTCGAATATAGATTCTGTCGACATCCTTGCAATGTCGTTACACTCAACGTAGTCAATATCGTGCCCCTCTTGAACCAAAACGCATACTCCCCCCCCTTCGCAACCGGCCCGGCAGTAGCACGCTGCTAGGTTGTAGCCATCGACGTGTAAGAGGTCAAGTTTTGATTGAGTTATCCAAGTTTCCACAAGGCAAAGCACGTGGACATTTCGAAATTCTTCTGTTGATGCTTCTAATAAATGTCGTTTGTTCTTTAGACTTCTTATATTTTGATAGATCACATTGAGGTTACCCCCGAAAAAAAGTTGGGTTCGGTTGTTTGTTCACAGTGCCCGCCGCAGATAGGGCAGCGACCCCCTGTGGATAATTTCTGCTTAAACTATAATTACTGTCATTTTGTACATCATCCAGAGTTAGAGACACATCTTCCGTAATTATTATGTAATTTGCAATTTCTAACAAGAATTTTTTGAGATTTTCAAATGTAGCTCTATAGCCAAACCTCGTTAATTTACCAGTGTAGTATGAAAACATGTCCAAGGACAAGTCACGGTTCGTGTCGAATAAGTAAGCATAGTTATTACTCTGCATATCCATAGCTAATAAATTTCCGAACATTTCCACTTTATAGTTATGTATAAGTGCCCCACAGATATATGTAGGAAGACAGATTATCTTGTTAGTATGTGTAATTTTCAAAAGAGATTCACGCAAACAATTTATCAATTCAATGCCATTTTGACTTATATTCAAATCCTCCTCACCGATAAGAATTATACAATAGTCATTTAAAGTAAAGGTATCTAGTTTGTTTTCCAGATTAATTAACAAATTCTTAATGCTACTATTCGGTGCACTATAGTGACAATACTCAACATTACGTTCAAAATTATAGTCCAAGCCGTTCAGAATGCCACTATTTTTTTGATTACTCAATACACACAGTTTGAATGGTGAATGATCGGGACGGTCCGCAGCACCCGTGCCATCAATACCCTGCTTAGGCGCGGCAGCAGCTAGTTTGTTCACCGGCGATTTTTGATGTTGTTCCTGTTTGCTGTTGGTGTCTGAAAGATCGTCAGCAGTATTTGTACTTGTGTTGATAACTACGTTGTCTTGTGGCTGATTAAGGTCCAGTGGTATATGGTTAAGAGTTTTTGTTAGCAATTTTTTTTTATTTTTTTTGGAAGTTGATGTACATATATGTGTGAGTTTTTTTATTGTTTGTTCATTATCTTGAATAATTTTTGACAAACTTCCATTTTCTAATATTAAATTTTGTATTTCTTGCTCCGCCGATTGTAGTCTTACTTCTAAGCTATCTATTTTATTTCTATATTCTTCTAGTGTCTCCTCAGAGGTAGTACTCACACAAGGCAGACTTCGGTTGTGAAGGCTTCGGTCCATCATTGTCTCAGTAAAGGGGTCACTTGTATAGTCTGACTGAGAAGACTGAGAAGAGGTATCTAAATCAGCACCCAGCAATGTATTGTGGTCTTCTTGTTTATGTGTTATTTGCATTTTTTTCCTATGTGTTATATTATTATGTGACGGAGTACTGTTAGCACTGTGATAAGTACTTGTAGTAGGTGAACTTGCCAATTGCTTCAAATCTGAATCGTTTGTTGTCGGTATAGATTCAGAGGATCCAGATATCCCAGATTCAGCAACAGAATGGGTTGGTAGCGGCCACGTCTGCGGTTGCGGGCCACTCAGAGTACGCTCAGGTTGGTGCGTCCGAGCGTCAGTGGTCGCAGAGGCCGCGCTTGGGTCCGGCGACGCCGCGGCAGATTTACTTTTGCTGAGTTTTGTTGCTTGGTTGGAGGTGGAGATGGCCGCTGTGATTGATTTCGGCACAGTTAGAGTTTTTGTTTGCATTTGTTTGGTTTGTCTACATTTACTGCAGGTCCATTCCGCCTTTCGATCGTTGTCCGTCAAATTAAATAGTTTGTCGTAATTTGTACAGGATAGATCATATGAGGACTTACAAGATGCACATACAAGAAATTGTTTTCCCAGTATTTTCCTGTTACATTTTGCACAAATAGGTTTCGCTGGCATTGTGAATTCAAAAAGCTGATGCCCTCTGCTTGTTTATTTAAATCCGCTTCGGCTGTACTTGTGGTTCAAGTTTTGCACGGCAAGTCAGCGTCCGCGTTTCAAGTCAATATCACACTTAAAGCAGCAATGCAAAACGTTCACACTGCAACGTTATCAGCGCTTGTTGTCCGTTCCACAGCGGTTAATTAATAATTTTAAAAATGTTTTTCACTGTATCTCCTGATCCAATTTGAGTTTCTCCGTGAAACAACACTACTTGAAAGGTCGTTTCAGCAGTTACAAAACGATGTATAACACGTCACTTAATAAGCACTTTGAAAATTTATTAAGCGTAATAATGCCAAGAGATAAATTTTACACTGTTACTCGTACGGCGGCGGGTATATCCCTCCTAATTGTTTTTTGTTTGTCCCGATCTACAACCCTAAATCCCGATTTGTTTAACTTTATGTACCGATTTAGAACATAATATATCGGACCTGGCAACACTAGTCACAACTAAAGACATCACTAAGTATCTGCTTTTAAAGGTACTTAAACCATTATTTAATATTATGTGTCAGGAGGGTGCTATTACTGGTATTATCGTCGTCATTATGTTAAATGGTATACTTACCTACCTTTATTAGTATCTGTGCCATTTTGTATTCATTTACCTTCCATTAAATAGGATAAATAAGTAAGGTGACCGCTACCTTTATCTATACGGCCGAAAGTCTCATTTAACAGCCGACTATATAGTACCATAATAACAATAATCTGTATTTTAACCGTAGCTCTACAAAATACATAATGAGATTATTTTAATTAAAGATAAACGTCCTTTATGTTAAGTATTACTCAGAATGTTTTTATTTTTTGCGAAAAACACGGTGATAAAAAGCGAAATTGTAACTTTTCCTCCCTCTCCCTATTTCCGTCTATTATTTTAGATGCTAAAATGGATTTTCATGTATGAATTAGAATTTAGCCTATCGAACTACCCTCACGAAAATATATGTCAGTAATAGTTTTAGCAATTAAACATACCTAACGTATAGCACTTATTTTCTACCAGGGCCCTATTTTATAAAGCTACAAATTACAATTTACAAGCGGAAGTCTCTATCTAACACATAGGGTCATGTACAAACCCCCCCATATTATATTATTAATAAATCCCTTATACCAGCTTACATCTAAGGTCTTATATCTAATTTTTTTATAATTAATTTAATATGGGTTTAAATTACCTTATACCTAGATTAGTCTATACTACAAGCAGCACCCAGACACCAATCTACAACTAACTATCCACCCATACCATGCAATACCCAGCCCTAATTAATTACTATAAGAAGCTATTCGGATTGAACGGGACAGTATGAAATATGGCCAGCGTGATCGTCTATTTCCTACGTTGTGATAGTAACTCAAACTCGTTTAGTGAAGGCAAGAGATGCTAACCCTAAGAAGTAAGCTATGCCCTAAGAATTAACACTAAAATGCCCTAATCCTATTTGAACCTTCCGCTCACACAAACTCAGTTTCTACAATTCACTATTACCGAACATCAATGAGAGATGAGTAATTATAATTAAAAGCTAGTAACTGGAAGTCTTTCATTTATCATAGAGTAAGTATAATGTACATGAACAACTAGGTACGGCCCTGGTATTGTTAAATGTTTAACTGAAATTATAGCTAGATATTTAAGTAGGAAAGTGAGTAATTGTCTTTTGTGCTAAAGCTGGAGCCCCACCTCCGCTCCTGGAATATCTTCCAACTGGACTTTTCCCAGTAGCCATATCCCTCGTCCATGGACTCTACAGGGACCCCGGCACAAGATAAGTGATTTTACTTGTCATTGGTTTGTATGTCATGTCATAGTTATACAATGGGTAAGAGAAGTCTAGAACCAGATTCCTACCTGAAACTAATCCTATTATGCTATGCTGTCCTGTATTCAGGTACAGAAGGTAAACTAATTTATTTACATAATATTTTAAATTGGGAGTTGATTCACTTTGTGGTTTATTAAATGATAAATATTATTTACTCTATTGCTGGTTCTGTTTGAATGGGATTTAAATGTAATAATACAAGCTCTCCCAAAAGTGTAGTAGAATTCAAATTGAATTTATTATAATTTCCTATTTAAACTAATTCAAGCGCTTATTAGTTTCAATCAGTAAATCATTTAACAGGGAAAATATATTGCAAGGAAAGTAAGTAATATGAACATAAGAAAACCCTATTATTCCTAGCATCTAAACTAACCAACTAATCTAACCGAGTATTGCAAACTAGGAATCCTGATTCCTTATTTAATTTACACACGCGTTCCTTCTCAAGGTGCAAGGAGAAGGCCTAATGTAAGTTTACGCTACGTCGAGAGGGTCAATCTCTTCTTCCTATCCCCTAAGACCCGTGTGCTCGGTGGTAAAGACGGTTTGGACTGGGTTTGTCTTGTACCTCCTGACGAATAATCCGAATGTATGTATAAATAGATAGATAAAAGATGACAGAACGATGATGAATTTGAAACACCAGTAGGCATAACAAACCCTTCATAATTCTGGGAGAATTATAGTCTGTCTCTTCCAGTAAAATACAGACTCCGCTTTGACTCCATCAGCGGTCACTCTACTTTACCACGTTCCCAGAGAAGGCCAACTTATCAGTTAACACCGCTTTGGTGACCCAGCTGTACAACTCTGAGAATCGACTATACTAGCCGAAATCCGGTCAGGTTCTTTACTACACCATGATTATTAATTAAGTTTAACTCTGAAGTACACAACCCAATAAGACTATTACAAAGAAATGCAAGTTCCCATCAAACCCCACAATTTGAACACTTAACACTGCAGAAAGAACCTCTACCGAATCCGTATCAACAATCAACTGTTTTTACATTCCTTCGGGCACCCGTACTTATAGCCTCTGCATCATCCCCGTCATTCCGGTGACTGAAGCGTCCGAAGCGTCTCGAGGGACATTTTCAATTTTTACACTTGAATTGTTACCCAAACTCTATGTTAATAAAAGGTCCAATTTTCAGCGCTCTGACTTTAAAAGACATAGTTCGCAGTATAAATCAGTAAGTAATCTCTAACAGGTGAATGTACCTATTCCGTTGGAACATTATCATAATGAATTCGGGTATGTTTATATTTGTACGTATTTTCTTGTCATTATCAGAAGTGTGGATATCAGAATAGTATAAATAACGAATAGGTCTGTAAAAAAATATAGCGATCATCAGCTATTTCTAGTTAATTCATGTCTCATCTCTTTGTACGTGTATAGTTCATTCACAATCTCAGATAATTCAGAAGTGTAATTTTCTACCCTTTAGTTTTAGGCATTTATTATATAAACATGAGACTGATTGTAAAGAACTACTTTAACTTCAAGATGTTACATGATACATTATGAACAAGTTTTATTGAATTGCTATTTCCGTTTTCCTGATGATATAATTATTATCATAAGCATGCATTTTTGCTAGTATATCGTCTGAGTATAAATATGTATTACAGACTTTAGCTAATATCACGTGACATGTAATAATCTCCGCCACAAAGCTGAGTTACTGTTATTTGACTATGACATTTCTGTTTTGCTACAGAGTGGTCCCAAACATAAACACGATGCCGATTGACATTTAGTGTTGGGCAAAACCGTACTTTTAGGTTCATAACGTATGGTTTATTCATTTAAATAAATCTCTGTATAGTTTTTAGAATAATATTTTATAAATTGTTTATTTGTCTAGATTATAGTTCCATACGTCCATGTCCATAATGATAGTTTAATATGATACACACTACAAATGTTCAAATGCGTGTGAGGCGCCTTATTGATTTCGACGGTGGCAACACCAGAGATATTCCTCTGACTTTACCTTGGTTGTGGGATGACTATTTGTTAACGCCAGACATTCTTTGGCAAATATCTTGACAAATATTGACAGAATATGTAGTAGTACTTCTACTTATTGTGATTATTTCATCAAGTTAAATGCGTCCCCATTTTTGTGGAAACAATTCGTATTTTATTATAAGGTATTCATATTATTTAATTTCATATTTATTTGATAATTTTATATGGTATATTATTCCATAAGAGAGTATAAATATTTTATTTGTGAATTTTGACCGATGCGAGGGCCCGGATCGGTACAGTCAGAAAGAGACTTCCGCTTGTAAATTGTAATTTGTAGCTTTATAAAATAGGGCCCAGTTGTCATCCATAACTTTTCTATCTATTAAGCCTTCTTTGCACTTGTGTTTTTGACGAAAACTGAAATGATTGAATACCTACTTGCTTTTTAATGTTTTAGGTATACGACTCGAAGAAATTAGCGAAGCATTATTTGGCATCGCGCCCGTTTCTTCTCGACATCATTTCGCTGACACCCCTAGACTTACTACAACTCAAGATTGGTGTCAACCCTATCATTCGCTTTCCTAGATTTTTTAAGGTAAGAGTGAGGAATAATTGCTATAACTGTTGTGTAAAGAAATAGGAGTTGTTCTAACACCACGGCAAGACGACCTCTGTCAATATACAAGATATCTCGTAAGTAGTAAGTACGACAAACTTAGGGGGAAATAGGTGCACAAAGTCATCTACCAGATAAATATACCTAGTGTATAAAAAAAATCCTTAGTGACGTTTTGCCCCGATTTTATTATCTTCACAAGAAGTAGGTATTACGTTCTATAATAACTGTGAAAGTTATAGTTTTATATTACATTAAATATTTACGGATCATAATTAAAGGCTTTTCGAGTTACAAAAAGAAATTGCTACAATCCCGAGAAAATAAGACGTCATCAATGCAGATTTTAATTAAACACAAACCCAATTTCTTACTGAGATTTCACAAATGTGACCAATAAGCAGGGATTTAGAATGGGGGAGACCCCGTGAATCGCCATAATGGCGGGAATAAATCGGGCGCGTTCGCGAAATTGCCGTCTCGGTATTGTTAAGTCTATACTCAATAAATGGCGGGCGAATAAGCGCCCTTAAATTTGAATTTCGATTCACGTGATTGGTTGTAGAATAAGAACTTTCCGCAGAGTTAATAGCGGTAAGAGTTGTTCAGAGTTTAAAATTTGTATTTTTAAATTATTCATTGCATTCTTAATGCGCATTGAACAACTGAATTAATAATGGTTAAGAAGTATTTTTCCTATCCCTTATTCTTCTTAACTTTCACAAAGGGCTATTTAAAGTAAATTTTTTATGAATAATTAAACTTCTTTTTAGATCTTTTAAAACACAACAGATAATATCTAGATACCGGGTTTTAAAAATATTCATTTAATTCCGCTTTGAAATAGGATGATAAAAGTTGATTGGAATAGCTCTTGGAGTAGTTTTAGTTAAGAAAGTATTTAATAACCGTAACTTGCTTTAGAAATTCTATCATAATACGATTTAAATTATACTCATCAAAATATCTAAAAATGTTTTAGCTGGTGTATTTTTTTGTTGTTTGTTAGTTCAAAAGTAAACGGCTAACTCACGATTACAAATCGGAAACGCTCTGACTTTTCTGTAGACATATCTGTCGTAAACTCACTCACTAGAAAGGTCTTCCAAATATACCTGAACTAAAATATTTAAGTGTAGTCTAATCCTTCCGTGCATAACTTTTAAGTAATGTATTACGAGACCATAATAGTACTTTAGTTGTAAAGTAGCCGATATTTTTTTAGGTTATTTTGTTTTAATATTGTTTCTACTCAAAATTGACAAATGGAATTGTAGTCTAGTAAAAAATGTGTCTGTGGGTCACTTTTGTTACTTTACGCACATTAATTTTGTTATTTGTGCGGCAATAACAAAACTGACATAAAAATTGACTCTATTTATCGTACCTATGAGGGTCGGAAGTAAAGAATCGATTTCTTTAAACTGCTTAATCGATTGTCGTTTCAATCTGACACTGCGACACCCTTGATGACCACAACGAGAGCAAACCATTTGAGTGGCCCACCTTTAACGCTATGTCCTCCTACCAGGTGTACAGAGCTGTGAGCTGCTACTACATAGTGGAGTCGCGGACGGTGTACCCCAACTTCTGGCGGGTCATCAACCTCATCCACATCCTGCTGATCCTGGCGCACTGGTTCGGCTGCTTCTACTTCCTTCTGTCAGAAGCTGAGGGGTTCCAGGTATGGTTCTTTTTAATCGACTTGGGTTTGTTTTTTTAATTAAGTAATCGTGGTTACCTATATAATGTGTCATTAGAGTTTATTGGGTACTGGCCGCTATCTTTTTACAGTATCCTTAATTTTAATCAAACGACATAGTTACGACTCATCATGGTATAAGTACATGATAACTCTACTCGTCTCTAATACTACATCAGTCTGTTTATATTTGTTTTTAAGTACACCACTTAAATATTTTTCTATAAACGTAGCAAATTTATGGCGAATCGGATGTATTTTAGATTATCCTTCAAAGTAACTGAATTCAAAAAGAGACGTAATCCATCAATATTTCTTTAAATATTTTATGAGATAGGAGACTTCGGGCAAATTGTCCCGACCCCAAATGTAATAAAATTGTATCAGAAGTTGGACCTTGCATCCTAAATAAATATGACAGAAAACGTGACGATATTACATAGTATTTTTCTACTAATAACAATTTGCTGAAATAAATTTCTTGGAAATAAAATTACTGACGGGTTATAAAAATATTACATGGATACAACAAAAACTGTTTCATGATTCATACAAGTATTAGAAACCTTTCTAAATAGTTAATATTGTATTTTAATGCTACTATCTCTAGTTAAATAATTTGAAAATAGCTTCTATTTAACCGCACCAATGTAAGTACTCACATGTATTATGTATTATACATTTATAGGTAATTATATGACATGACTGATAATTAAAATATCACCAAATTTATTTAAAATTGCTTCAAATTCTATTGAAGTTCATAATTTTTTCATACTTTTATTTCTGTCTGTTGAAAATAATTCATAGGATGTTGCAACAGAATTTCGTTTGGCATCTTTTGGGCTTATATTTGTACAAGAACTGCTCGACGTAAATGGTATAGGGTTCAATAACATAAGCAAACCTAGAACAATAATTATACGTGCAAGCAAGACGAATGGCTTAAACATCTTGAGGTTTCTGATTAATGTGTCTCATTATAGATTGACCGCATAATCCAGGCTCATAACGTGTGGGTTAGTTCGCAGTTCTCCGTATTAGCAATATTAATCAGATTTGCGTAGTTTCGTGGTTTTGGAACAAGCTGAAACTCTATAAGAGTCGAATAATTATTACTTTCTCTAGTTTCCGTATATATTTTTTGGTTAACATTTTATTTCTTGAACGACGAAGAAGTTTAGTTCTTTTCAAGTGACATACTTAAACACAAATTTCAACAACCACAACTTAAAACGGTTTTTGGGTCACATGGGGACACATAAACAACGCTTGAAGTTATTAAGTAAATACTAAAACGATGGTGATAGACAACGAGCATAAAAATGATCCAATTACTGAATATTACATTTCCAAAAATCTTACATAAAGATAATGTAACTAAGAACAATGAAACGTGTTTAAAAAATATGTATTCACACACAACTACAGCGACCAAGGATATTTGTTAGAGGTATATCTACCTGCAACGCATTTACCGAACCGATGATTGGAAGCCGACCTATTTGCCACAAGGTTGATAATCCCCCTGTAGCAGGCGGGATAGCAAATAGTCTATATGTATATCATTCCTGAAAACGATATACAAGTTTTGTTCCGTTTACATCATATTTATTTTCAAAGTTGAGATCTTGTCGTTGAAATGCATATTCCGAGAGCTGTTAGACGTTTTAGAGTAGATATTATCTCAACTGCACAGGTACAGGACCGGTCCGAGTGGAGAGCCTTGGGGGAGGCCTATGTCCAGCAGTGGACGTCTTTCGGCTGATATGATGATGATGATTATCTCAACTTATACCTGTCTTCGGAACATTCTGGATTATCTGGCCATCCAAATGTGCTGGCTTTTAGTATAATTTATTTTCGATCTCCCTGTCTATAATGTTCTGCTAAAATCTCAACGTGTCATAATGTTATTGTATAAATTTATTTTATTTTATTTCGAATCTGCCTAAATTGTGGACCAGACTAAATTAACAGGCTTGTTTTTTTTTCGCTCCTCAGAGATTAAACTTTAAGGTGTTAATGTTAAAAATTCAACTTGCCTCAAGAAAATTTTCTGCACAAAAAAATATCGCATTGTATTAAAAATGCATGACTTGATCTGCCCACTATCCTTCACCCAGTGTTTTGTTTAGATACTTTATCATAAACGCAGTTTTGTTCAATTTTTACGCGGCTTCGGATACGCTACTTATGGTTGATAATGGTTTATGAATAAGAAAGCCAATTGATAGGTACTTTAAGTAGGACCTCGGGCCTAAAGAGGAAAAGCCACGCGATAGTAAATATTGGCGACATCGATAGTATAAGAATAATTTGCTGCTGCTCTAGTCACTGCTACTGTCAACTTGTCAAGCTCGATCTCGGGCCGGCTAGTAGGGGAGGCTGCACAGAAATTCGAAAATCGAAGTTCGTATCGTATCACCCTTTACCGCTTATGTTAATGTGTATTAGTGGGAGCGGAACGGCATGAAACGAGCTTCGACTTTCGACTTTCAGAGTTTAAGCCCAGTGCGGCGATCGCCGAAGTGGTTCTTTAGCTTTTTTTAACATCACATGACCTTTCCAGGCTATTGGTTGTACGTTCGGAGTCGGGATACTCCACCTACCTTACCTACGTTTCCGGCGTTCTTGAATTTATACCCGATTTCATTTCAGATTTCATGTTGGTAATGCATTGTGGGATTTGTGAGCTGGCGACCGCTTTAGGATTTTTCGGTCACCCGCGGGAACATTAAATACTTATTGAATTGGAAACCTTTTTCCTCTTTTGGCTGAAATCGCATTTATTTCCATGATTTTAGTCTGAAAAAGTTACCAATATTAAAAAAGGTTAAGTAAAGATCCCGAAACTTTATGTTATCGTAAAAAATATGAACAAAAAACAGACTAGAGTAGTCTATGTAGGCAGATACTAATTGCCAACTTCATAAACGAACTGGCCTTATACTCTGAAATTCAATTTTCGAAGTACGTTTCGTTCCTTTCCGTTCTCACTAATAGTTATTAATTTGAGAGTGAGAGGAACGGTGTGATACGAACTTCGAAAATCGAATTTCGGAGTAACCCCCCTGTTGATAAAATATTATGCTTCAGTCACATTTCGTTGCGTAACGTGGGCTGTAGAACTTATAAATAAATATCATTACCTATAATTATTCAGCAGTGTTTGAAGAATTTGAGTTTAGACGCTGCCATTTCGCCCATGGTTGGTGATTGAGACGATAACGCTAGAGAAGTTTTTGTGTCAATAACTTATACAGTGGCTCAGTTTGCTTGGCGCATATACGCCAGAACTGTGACAGTTTCATACATTTAATATGAGAGAGAGAGAGAGACAGCACAAGTCGTCATAACAAGACGCATCAGGAAACAAATAATACCTACAACCAAAAGCAATTCTTGCCTCGTTCTCTGCTCTCTGCGGTTGAATAACAGTTACGTAGAGGGTCAATTTTTTATATCAAACTTTTAACTAAAGCCGGTCACTCATCTGCGAGCTGTAACAGTAACTGTTTCACGGTATAGTAATCAAAAACCCTAGTGTGGACGTGGCTTCGGAGCCTGCCGCGAGCGCAAAGCCACGTTGCGAAAAATCTGTCTTTAATTCTCTCCTTTTTTTTCCTACACTACACTACAAAGAGGAAAGATTTGGTTGATTGCTTGCATTGAATACTCGTATTCACATATTCCAAAAATTATTTAATTTAAATGAGCACTGAGCTAAGGTAGAATACTTCATGTCCCAGTAATTTCACCGGCACTGAAAAAAATATTTAACCAAACTACTTCGGCTAATTCATCAATAACCATAATTCGGTAAGGC
This sequence comes from Pandemis heparana, assembly GCA_963854515.1. Lineage (NCBI taxonomy): Eukaryota > Metazoa > Arthropoda > Insecta > Lepidoptera > Tortricidae > Pandemis > Pandemis heparana. Next base: position 11,265,576 of record OY978022.1, on the reverse strand, counting down.
GTTATTAAAGTTAATTTGATTTAACAAACAGGTTTACCTATAAAGAACAAAACATAACTAAAGATTTTGATAAGATATTGCCTTAGGTTATGTAGTCACTTTTTTTAAGTTACAGGCTGACGAAAGTTCAGTTTCATTTAGTTAATTATTTTTTTCAGCGGGATCTCTTAATTTTTTTTTAAGGGTGCGACCACACCGCCGCTTAAAAAACGGTTACTAAAGTCGCCCGTTTCGTAAAGGTAGACTACAAAGTTTTTTAAGTTATTCTTTTTTTTTGTTGAAATAATAACCATTCTAGCTGCGCAAAACTTAATTCGAGAGCTCCTTGCATTAGGCTTTTGTGGAAGAATTCCTGGAGAAGTGTGTATAAGACATTAAAAGTAGGTAATTGAAATCCTTTGTTGTCTTTTAATTTTCTTATACCTTTATATCTTCATACAAAATTATACCGCGTAAGACTTATTTTAACGGTATGTTGACCGAGGTGTAATGAACAAAAAGCGACCAAGTGCGAGTCGGAATCGCGCACCGCGGGTTCCGTACAAATTCCGCAAGTGAATATAATATTGAATCTGGCGTTACTAATATTTATGCGCTCGACTGTACCTACTAAATATTCCTTAAAAAAAAAATCTATGAAAATTGTAAGGTTAGGTTAGGATAAAATTTACGTTAATTTTAGGTTTAAAACTACCTTAATAACACAGATTTACTTTGTAGCTTTTTCATGGATCGTTGCTCAAAGAAACGTATAGTTAAATTAGTTTCAGACGAACCAGTACCATTGTAGATACACAGAATAACGATGCAAGGTCAACGTTCGCTATAAATCTTTTATCTTTTGCAGGGGGATTGGGTATATCCCCACCGGCCAGGAGACTACGCTACCCTAACGCGAAAGTACCTTGGCTCTCTTTACTGGTCAACTTTGACTTTGACCACCATAGGAGACCTGCCTACGCCCGAAACTAATGCTGAGTAAGTACCTAATCATATTTTGTTGAGGACCAAAAAGTTACACACCATTAAAGTTGTGCCAAAATTTCCACTAACTTTTTCCATTGTGACACGAAAGTTATTCATACAAATGTAGGACTGATTTTCGTGTCACAATGGACAAAGTTAGTAGAAATGTTAACGCAACTTTAATGGTGTGTAACTTTTTGGTCCTCACCCATTTACAACCATAGACCAATTCACGTTTTTACAATTAGGCACTGTTCAGGATTTCACGGATAGTTAGAAACCAGTTAGGAATGTCAAAGTTTCAACTTCCAACGATTAATTACTGCGTTATTAATAATGAATAGTGAAGAAAAGAGAGAAATATACTTACTGAATCATGATGAATTAGTTAGTACATAATTGCATCGGTAAAGATGTTCTTCGATTTTATTTATCCAAATGCTCCAAAGTATTCGTTAACAAAACTAAATTAATTTACAAACGGCGCCGCTGGAATTCAGAATTAAAACGCAGCTTAGAACAAGGGTGATTATGGAATACTTCACAATTTTAATTGGATTTCCTTAACGACTTATGCCATTCCGGGTTCAGTAAAACTCTCAAGTTTACGAATAACAAATCAATTATACTTATATTACTGAGGCTCTTCGCGATTCTGTTTAACGTCCGTATATTCTTACTTTATAATCAATCAATACTGTCCGTATTTTATTGCGTAGGTAATCATAATTTTCTCAACGGTATTTACTTCGTACCAATCAGTTCTGATTCCAAAATGTGTTTTGGAGTTTACTCAATCATAAAGGTTGGATTACAAGCGTAATCTGTTTTCTGATACGGTGAGTATTTTCAGTATTACACAGGAAATGGGGAAAAGTATTTATTAAATTTTCCAAGGAAGAAAATGTTCTTAGTTAGCTGGCACAGTATTTGGAATTTTCGCTGCTCCCGCTTAAGCATGAATTTCGAAGAAACGTTTCGTGATTCGAAAGACATTATCCGAGCAGGGATTTAGGTTATTTTGAATTAGTGTTATATTCAAAGATGATATTTTTTTATCATCCAGTTTACATACTTGTTTGTTTTTGGCTACCGTTGAAACAAGTTCTACATTCGTAGAGTTCAGATATTTTTTTATGAAAAACATCAAACGCTATATTTACAAAATAAAGGTAGATATTGGGACGATTACACATAAAAATTATTACCTGAGACATGTTTTCTACGGGATATATTTAGGCTGCGATAACATTTAACGAGCTCCTTTGATGTTCAAACTGTTAAATATTACATAGATAATTGAATTACCTAATTGCATGTCACTAACCACCACTTTAGTATCTTTATTATTAAATCAAATAAACTTGATTAATCTAGGTTGTGATGAGAAAAAGTTGACTAATACCTAAATTTGCTAACGTACATTAAGTACATGTATTATTGTGTAAAATATAGCCATGAAAAATAAAAATATACACGTAATGCGTTGCAATCCAGTATGTCCAAGTCCCGCGAGATACAAAGTCAATATTGGTGCGCAAAATGAGATTGTGAACGAGTTGCAGTACTTCAATATTTTCATATAAATCCGTATGTATTTGAACAATACGAGTCAAAAATTATTATGTTGCGTGTCAGTGATACTTGTTATATTTGATGCTTTTTTTTATTTGGAAGTGATGCAACGCGTTCAAGATCTTAAAAAAAACTAATACTATAGCAATGTCATTCAAGAGTTGAATTCAAATTATAGAAAAGGGAAGGTTGCCTGTGCCAAATATCGATTTTTGTCAGTCATAGCAATTGATGATGTGATCATATTATCTGACCCACGTCTAACCATGTATACCTAGCTAAAACGGCACCTGGATTAGCAGAGCCTTAATTATTAACACTTATGAAAATCAAAATCCGCGTCCCTAATTTTACGATGACTGCGATTTTACCAATATAAAGTCACACAATCTAAGATCAAATAAAAAACTGTTCATTTTATGAAGAAAAACTCGATGTAGTGGTTTTCCAAAGTCCACTAACTAAAAAATATAGGAAAAGATATCCGTTCACCAAAACCAGCCTTCCTTTTTCTAGACAACACTAGCCGGGTACAGACTGAGTGATTCGCCTCGCAAGGCAGTCTTGCTTCGAACACCAATGGGCTCCTAGTCATACAACGCCATGCCTCGCGAAGCTATCCTTTCAGTAGGTACCCGACTAACAACAAGGTATAATTATGTGCTAGCACTCACGGAGGCCCCAAATTTCTGCCTCGTCGAGGGCTCAAATCCCGCCTGTTGCAGTTCAAATCCAACCGAGGGTATGTTTTCTGAATAACCACACGCGATTGGTCAGATCATGTATTCGTATACATTTTAAATATAATTTTTTGGTACCTACTTAAATGTATTCTTATTCACAGTTTCTTCCAACTTCTTTATTTTTCTTTTTGGCATTCTTGTTATGCTTTAATAACGGAAACATAGACCGAAGTCATTTGCAGTAGGTAAGTTTTTTTTTCTATTTTTACTCCATCAATACTTAATGCTCGACTTGGCGGAGGCTCTACCGTGCCCCCAAATATTGTACCCGTCTTTTAAAGGCTTAGAGATTTTACAACGAGATTGCTTTAAACCACAATCTTAATTAACTAACGTCATTATTTCTTTAGAAAACCATTTGCTTAAGTTAATTTATGATTACCTTTACGAAGCGAATATCAATGGATAAATAATAAACAACGAAGCTTGGCGCCTCGAGGGAGGTTTAGAATATTCCTTAAATTTAATCGTTTCCTTGTAATTCTATCTGGGTAAAATTAATGAAGCGATTTATTCGGCCTTAGTGATCTGTAAAAGCTGTTAAGTATCGGTCCTAACAGTTTATTTTAGGTACGGTATTATTCGTTAAATACAAAAGTCTGTTATAAAAATGCCCATATTACGTCGGGGTTTGCTTAAATAATACAGTCTTTATAACAATTCGCCGTCTACACATACCCCCGTATTCATTTCCCCGTATTGGTTTCCCGTATACGCCGTACATTTCCTACTTTTTGTCACAATCTTAACTTTATTTTATTTCTAGTGAAAGCTAAATTACGCCTCTTCCATGGAATATTACAAAAAATATTATCTCACCCCAGCACAACAAAATCGTGCCGGAAATTTCCTCTTCAAATATTGAGACAACTTTTTCTAATCTTGCAAGAAAACTGCGAGTTGTGCAGGCGGTTAGTTCACAATAAATCTTAAGGGGATATAGGAGGCACATTTTCGGACCATAAATAACGTCATAGGTCAAAGGCCCTGCGTAACCTTCCAGTCCAAATAATAAAGAGCTCAAAGCTCCATGGTAAACTTATAAAATATAGCAACAACGGAAAGCTCATAGTTTTGATAAGGGTCAGCATACGTTTAGAAAAATGATTTACAAATTTCCTCCAAAACTTTTTGCTGTGTCACGGTATTCTCAAGGTGCACAAGACTGGCTAAAATCAAATGCTTATACGAAAATCTCCGGAATAAAGCAAATATCTGTTTACTCTAGTATTTTCTAAGAAAAACTTGTTACCGAATAATAAGGAAAACCGGAACGTGAAGTAAATTTTCTTGACGCGAAAGCGTCAGGGGAACGGTTAGGCAAGCCATAAAATGGTCCTTCTACGCCACAGAAGTAATAGCTCAGCAAGAATATACTAAGTCCTTTTATTTCTCTAAAAACTATGTACTGTCACTTCGATTTGGATAATATTCTTACGTTTTAATGCGATGTATTGACTAGTACAGGTAAATTTAAGTAGCTATGATAATTATTAGCCTTTTTCGCTAGCTTTAGTTTGTACTGAAGCAAATAGAAATTGCAATTTTTAGGTACGGAAAGGAACCATTACGAGAACGAAGTATACTCTGTTTATGTTTGCAAAGCCTTAATGTGTAATCGGTCCCAGCTTCCGATTACTTGAACCAATAAGTACATACAAGAACCAGTGTCCATTGTTGCGATCGGGTGCTTTAAAATACCAATTTTCTTAAATTCATATTGGTTTTTCCTTCATAAAGGAGGTAATTTTGAGTGCTCACTTTTCTCGCCTTCCGTCGGAAATACCAACTCGTAGGTTTTAATATAGGTGCGACGGAATGTGGTGTTTATTAAATTTCAAAGCATGGTTCACGTGACATAAAGCAACGACGAAGGCTCAAAGGTTTTCGATATAGTATTTTTAGGAAAAACCTTAGTGCTTCTGTCAGTTTGCAATATCACATTGCCTGTCACTGATCCTAGCTTACACGTAAGCTGTCATGTGATTTTCACATTGTGTCCCGTCTGTACGAAATGAAAAACCTACTAAGAATAACCATGTCATCAACATAGACCAAGTTTTTGCCGCGCATTTTTCTTGGAAATGATTGCCTTCACGAAGAGACTTTTGCGGCCTTCTTTCAGGCCATTTTTAGAGCATTTTAATTTTGAGACATATTATTCAAGAAACATGCCTGCAGCTGCAGTATAAAAGAGTTAGACCTCAACACGTATTTTCTAAACAAAAACGCGTCTTTGATAAACTAAAGCTTTGATTCCTTCATCACAAAAGTTCTTCTGGCCCGTGCCCGGCTAGAAATAGTAAATTTATATCCGACAATAATATCTTCACCGCCTTTCGTAAGCGAGTGTCTCCCGTTTCTCCCTACGAATCGCTCGCTTATAATTTATGGATAACCAATAACAATGTCCATCATTATCGCGAAACCCGATACACTTCTTGTCCTGGTTTAACACGGTAACATTACACTTTGATGGTGCCCTCTCCAATATCCGGGTGGCGTTCGTAAAAGCGAAGCCTTTGGAAATTTTATTAAACCCGTAATGCTCGTAAGTGACGCGGGCGCGGTAAATTTTAGCTCAGCCTGATGTAACAGACTGTTACTGAAGACAGATGTTAGTTCTTGGAAGTTTCTTCGGACAAATTTTGAACGGAATTGGAGTTATCAGTCACTTTAATTGGTACACTTGGATTCTTACATCGTTATCGAGTAGGTAGAGTTGGTAAGACGTGCATTGGAGCAGGCACTTAGAATATTGTGCATTGTTATAATAGTTGCATAAGTAGTATTATGTAGAATATGCATAACGAGACGATGTTTTGAGTCATCAATTTTTTTCAACATCTGTAATATGTGGAGGTGGAAGTGATTTTATTAAGCATTTAGATTTCATTGAAGTATTGACACATACGTACGTTAAAAGTTGAGGAAGAGTTTCAAAATGAAAAAGATTCAGGAATGTTGGAATAAATGGTGTACCTACCCAATAAAAATGTTTGTGATTCATAATTAAATATTTCATTTCAAAACAACAATTTTCGATTTTTTCCTGTTATACCTAGTACACTCAGATTAAATATATTTTTCACCTCACTTGCTCGAAAGGGCTGTCTTTCTCCTTAAAAATCTGCGTGGAAAAGTGCTTTTTCCCCTCTTGGGTGATAAAGGTTTTTGAAATTCGAACGCCGCGCTGACCACCACAACCACCACGACCACCACCACCTCACCACCTACTCATATACTCAAGTAATTAGAAATTTGAAATTCTTCCATCCACCATTTTTCTCGCTGTAGTGAGGTGAAAAATTGTGTGTTTCGCTCGGCAGCAAAGTTTGTATAGTGTCTCGTGCCTTGAAACCCTCGCGACGCTCAGGATTCTTCTTTTGAACCACTCGCTTCGCTCGTGGTTCAATCATAGATTCCTTCGCTTGCTCGGGTTTCAATACAGGCACTCACGCCAAACAAAAACTTTGCAGCTTTGCATAACAAATAACTATTTAATTTAAGAAAAAATGTAAATTAGATAGTTTTATTTTTCTCGACATTATCATTTTCCAGATTACAAATCAGTGTTAAGCTTTTAAAGTATTTGCAACGCTTCTATTTGAAATTCATAAAAACTTCGTTTCATGAGTAATTTCGAAATAGTCGAAATATTTTCATTTTTGTAAACATTTTTTCTCATTGTAAGTGAATGTAATTCTTTTGAGAAATAAATAATCTTAAACCTTAAACCTTAATTTCTTTGAGAAAATAGCTACATATTCCCTTATAATTTTGTGTAGGCATTTAATTCCAAAGTGTTTCAATGTCTTATTTTGTTTACCCAGTAAATGACAACAAAAGTCACACACTAAGCGGCTGCCATCTTAAATCTGTCAAGATTTTTAATTACCGAATTCCTCTGAGCGGTAATGGGGAAGAGCTGACAAGCCGCGTTCCCCATTTTCAGCTCGATTAAATTAATTTATTTCGCAACCTCAATGCCTTCTGTGTCTTAGATAACGTCGTCTTTATAACGATGCTGTTTTGTTTTTAAACTGTTTAATTTCAAGCCAGTTTTCCCGTTTATGCAAAATATTAATATGCTGCCTTTCCTTTGACTGCGTTTGTTCTTTGTTTTAGTTAGAATTTAATTCTGAACATTATGCTCTATTGATCTTGAAATACGAGTACCTATTAAATGATTAAGAAATTTTATGCATAATTCAGCAGGAGAAGTAGATAAGGCCAAGGTAATAAGATGGTTTGGGGATATTTTTGAGCTCCTCAACTAAGTATAAATCTGTTCTACTTTCTTCAATTTAAGTATCAGATCCTAGTGTATTAAAAATATATACTCTCTTTCTCAGTTGTAACGGCGATCTCAAAACATTAAATAAGATAGTAAACTATGCTAACCTAACATGAACGTCTAGGCAAAAGTACATGATCTGACTAATCGTATCACGTTTCGCACCTTAAATAGGCATTGTGTACGTTTAATTTTATGTATAATATTTCACATAGTGGCTGTTACTTTAATGCACGATTTGACGCTTACATAACAAAATTAATACAAAGTACTTATCTATTTCAATAACCGGGGTTTAAGACAAAACAACTTTAGCTCCTTAATCATGGAAATTTAGCATTATCCTCAAGGATTATTCCGAAAATAAAAGTGGTGCTAATGGCAACAAGTATCATTTTATAAAGGATAACATCAAACTGATATCTCTCATTTCTCTGTTGCCCTGGCTGCGATCAGTTTCGCCACCTGCGCCCAAGGGCATTTTCCTATGTTATTAGTCACTGTAACTTCTAGCAAGAAATTGGATTTTCAGAAAATCGCCAGCTTGACAAAGCCCGGTGAAAAATTATCCAGTTGTGTAGCGCTTACATTAAGTATGTGTCAAAAATATTTTGGAGGGAAACAGCCGATGTGAGGTATTATGCATTTAAAAATGGCGGCGGCAGAAATTTGGAGGCTGTTCGCTTCACAGCGACAAACTTCGGGTAACGACGATAAATGTGACTAGTTCTTTTCATGGAATTGTCTTTTTATTTGTTTCTTTTCCTTTACTCATCGATATCGAAACTCGACGCGAAGTTTTTGAAAGTTTTCGAACAGCCTTCATTGATGGAAACCGCCATTTTGTAATCGTATCGCTTACTATATACTTATCTGCTTTTGGGGTGTTTTGTACTATAGCAACTGTTCGAAAACTTTGCACTGTTTCTTTATTTCATTAGTATCGCAGTTTTGTAGACGTTTGATGACGTTCTTTGGTTTTTAAATTCCCATTTATTTTCCGTTTAGTTCGTTTCAAATTAATTGTTTGTTTTATACTTTCAACATCAGATTTATACGTATCAAGTAACAAACAAAACCATATTTTAAGCGTCAGTCACTCGATAAAATCTAAAATAAATATGAATTTATTAGTTTTCCGATTGTTTGCGTAACTGCCGCTCAAAATTTACCTTTCCTTTTCTCTTACTTACTCCAACATTATTCTATTTCAGATACGTGTTCACAATAGTGAGCTACCTGATCGGGGTGTTTATCTTTGCCACCATAGTGGGCCAAGTTGGCAACGTGATCACAAACCGCAACGCTAATAGGCTGGAGTTTGAGAGGCTGCTAGACGGAGCCAAAACCTACATGAGGCACCATAAAGTAAATTATAAAACATTAATCATTATTCACTAAAATACTGTACAGCATCAAAGTTGATATACGGTCGAAGAGCTCAAAATGATTCGACTCTTAATAAAACTTCAAGATGGCTTCCAACAGACTGACTTCTTTATTCAAATAATATTTAAAAACACATTGACACAAATACACTACAGATGGCGCTACTATTGCAAGGAGTTTCTTTTGATACACATTTATAATTATAACATCCCCTCGTAACAAAATAAACTACTAACCAGTAACAAACCAGTAACAAACAAAATAGAAAACAAAACTATGTTGTAACACTTTCAACATAAACATATTTTATAAGGACTCAACACCCATTAAACTCAGAAACTTATAATGTTTTTCTTTACAAAGACTCTTACCCCCTTATTCATAAACGCACTATAGGCCTCTGTTAACTTAGTAATCGTTTGTCCTTATCTGTCACTTTGACATTTACCTTTCACAGATAAGGACAAACTATTACTAACTTAGCAGAGGCCTATAGTGCGTTTATGAATAAGGGGCTTAGTCAGCAAATCAGCTGGCATCTCACAAGTAGACACATATTGAAGTTTAACTCTATTATTAAACACACATTCACGGACAAAATGATGCCTCACATCAATATGTTTAGTGCGTTTATGAAATAACGGATTAGCCGCTAAACTAAGCGAACTTTGACTGTCACTATATAAGCACACAGCTTTACTTTCATTTACCTGCAACATATCACATAGCAAATTGTTTAAATAAATAGAGTTAAATACCAGTGTTTTCATTTTTTGAAAATTGTCAAAATAAAGTGTTGAAATTGAAAAGAGCAATTTATGGGCTCAAACAATCTGCCAGGGCCTGGTATACTAGAGTGGAAGATTGTTTGCTTAATTTAGGTTACAGAAAATCTAATTATGAGCCTTGTCTTTTTGTAAAGTGTGATGAGAATGTAAAAATATATATAGCTCTTTTTGTCGATGATTTCTTTGTGTTTTATAACTGTAAGAACTCTTATCTGCAGTTAAAGACGGAACTTACAGATAAATTTAAAATAAAGGACTTGGGGCAGATCAAACAGTGTCTTGGAATGAGAGTTAATGTTAAAAAAGACTGTATTACTGTTGATCAGGAGCAGTTTGTAAATAAAATTTTAGCTAAATTTAATATGACAGATTGTCATAGCTCAGACACCCCCATGGAAGTCAATTTAAAGTTGGATAAAGATGTAAATAATAACTGTGATAAGAAGTACCCCTACCAACAGTTAGTTGGGAGTCTTATGTACTTATCTGTTTTAACAAGGCCAGATATAGCCTATAGTGTTAGTTATCTTAGCCAATATAATAATTGTTTCAAAGAAAATCATTGGAAACACTTAAAAAGGTTGTTGAAGTATCTGCAAAAAACTAAAAGTTATGGTCTTGTATATAAGAGGAAAAGTGATAGTATTTTGCATGGTTTTGTTGATGCAGATTGGGCATCTTGTACTTTAGACAGAAGGTCCTATACTGGATATTGTTTTGTAATGTCAGGTTGTGTGGTCTCTTACGAGTCCAGAAAGCAAAGAACTGTAGCATTGTCTACAACTGAGGCAGAATACATGGCCCTATCTGAAGCCTGTAAAGAGGCTATTTATTTAAACAATTTGCTATGTGATATGTTGCAGGTAAATGAAAGTAAAGCTGTGTGCTTATATAGTGACAGTCAAAGTTCGCTTAGTTTAGCGGCTAATCCGTTATTTCATAAACGCACTAAACATATTGATGTGAGGCATCATTTTGTCCGTGAATGTGTGTTTAATAATAGAGTTAAACTTCAATATGTGTCTACTTGTGAGATGCCAGCTGATTTGCTGACTAAGAGTCTTTGTAAAGAAAAAAATTATAAGTTTCTGAGTTTAATGGGTGTTGAGTCCTTATAAAATATGTTTATGTTGAAAGTGTTACAACATAGTTTTGTTTTCTATTTTGTTTGTTACTGGTTTGTTACTGGTTAGTAGTTTATTTTGTTACGAGGGGATGTTATAATTATAAATGGGCCCATAACCTAATAAAACTTCAAGATGGCTTCCAACAGACTGACTTCTTTATTCAAATAATATTTAAAAACACATTGACACAAATACACTACAGATGGCGCTACTATTGCAAGGAGTTTCTTTTGATACACATTTATAATTATAACAACTCTATCGCCGTGGTAATAAGATGTACATTATTTTGAGCTCTTTTAATGTTCATTAACTTCTGACACTGACTCTACATAAATTAATGAATGGAGAAAAAACAGTTTCACGTGTTTAGTCATAAAGTACTAATTAAGTACCTATTGGTATATTGAATAACTAGCTTCTGTTCGCGCGTTCGTCTGCGTAGAATTATACATATAAACCTTCCTCTTGAATCACTCTATCTATTAAAAAAACCGCATCAAAATCTGTTAAGTAGTTTTAAAGATCTAAGCATACATGGGGACAGACAGCGGAAAGCGACTTTGTTTTACCTATACTATGTAGTGATATTGATGATGGTCTGCGAAAACGAGATAAGTAGAAACGGGCGTTGTTTCCAGGAATCCATTTTTAATAGAACAGTGTTTATTTATGAAACCATTCTCTAAGTAGGTACCTACTTAAAATACGTTTAAGAAATTTTGGTTTTTGAGAAGTTTTTAATTCGATTTTGTATTTTTTCTATAAATTAATTTGCAAACGATGAGGTGATCAACAAAACTACATATATAACATAGGTACTTATTCATTGTTAAATTCCGTTATTGTTTCACTACTTTTTTATCGCCACTTATTAATCTGATTCGATCGCAAAACTAGTTAATTTAGACTTTCTTATAAGTAAAAATGTAATCGCGTGTTACTATTTTTTAATTCAGGTACCAGGGGGTATGAAACGCCGCGTACTCCGGTGGTACGATTACTCCTGGTCCAGAGGTCGGATACAGGGAGGCGGTGACATCAATACCGCCCTCGGTCTTCTGCCTGACAAGCTGAAGACAGAATTAGCTCTGCACGTCAATCTCAGCGTGCTGAAAAAGGTAAGATTCAGGAGCCTTACCACGACGTCTTAATGCGATTCAGTTTAGGTTCGCTCGCTGTCAGATTCATACTAAAAGTGACAGCTAAAACTTGAACTGAGTCGGATATAGGGCGTCATGGTAAAGTCACAATATTTAGCATTGCAAACTACAAGCAATTACAATGACGATGCTTAAAGCTGTAGGCTTATTGTCTAACTCGCTCGCAATCGCCATCGTGTTCATTTTGGCATCGGAATCAGCTAGCTGTCACATTCATACAAGAACTGTCAAAAGGAACACGATGGGGATCGCGAGCGAGTTAGACAATAAGCCTACTGGAGATAGACCGAACGAGCGAATGCTTCTTCTATCCCCACTCCACCAAAATGGTGTTGAGCAAAAATAACGGCAGGCCTATTACGTAACTCGCTCGCAATCGCCATCGTGTTAATTTTGACAGTTCATGTATGGGCTGACAATTGGCATCGGAATCAGCTAGCTGTCACATTCATACAAGAACTGTCAAAATGAACACGATGGTGATCGCGAGCGAGTTACGTAATATGCAGCCGGGTCGCTTTTCATACTTTGTATGGAGAGTAACCCATTATTTTTGCTGTAGGCACACAATAAATTTGATAGAATCAGCATTTGCTCACCACCCGGACAAACATACATACATACATTGCAAGTTAGTAAAAAGCTTGTAATAATAATAAAACCCAACTAACCCCCTAACCCCCCAACCAACTGGCAGATTATAGCAGTTTTTATAGTGATAATATATGTCTAACATGTATATGTACCTATAATAGCAATAAATGAGTTTGAGTTTGAAAAAAATCAGACATTAATTTCTCACAGAATACCTAATTCTTTTTCAAATGTCATTTTCAGGTAACAATTTTCCAAGAGTGCCAACCTGAGTTTCTACACGACCTCGTATTGAAGATGAAAGCCTACATTTTCACCCCTGGGGACTCCATCTGTAGGAAGGGTAAGCGAATTACGAATAAGCGCCAATTCCATGAAATTTCTTTTTCCCTGGCAACATTATAATTTTACGTTTCACGACAGGTGAAGTCGCAAGAGAGATGTTTATAATCGCAGATGGTATATTGGAGGTCATATCCGAGATGGGAAGGGTACTTACTACTATGAAGGCTGGAGACTTTTTTGGTGAAATAGGAATACTAAACCTAGATGGACTCAACAAGTTAGTATAGTTCTTATTATCTTACTAATATAATAAAGGGGAAAGTTTGTCATTTTGGATGTTTGAATGTTTGTTGCTCTTTCATGGCAAAACGGCTAAACCAATTTTATTGAAATTTAGTATAATGATAGTTACAGTCCCGGGAAAGGGCATATGATAGTTTTTATCCCGGAATTTCGCATAGTTCCCGCGGGGTAGCGATAAGCGAATTCTGGGCGGATGGAGTTGCGGGCAACAGCTAGTTAGATATATAATCGCCAAATTAGTTGCAGAAGAAGTGGGTTTAACTCTATTGCGTACAAATATCACATCATCATTTTTATCATTTCTGTGCAAATTCTTCGCTTCTCTCTAAACACTAACTAAGCGTAACTTTGCGGGTACTTTCGTTTTAGACTGTACACAAAAATTAAGTGGAAAATTAAGGTATTTTTTGGACAAATAATAAATAAACTTTTAACCACAAATTGCCTTATAATAAACACTTCAGTAATGCTTCATTTATTTTGCCCCAACAGATGCTTATAATTATGTATTAATTATACACTTTCTAGACGTACCGCAGACGTTCGCTCCGTGGGTTATTCAGAACTGTTTTCGTTGTCACGCGAAGACGTTTTAGCTGCAATGAAAGACTATCCAGAAGCACAAGATATTTTACAAACTTTAGGAAGGAAAAGATTACAAGAAGTAAAGAGCATGTCCAGGCAAAAAGTCAAAGGTAAAGGTAATGTACAGTATAAACCCACTAACGCCATGGCTAAGAAAAGTGTCGCCGTTTGTCAAATTACTACTAGAGGTGCGTCAGATACCGACCGATACCGATATATCACCGATATCGTTGGTTTACCTACCGATATAATAATAAAAAAAAACCGATACATTTTTACATGCATTCGTGTGTAAACGTGCAATCGTATTGGTTATCAGGTTGATGTAAACGCGGCACAATTTATCTACGCTCGGGGAATTCCCTGGTTTTACACTTTCCAACCAATCTACTCGTTGCTTGTTGTTAATTGGTACTTTCAGCGCGAAATAAAATGAAATAAAATTGTTAAGTAATGTGGATTAATGTATTCGATTTGTAATTCAAACCCATACTTTTTGCACATTATGAAATTTTTACTGTATGTAGGTAGGTATACTTACTAATACAGTATCGTTATCGGTATCATCGACACTTTTTTACAAATATCGGTAGCGGTGTTATTAGAAAACATTAGAAGTGTTGACAATAAAATGTTGAAGTCGGTATAATTATTGACAAACAAAGTTAGCTTTTCACGCTTGAAATATTTTTTGCCAAAAATTCGAATTTATTTTCAAATGTAAAACATGTCTCCAGGAGAAATTAGCCCGGACAAAGGTGGTGATGACAAGACATCAAAAAGAATCGTGCACAAACTACGCAGTGATGTAGGAAAGGTACAAGTAATTAGCATGCTTAAAATCAAAGTCAAAAATTATAGGTACTGAATAATTATTTTACATCGGATAAACTCGGAAAAATACATGACAATGACAAATTTCGACATGGATGATATTAACTTAAAATTCTATAAATATAGGTATCGAATGACAATGCAATATTCAAGTAACTACCTACCGTCAAGAAAAAGACTTGTTTATTAATCTTTATTCGAAACGTTAATGCATTAATTAAATTTCAGGGAATTCGAAATGCTATTCGTAGCAGATCTCGAGTGGGGCGACGCTCAGGCGAATCATTAGAACTCCAAGCTTTAACAGCAGATAAATCATTAGTTGATGGTAAAACGCTTAAAAGAATGGCCAGAGTTGAAAGCGATGACTCACAGCATATAAATCAAGATGTAAGTACAATAAAATTACTACTTTCTATTTTTAAAGAAAGCATCTTCACAAATAATCATTTTACTTTAAAGGATACCGGTGAAACTACATCAGGCAGTAAAAACGGGGAGAAATGTATATCGCCTATAGGAGCCGGTCTACCGTTATTATCTAGATTAAAATTGCTGAAAGAAAAACAGGTCTGATTCTCAAATTATAGCATTAGCGCTATTTTCAAATATGATTATAAATTGTACGTGTAAGTAAAATTGTAATTGAAATAAATGTTTGTACAGGATCGTGAGGAGAAAGCAGCAAAGCAAAGAAACTCGACGTCGTTAGTTGTATCACCTCAACCTCAGCCAACTCCTTCCACGAGCTCGGCTCACAGCGAACCTGAAGTAATCGGTGCTGGCCTACCTCTTCTTCAGAGGCTTTTACTACTTAAAGCTAAAGAAGAACGGGAGAAAAATCAGCTAACGCCTTTGAATAGCAATCAAGCATCTAGTTCAGACACAATCAGCCCAAGTTCAATTAAAAGTCCTTTAAGTCCTACAATAAAAACACTAAGCCCGATAAGAAAAGGCTCAGAATCAAGTTCACCTGGTAAACTTCACAGTCCAACAGCAAAAAATTCTAGGAAAAACTCTTCAGGATCGAGCGATGGTACATCTCGTCCAAAAGTGAGCTTTAGAGAAAAAATCTTGCAAGTACAAGGTGATGGGACGGCAGTTTCACAGCCACTTATGAAGGAAGCAAGTGAAAAACCTGCAGCAGTAGTTGAACCTACCCCTAAAACTGAAAGCAACTTGATTTCAATACCACATTCTGTCGTAAGTAAAATTAAATCGCCAGCCAAAGCTGTTGGATCCACATTTAGGGACAAATTAAAGATGTTACAGGGCGGCGGTTCTCCAAAAGAATCAGCAGCAAGTTCGCCAAAAGATGTAACTATTGAAAAGATTAAAATACCATCGCAAGAAAAAGCCCCTGTAGAAATAATACCTCTCCAACAAACTGAAAGCAAAGAGGAGCCTAAGCCTAAGAAACCATGGTCAAAACTTAAAAAAGCTGCTATTTTAGGAGAATCAAAAAGTCACAGTGTATCAGAGGATAAGAAAGAAACCGATAGTGCCATGCACGAGGTTAAGGAAGAATGTAAGACAGAGACAGCTGTAAATACGTGTGTGCCTATAGTTACAGCAGAGCTTGTTAGAATAGACAATAATAATGTTGACGTTGCTAGTGATAATGTTAGGCAAGATAAACCTAAGATATGCTTAACAGGCCCTTTGGAACCCGTCCAAGAAAAATCTCTAGATTTATTAACCTATTCTCCAAAGAAAAATATCGTTGCAAAACCAAGCGAACCTAAAACATGTGGCTTTAGTGGAGGTATGTTATTGCCTAAAGCTAAGAAATATAGATCGATAGACGATCTATCGCCAGAATACGGAGGATTGCCTTTCGTTAAAAAATTGAAAATTTTAAATGAAAGGCAAAAATTAGCAGAGTTAGAAAAAGTAGTTAAGTTTCGCAGTTCCAGTTTAGATTGCACAAGCTCCTCAGAAGACTTATTATGTGATACTCTAACTAGGAGTCATTCTGAAGGCAGTACTATGGATAAAAGGAAATACAAACGAAAATCAATCGACTCTCTTGGAAGTCACGGCTCAAATGAAACCCTCGAAAGGCGGACACTTAAATCCATTCTAAAAAAACTGTCCGAAGACGTTACTCCCGCTGAGAGTCCTGAAAAAAATAGTGAATTAAAACGACTAATCTGTCGAGCGCCAACCTTAGAAGGCTTTGCTGCAAGGCATTCGAAGTTTTCTAAAAGTGTAACATTTCATAGACATACATTACCGTCGCCACCAGCAAGTTTTCCGATTGATGCTAATTGTGAAGTATTTCAAATGCCAGAATTGCAAAATAATGATACGCTGGATATGCCTCCAGCACAAGCTCCCACCATAGAAGGAGTGTCTGAGGTTCTTCTTTCTAGCGACCAAGCTGTTACTCCATGTATTGAATCCAATGTTACGTCACAAGATATACCTATTCCACCCGTAAATATAAGATCAGAACCTGAACTTCAGCCAAATTTAGATCCCATGTATGACTTCAAATCATTAAGGCCCGAAGAAATAAAAGTACCTTCCGAGAAACCAAAACTTACCCTCATATCAGCTGTAGCCAACCAGAGGAAATTATTGCGAGGTGAGTTTTGGCCTCATATTCCAACATAAGATAATTAAAATGATTAAAATTGACGTTTATAATCTTATCAAATAAGATTTGTTTGCAATTTCAGGCTCTCTTGAAGAACAGGAGTATTTCGGAGAGGTATTACTTGGAATAAAACAAGTAATTCAAGGGCATTTGCATGATGTTCAAGGAAAATTTCAAGACCGGTATGACTTAAACAAGCAAAGTATTTCAGGTTAATATCAAACTTTACTTTATTCATGTATTTCATTCATGGTTTCAGATTTAATAGTTTAGAAAATGAAGTACGCAAGAGAGATGAAATCATTAACCAACTTCAAAAGCGAATACAAGAATTAGAACGATTAGGCTTGCCGGGCGTAAGCCCAACTGAAGCTCAAGCTGAACACACAGGATCGCCTGGTGACAGTGATCCAACCGATGCCAACACAGCAAAAACTCCATTCTGTAAAAATGGTAGCTCAGGAAGCGAAGACATATCTGGTGCCGAGGAAGGGTTTATGGTAAAAAACATACTTATTATAATTAGAACTATATTAATGCGTAATTTTAGAATAACTTAAATGGAACAAAATTTATTTGCAGCGAGGAGATTCACTGGACACTGTCTTTGCTACGTCACCACCCACTGTAAGTGCTGAAGACGAAGAAAAAAACGTTCAAGAACCACCACCGTCACCGACAAAACTGATATCGTCTGAAGAAATTTCGGAAGAAACGCTTGCAGAAATGACAGAAGGAATAGAGTTAGGAAAATTATCATATTCAGAGCTACAGAGCTTAGCAGAAACATTATCGAGTAGAACTGATAAATCATGCTCGAATAAAGAACAATGGACCGTAAGCAAATCGAAAAGGTTAGACTTAAACCTAGACGGCAAAGCTGGAACATATTCGAGAAAGCGAGCGGCAAAACTAAGGCAAAGGAAATCTTGGGAAGACCAAAGTGACCAGGAAAGCATGGAAATGCAGGAGTTGAAACGGTATAATCATTCTATTTATTTCTGAGAATCTTTGACAAATTCATAGATACTAGCTTAGTCATGTATTTGTCTTCCAGGCCTCTATCTCCTCACGGGACTTCGGAAGACCGTTCTCTACTCAGTCCAGAGCAGTCCAGCTTAAGAACCAGTAGACGTCCTTTCCATTTCTTCGGTACCCATTTAGATAACACTAAATCAAAGATAAAGAAGACGCTTTCTGTCGATACCGGGATGCACCACACCGGAAGAAAAGAAAAAGGCTAGTTATCTCACTTAAACTATACCTAATACCTAGTCTTTCAAAGTCTAGTAATACAAGAATACATCAGAAGGTTGACTTACTTTGATTGATCGCTCCTGTAAGTGTTTTTAGTTGATATTTTTGGGCCGGTGGGCAAACGTTTCCATAAATTGGTCGATTTTCAAATAAAACGGTAAGAGAGGCGACTTGATTTTGAATCCAAAGATACAATAAAAAACATTTACAGTCTTCAATGAAACTAACCTGCCGAAGTATTCTATTATTCTTATTTTTAAGAGATATTGTATAGTAAGTATACAATACAATGTATACCTTATCTATCACCCTTCTTCTGTTATTTTCGGTTGAACTAACTAATTTAGCGAATTATTTTAGTGGATTTAGGCCGTCAGCGCCACCATCGCAAATTCAGCTTAGGATCGTTCTTCGGGTATCACCGCGGTGCACACGCAAGCCACAAGCCAGCGCATAATTGCAACGATGTCGTTCTGGACATGGGAAGCGATTACAGCTGGAGTGATACGTAAGTTTATAACATTTAGGGTAATAAGGTTACACTCAGATACTCACAGACACTGAACAGTATCATGAGGTCAATTTCCGGTATTACCCCGAAAAATCTTATACGCGAAATTATGATTTTTATTTTCGTAGCGGGCCGTCACGCTCATATCTACTTATAGTGTTTTGTAAAAGAGTCAAATGGACAATGTAAACTTCAAATACATATTATACGTATAACTTGGTAGTAGGTAGACCCCTCTATCCGCCCACCAAAACGCATCCACAACAAACAACGGAATTATGTATATACACACGGAACTCGTTTTGAGTCCAAATTAGAGTCATCAACAGAAGAAAAGTGCATGATGTTTATAGCGCTCAGACGTTTGATATATTCCATTCCAGATTTGATTACTATTAGAAACTACATTTTTTACAGAACTTCCACTTCGTCGAGCAGCGATTCGGAATCTCTGCCAAGGACCCCGGTCTTCGAAGAATTCGTAGAAAGCAGTTCAAGGCGCGGAAGGGCTCGTCGCTCAAGTCATGGCAGCGTTTCTCCATTGAAAAGTAATGTTTGAAGTTAATTTATCCACACATATACATACATAGAACTTAGAGAATTTAGCCCTTATTATCTGACATTAAAGAAATTGTAAACTGTTCATAAGATATTGAGATCATGTCGCTTCGACAGTTGAAAAGTAAGTATCGAATTAATTAATAATTAATTTCCAGCTATGGCCGGCAGCGGAGGAGACTGGGAAGTGATGATGCTGGCGGAAGAACTGGACAAGAGGGAGCGAGAGAAAGAACGAGAGGAAAACGCAAGAAGGCATCACTATTCCACCACTCTTAGGGAGTTAGAAGAGGTAAGCTATAGTTGAGTCGCTTGTGTTCCTAAGTCAGGTGCCATCAAACGCAATTGTGGAAACATTTAATGAAATTCCTTATCGGAAGAAAAAGGAATCAGTTAAGATTAAGGCACTTTTTTCGTCTCTAATGGTTTCTAGGCAGCCAATCCTAATTCTTGAGTTGGTTCTTCGAGCCCTTTTAGGAACACGTTTTCTCTGTTTAATAATTCAACTATATTTTCCAGGAATCTGATACTCCTCAACGTGAGGACAGTCTCGACGAGTACTCCAATATAGACGACTCTAACTCTTCATCCACCACGCATCTGCTCTCTCAGTCGCTCAGCGATCCCTCACAAAGGTCTCTGGAGACTTCGTTCACTGAACGCAGTAGTAGGATGGTAAGGCCAAGACAGCAGCGGGGCGGATCAGTTGGAGAGCCGGTAAGGGACATTTGACATGAAATATTTGCATCGTTATCAAGCCACACTTGGAAATTTTAGCTTCCAGAGTCTGTCTAACCAAAGCTGAACCCACTAGTTATTTGATTGGCAACATTTTGTCTTTAAGTGTGTCTATCTGAGGTGTCATGTTGTATGTCAAATTGACATTTCTCTAAGAAAATTAACTGGCGCCCGCGACTTGGTTACGTGGACTTTTCCTTCCCGACATTTTATTTGATGAAATTATACTCAAATGTTGTTTATTGCATTGTTTATAAGGCCCCCTAAAATTGTCTTTCTCATAATGATCTATGCTTGTATTATGTAAGTAAGAAGATCGTTTAAAAGGGATAAAGAGATTTTTGTGTGATGTGTTACGGTATCAATGAAAAAACTTTTTTGATCTTTCAGATTCGACCAGATTCCCCACTGAGGCAATCGAGGGGGTTGATCCTGAGAGCGGCAAGTCTGGACCGCGAAACCACGCCGGCGCCCTCCCAGACCCGTCGGTTCGGCTCACTCAAGAGTGCCAGCACCGACTCGCACAAGAGACTCTGATCCGTTTTGCTACACGGACCTGACCGTGGGTCCGATCATGGTAGCATACAAGAATCGAACAATGAAAACACTCATGGTGCAAACCACGATACAAACGACGCAGCTCAAATTTGTTGTAACGAAACTTTTAACGAACAGGAAGGGGAGACTACAGAGAGAGGTATAGTTAGGAACGAACGAGAGAATGAACTAAGTATAAATTCGAATGTTAATGTTACTAACGGTGACCGCACGGTTGCCGGTCAATTATTCGTGGTGATTGTTTTGTTCTATGAAGATTTCGACTATCTGTTGTTTTTCATTGTAGAATAATAGCTTAGCGTAAGATGAGTTGTGAAAGGACGCGACTGTCTTTTCCATTACTATTTTAGTAAGTATTACTATAGGTAGGTAGGTAGGTAGTAATATTTTTAGGTCTAACCTTAACCAAATTAAAGTAATGAATATACGTTTTACTGTACCTTCTTGTGGGAATTAGAAGGTACTTGATAATGTAGAAACGTAATTTTTCGGTGGTCTAGAAATGTTTCCACTTTTGAAATTATTTCTTTGGACATTTCATTATAATATTGATCGTACGGATAAATTACTTATATTTATCTATCTCTATTTTATCACTACCTATTTCAACAATCTCATCAACTCCTATTCTTGAAAATTAAACTTAGTTAGGTACCTAGGTAATATTTTTGTATTCTTACCAAAATCTGATGTTAAGTTTATAATTAGGTAGGTACCTACATAAAATGTAAATTTTATTATAATTTGTGTTATGAAAGCAAATTTTAGGTACCTACCTATAACAACTTTATTTTATGACGAGTTTTGATATTATGCACAAAAATAATGGTGTACCAATTGTGTAGTGGGTATTTCCAAATTAAGATTAAGTTAGAAAGTTATAAAGTTCCTAGTATGAGAAATATTTAATTTTTAATACTTAATGAATCAACTTGTTTTAAACGAAACATTAACTTACTGTAGCTTGTACCTACCAAAGTTTAGGTGCCAATAGATATTTTAATAAAATAATATTGTCGCTTAGATTTCAAATCTAACAATACCTAGTATATTAGGTAGCAGGTGTATTTACAATGTCTCTAAATAAATTATTAATCATTAAAAAATCTAGTGCCAAAAATCTAGGTATACTTAATCATATTTGTAACTTTCGAATTCTAATAAAAATACATATACTATTACATGTTACTGTACTTAAATTATAATTATACATAGTTGTAAATATCGTTTAGAATTAAAATACCTACGTAAAATGTTTAAGTAAAACTTAACAAATAAAACATTAGTACTACTATGGAGTACTAGTATGTAAACTAAATCTAAAACATTCATAATTTGATATCTTAAACTACAGCTTTAAGCTCAAAATGATGTAAGTAGTAAGTAGTTTCGAAGACAACAAATTCAAAATCATTTTCGATAACACCATTTAAATATATTTAAAAATTACCTATAATCCTATGGTAATCAAAAGGAGTCAAAGTACCTTAAAAATAATACTTAAGTGCCAAATTTCTTAGTGAAAGAAAAGCCGAATGATAATCTTATAAAATTTGATAATTACTTAACTTAAAGGTAACATTTAAAATGAGTTAGTTTATCACGAATATCAGTGCAACAAGATCCCAAGCCCTTTTCAAATTGTGAATGTTTCCCGCTGTGAAAATAATTTTACGTAGAAGACACCCACTGCCACAATTAACGACCACTTTCTGCAACCCTCGCGTTGTCGGTCCACACTCGAAAAACTCTACGAGCTACCTATTGTGGCCTGCCCATCGCCCCTCGAACTTGGATAGCTACACATATTGTTCGAGCCGTCGGTGAGTCCAGTGAAAAAAATTCTGTAGGTACCTATGGCGCAAAGAAATTCCGAGCATAACTCTCTGCGTGTCTCCATAGCTCGTTGTGTAGCTCTGAGCCTCTTTCAAATGCCAGCAGCCAAGCACCACGACCCAATAAACCATTAGTCATCACTGGCAACATACTGAAAGTATGACTTGCTAATGAAGTCTTACCTATTGAAATGTAATTTAGTGAGAAAAAAGCCCAACAAAATTTGTATTAACAATGGTATTATGGTACACTCAGTTGCGAGTCCACGCACTTGACTAGTTCTTTTTCAACCTACTTGGGTAGATTGTAAGCGTTTTCTGTCTAGTCAAAAATCGAATTTCGAACCAAAGCAAACATAATCTGAAATAGGTAACAAATGAGAGTAACTGGGTACAATTTACATTTACATTTAAGAACATAACTATGGTGTTATTATCATTTTGTAACGTAGCACAAGATTGGTATAATGAGTACCATAAATACCTACTTATTTTAGGTTAAACTGTTACCTATTATTATATTAATGGATATTTAATATGTATAATAACAAGCCCAATTAATGTAAGGCATGGTACGATAAATAGGTAGATTTTAAATAGAATAATTACTGTAATTAATCAAAATATTAAGTAATTATATTAAATGATAATAAAAGCACTTAGTGAGATAGATATCTATGACGAAAATTTAATTAATATTGTATTAGTATTAGGTGCCAAGTCGTGGGAAAGCGATGAGAATAAAAATAAATACTTATAAATTAATCTTTTTTTTCCCGACTTCCCTTTAAAAGAAAGAAAGACTTTATAGTCTAGATGCACGCAAATAGAAGTTGTAACTACAGTGCGATAGTATTTAAAAAGGCCTTCGGGTCCCTCTGTCTTGCTGTCTGCCTTACTCTTATGGATTTAATACCTACATGAGTCGGCAGATGGTAAATATGAAACGAAACCCGAATGTTATTCTAGGAGCTCACGGGCTGTACAAACTTAGTAGTTTCTTAACTAACTCGGAAAATTAATGAACGGTTAAATGGGTTGATATGTATTTGATTTTTGAGACCCTAGCGCTGTGCGGGTAGCGTTAGGTACCTACACTTAATTAAAATTAAAAGGGTGCATTCATGCTGAGCTCGCAACGTCGCATTTTTGGTGATTTTTTGCGATTATTTCACAGAAATTGAATGAAAGTATCAAATATCCGTCTGTAGTGCACTTCGTGTTTAGTGCATTAAGTGTGTGTGCAATGATCAATGGTAATGGATTTTTATTTTCGTATTAAAGGGATAAAATACTATATCTCGTTTAATAAGAAAATTAAAGTCCATCACGATGAATTATTGCATTAGACACATTAATACACTAAAAACGAAGTGCACTACAGAGGGATATTTGATACTTTCATTCAATTTCTGTGAAATAATCGCAAAAAATCACTAAATAATGCGACGTTGCGGGCTCAGCACGGATGCACCCTCTTAAGGCCTGTCTCACCACTCCTTAACTGCCAGTTATCTATGATTCCGTCTCTATTTATTACTACGAAACAGACTGAGACGTCATCATAGATACTTAACTGACAGTTAAGGAATGGTGAGACAGGCCCTTAGAGGTCTACTCTGGAATTCAAAATTCGCATCATACCGTCCTTATTGTGTTAATAAACGCTATTAGGTACCTAGTTAGAGAAATCAATTTACTTACTCGAAGTATTTCGGGCGGGACTTATGACGTATCGCTTTACGGAAGGCATCAGAAGTTTACAGGATATTGACTACTCGACTAGGACAGACTTCGACGACTCAGACTGCGACTGGACTTATTAACTATGTACTTAATATGTACTTACTTATCTATAAAAATATTTATTACTTCAGCCATGGCTGTATGGGCTTTAAATACTTTGCCTTTGCAAAGTGTGAGAAGCACAACAAAAAATAATATTTTATAATTGGTTACATGGACCTACTATTTATGATTTAGATACAATATAGATTAAAACAATAGTGATTTGATTATAATTCTCTTTGATTTAGATAGTACTCCATTATTGGCGCTAAAATTATATTATTTTATTATGGCAAGTAAAGTAACGAGACGTCAAAGTCATAGCCAATATTTAATCTGTGCAAGTCAAAAATAAATAATCTATCTGAGTGAAGAGAAGCCAGATTATCGTGCGAAGAGAAATCAAACAAAGAAAACAAAATAGAAACCTTCCTGTAGACAAAATAACTTCACAAATCCTCTTATAAACACTAAAACTCTTTGACGTTACAGCATCGGGTTAATAACTTCCTTTCTTCATGACTGTGTATATCGCGTAACAATGTCGCCTCGAAAACAACCCAATAGCTTATTCAAAACCTGCGTGAAAAAATGCATTAGTTTGATTTATTCCGCTTGTAACGTTATTGAGGCTAAAACTAGGCCGGAGAATAATTATCTCGAAATTGAGAAACAGGCCTTCCAGTTGAAATGCCATTTGATGTCGATGCTTCCAGCCAGGTGAGTGGAATACAAAAAAACTGTCTTTATTTGTAGTAGCCATAACATAACGTTTCAATAAAGTCATGTATGCCTCAAGAGGGATTTAATTTAACTTTTAATCTGGGGACCGATTTTTGAATTTGATTTGATTTTTTCTAAATGGTGGAAGATCACAGTGGTAGTTTTGAGTGGTGTGCTGTCAACAATCGGACCCCAGCCCAGATGGCTAATAATAAAAAAACCTGCCCTTGGAGTCTTATTGTTCCTTATTATATCTACAACTTCCCTGTAAATTAATTTGTACCTATTTAGTTTTAAATTATCATTATTATAATCAACACTGACTCACCCCTAAATGTACTTACCAATCATTAGTGTCCAATAAAAATATATTCTTAAGTATCTAATCATCCACATTGTAACAAATATTTAACTTTTTAAATTACTAAAGATAATTTTTAAGTAGTGCCTAGCGTGTGCCCTGACCTTGCTATTTTACTGTAAATGAATGTTTGAATGAATTATGGTGAAGAGTGTGAAATGTTTAACAATACTTCTCTTTCCAGGTTATTCGATGTCCTCTGTTCACAAAGAACATGTTGCCAATACCGCGGTGACCCTCAGCTGCTATTCCACTTACTAACACACCCCAACATGAATGTCTTCTGCAAATGTGATATAGACAATGGCCTCCCACAGAAGTTCTGGGTAGAAAACCTTCCAAAACTCAGTCGCTTAGTTGTACTAGACCTCAAATTCATTTGCACTGATGAAATACTTGAGGTCATTGGACTCAATTGTCCTTTATTAGAAGAGATCAATGTTGTCTCTAAGGTAGATATCTGTAAGTCGCATTTCAATGCTTCCGTGCTGATCAGGAACGTTTCTGATGAGGGGCTGTATTCCATAGCCAATTTAAAGCAGCTACGTATTCTGGCTATGGATCCACCTCGAAACGAAAGAGCCAAACGGGTAGGTAGGTGTGTGTCCCAAGCAGGCATAATAATGCTGGTCAGCAAACTTCCATATTTAGAAGAGTTAAGGATAGAATCGTGCGATATAGGGTCAACAATGATCAGTACTGTTGTAGACATCGGTCCTTTGAGTCTAAGAAAAATTAACTGCCATTTTCTTTCAGCAGAGGGAATCAGAAAGTTGATAAAGATCTGTCCATTTTTGAAGGATCTCTCGGTCACACACTTGTCAGAGCATAATAAGGATGCCATATTGGGGCAGATTAGGGAAAGTGATTTAAGATTGTGTCGGTTAGATTTGTCATTCTTCTCCTATACGGATTCTATGCACCAACTATTACTTGTTAAAGGAGCTTATTTGACTCACTTCTCTCTGTGGGAGATTGAGCATGCCATGACTCTCGATGCTGTGCTGTCTATAGGGACTTGTTGTCCAAACCTCAACTCACTTTGTATAATGACTCAGTCAAAATGGTTAGTTATACCTCCATACTTCAAGAGACCAGGTAAAATATTTTCAGAACTTAAAATGTTGACGATTGGTAATGAAAATTTCAATATAGATCACATATTAACATTCTTCCTTGGCTGCACTAAGAAGCTACAAAAGTTGGTGCTAAAGTATCAAACTAAAATGAATGCCGACGAAATAATGCTGCATTTGTTAGAAAATGGTAAGCTGCGGAATTTGCATCATTTGTGGTTAGATTGCACTTTAGCGGTATCAGAATCAGTAGTGCATCAGATCATAAAGCATTGTGACAGACTCAAAATGTTCACTGTTAATTTGAGAGATGACATGACTGAGGTACACAGGTACATCAGTGAAAATAACTTAGATTTGAAGTTAGGTAGCTATTAAGATTAACTACTATATAATTATTATGTAGTTTATTTGCAATAATAAATATTATCTTTTTCAAAAGTGGTATTATTTTCATTTGACTCCTATAGTTACTAAGTAATAAGTAATATATAGCTAGCCATACCTACGGGTTTCAATTTCAATTCAATTTTTGGGATATTAATGGTCCCATCGAACAGTGCGATGATTCCGCCAATGTCGAGGTTGTGTAAAACACGGCCATTGTCCGTCGGATCTGCCTTACAGATGTGTCTGGCGAACACATCCGTCAATGTGTGGCGAGATTATCTATAGACACAGATTTGTCCGCTGACCGTTGGTTGAGCACGGTCAGCGGACAGATACCTACCCGGCGGACAAATCTGTGTCTATTTCTCGCCACACATTGACGGATGTGTCCGCCAGACACATGCTGTCAGAGCCTCTAGTGTAAGTTTTCACACGAACAAACGTCTCGAACGCGTTCACGTAAACGTCTCGATTACTATGGTAAAATTGGCAGCGCCACTAGCGGCTCGAAACGGCAACAAACTGTTCCCATAGTATTTGACATTTTAACGCAAACGCGGTCGAGACGTGTTCTGTGACCGAAAACCTCTAAGCATACAGGCAGATCCGACGGACTAATCCGTACGTGTATGGCTAACTTATATAGCTTATGTTGTGTTATGCAATATACCTATCTACTAACAGCTTCCTTTCGAGACCTGTTGTTAGGTTTTCTCTAAGGGGTTTGCAGTCCTGAAGATGGCACAGACCGACTATTCAGAGTGCATGGAAACTTCATGCACATCATTGAACTGCTTCGACGTGTAGGTTTCCTCACGATATTTTCCTTCACTGCTATTAAATTAAGTGATCCTCTTCATCTCATGTAATTGCCTACTTCTTGCTTTTACTAAAAAAAAGTCATTTTGAAAAATGTTAAATTTATTTCATCAAGTTCTTCAATATATTTACAATCCTATTACATTATTCACAATTTAATCACGCATTGATATGTGAAAGCCATAATCAAAGCAATCTACATACATAATTACAGCCAGCGTCAGATATATCGTTACGGTAAGTGGACAAATATATCGGAACGCGCTCTTACTCCCTCGACATACAGGCGTGTACCGATATATTTTTAAACTTTGACCGTAACGATATTTATGACGCAGACTGTACATAACATACATTCATAAATATCACGTCGTTTAACTTAAACTTAACTTAAACACTTAATTGTAACATTTAACCTAAATGTGCGAGAATGGTGCAATGTAACATGCATGAAATGTAATGTAACCAATCAGAATTTCATTGCTGTTCAAGATGTCGAGACGCGAGACTAAAATACTTAAAATAAACTTTATGACGTTATCACGTAAAATTATCGTCCGTAAACCGACTTTACAGACACTACAGGTTTTTTCATGTTACATTTCACCAGTCTGTACCCACGATAAAGTAACATAAGTTTTTATTTGAAAATAATTCCAACACTTATGTTTATAAAACACAATTTATAATGTCCTACATTGTAGGCAAATTATTAAACTAAGAACAATAAGTACAATTAAGAACCGCAAGGTGGGTGCGGCCAGACCTTCTAGTGTAAGTTTTTGACTCCATTGAATCCATTGAAGGCTGATATTGTCACTTTACGATTCGATATTGGCTGAAGAAGCTAGGATTTTTTGAGCTCAGTTCCTATCGCTCCATAAAAATTTGCAGGAACGCAAGAGGCGCTGGCAACACAAGCTCGAGGGGGCTACTACGAATTCCGATTTTCAAAGTTCATTATCATACCATCTCTTTTCACTCTCAAGTTAATGACTATTAGTGTAAGTGGAACGGCACAAAACGAACTTGGAAAATCGGATTTCGGTGAATAAGGCCTGTTGTTTGTTTAGTGTTCGCAAAAGGATAGGGTTTTGATATGTTCATGAAATATCGAAGTCGAAAGAGAAGGCCACGACCATAGATGAATGACAGACAAGGACAGCCCACTAGCTATCTCTTTTACATTGGCTATTCTACCATAGACAATTAAATGATATCTTACTGTAGCGTTTCAAAATGAAGGAACAAAGTCTACGTTATCGTCGTTCCTCCATTTTTACTTCGCCATTGTTGGTTGGCTTTGCGTTGAACCTTAACACAAAAAACCGCAACACAATTTACAATTCATACTATCTAAACTAAAACTACAAATATCTACATTTATTTTATATTCGTGACAAGCATTTTGGCTCCCGTCAAAAAAATGAGAATTATTGTATGTACTACATTATCGAGAGGAGACTAAAATTAGCGTCACAAGTATAATAAGCCTTATTTCATTTTATCCCATACATAATAATTATACATATAATTGGTACCTAATTATAACTAGATGCGAAGACGCTGTGAAAACAAAGCGCTATGTCAAATGATCAACGGACGTTAAATTCTGAGGCACAACTACCTCTGCCTTATACTTCAAAAACAACATTCGAAGTTAGTTTCGTGCCATTCCACTCACACTAATAGAGAGAGAGAGAGAAGAATGGTATGATATGAACGTCAGAACTCAGGGGCCTTACCATGACGTCCTAATTCCAACTCAGTTCAAGTTTTAGCTGTCACTTTTAGTATGAATCTGACAGCGAGCGAACCTAAACTGAATCACATTAAGACGTCATGGTAAAACCCCTGGTATGAGCTCTTTACACGGATGACATCTCGCCAGCGGCAGAGTGAGTACGCACTACGTTATTGCATCTATATGTACATTATCCTTACAAATTTTATAACAATATCTTTGCCAGTCTTCAAAACTGTCGATGGTTGGCCAAACCAACAAGACTACACGACAGTTCCATACAATCTGTACGTTCCTAACCACATCACTAACAAATAGCGAGTAATTCTTCCAGAATTGATTCAAGTAAAATAGCGGTAGATAAGTTACGCGTTTTTCAAAAAAGTTTACATGAACATTTTTTTCAGTATTTAACTATTTCGGGTCTTTCTTACTCAGAATCGTTTACCGTATCGATCCTTGAACCTACAAGCAAAAATGGGTCCCAAAATTTCCATTCCAGTTTGTCACTTTTTTGTTCGTCGTTTTATCATAATTATGTATGGAACGTGAGCGTGACGAACAGGAAAAAACCATAATACAATCTAGGACAGTTTTTTTCTTGTATAAGAATAGACAGCCACCTGGTGGTCCACAGTGGACAAGGACTTAAAGCTTGCCCAAATAAACATTTCGACAACCCAGGACAGACTGTCTTGGCGCCGCAGAACGAGGAGAGCCGACCCCAAATAATGGGAAATGGCTAGGACAAAGAAGATAAGAACAGACAGCTAAACGATTCTGAGTAAGAAAGACCCAAAATAGTAAAATTTTGGAAAATATGTTTATGAAGACATTTAAAATAACTTTTAGTTACATTAACTTTATGTACTCGAATAATGAATTTCACATACATAAATCACGTCAGTCTTACGAGGCAGACAGAGCCTTGGGTAACAAGATACTCACACACACTTTAAAGGTTCGAATAAACGACGTTACAAATTGTGACTCAAGTGTCGGACACTAATGTCTGTTCCGGTCAAAAGGCGCGACACCTTAACCTGATGTCACAATGTATGTCGCGACCACAGACAGTGACGTTCAAGCACTGACTGAATGTATTGGTATACACCAGTGTTGCAGTCTAAGGCCGTGTTTCACCACTCTCAGTTAAGTTCCAGTTATCTTAACTGTCAGTTATCTATGATGACGTCTCTGTCTGTTTCGTAGTAATAAATAGAGACGGAATCATACATAACAGGCAATAAACCCACTTCACTAACAGAGTCAGAGATAATTAAGCGAAACAAATAATATATAATAATATAGTTCTATCTCGCTTATTTACAAATGAAAAATGTGTGAATTGTTTTTTTAACAATTTCTACAGCCTACATAAGCACACTAAGGCATTGTGGTACAGTCAAGGGCATAAATATATACCAAGACGCCAAAACATCTATATGCCTTTATGCCACAAACAGTGAGGTCGATGATACACATACATATTTTACACAATGGCTGTATCGATATTTATGTACTACATCTATCCCGCCTAAAACTACAAAACGTCTCAATGACATGGATTACACAGTCAATATTATCGTGATACTGGTATATCAATCGGATCGTGGATTTCAGAACAATCCACGCATATCGTCGGGGATGGTGTAATACCGTGTAGTGTAACTAGCACTAGTAAATACTACGTATCTAAACAACACACATAGCGCAAAACCGCGTAACTAGCACTAGTAAATACTGCGTATCTACACAACACCCATAGCGCAAAACCACGTAACTAGCACAAGTAAATACTGCGTATCTACACAAAACCCATAGTGCAAAACGTAACTAGCACTAGTAAATACTGCGTATCTACACAACACCCATAGTGCAAAACCACGTAACTAGCACTAGTAAATACTGCGTATCTACACAACACCCATAGTGCAAAACCACGTAACTAGCACTAGTAAATACTCCGTATCTACACAACACCCAACTTAATACTGTAGGCTTATTGTCTAACTCGCTCGCGATCACCATCGTGTTCATTTTGACAGTTCATGTATGGGCTGACAATTGGCATCGGAATCAGGTAGCTGTCACTTTCATACAAGAACTGTCAAAATGAACACGATGGCGATTGCGAGCGAGTTAGACAATAAGCCTACTGGTTTGAACTAGTATATTCTAATCAGGATTTTACGTTCGCTGGCGAGAAATCTTTGGCTACTTTAGTTAGATACGCGGTATTTACCCAACGCCAGTTACGCGGATTTTACCCATGCGTGTTGTGCAGATTCGCAGTATTTACCAGTGCTAGTTACGCGGCATTGCACTATCTCCGACGATATCGCGTATCCACGATTATGCGTGAATCACAGATATTGACCGTCTAATCATAGAAACTAAGCCAATTAAGCTAGACTTCCGAGCAAAGTAGTGCGATAGTATTATGCAGTATGAAAATTAACACAAAATATTTACCTTGCTACTCCGCTACTTATACTTACTTGGTTCATTGAAATGGACCTCCGCAAAGTAACGCCTATAATAATGAAAACGTATGAAGGAACTTCCGAGCGCAGCGTCACAATCGCTCCGGCAAGTGACGCTGCGTTCGGAAGTTCCTTCATGCATTTTCACTGCATAATACTATCGTACTGTCGCAGCGACAGTGACGCCAGAGCCGCTTTGCTCGGAAGTCTAGCTTAAGGCGCTGTCAACAGCAAATGACCTTGAGCAGCGCCACTCTTCACACATACGGTTCGCGTGCCTGTTAGCGAAAGAGAAGAAACTATTCCGGCAGCTTGGCGCGCGTCTAAAATCTTGCAAATAAGACACAAATAATAAGAAATAAAAAAAAGTATGGATTATTTGTGAAATATGACTCGTTAGCCGTGTAGGTATGAATATGTTGACTTCATGTTTTTAATCGCAGACCCATACGTCGAAAAAATAAAGACATAGAACCGTTTAATGATGAATTTAAGACCAATCTTTGCAATTATTTTCTATCGAGCCGATTTTGTTAAATTATGTATCGAGTCCGTCCAGCGTCTTTGAAATATGATGAAAATTAACACATTATTTTCTTTGTATTTTTTTTGTGTGCAGTTTTTCTTAAAAAAGTGCTTAAATAACATCAATTTCAACAAAACTAGGTGTTGTCAGCCTCTTAAGGCGACATTGCCTAATTTATTTCCATGCGTCAAATAATCTTCCGCTATTTTAATTGCACCAAAGCTTTATCGAATCTCTCGGAACCTCACAAAGCCACTCAACTGGATCCTAGGCCAGACAATGTACTTCCTCTTTAACCTCTTTTGTCCTAGTCAACTGGCGGCCGGTTCCCCGACTTCGATCGGATGCTATGGCTCCTCAGTCTTAACTATGGTCTCCTTGTCGTTGTCCTTGTCGTCGTCGAAGAACTCGTTCTTGGGTTCCACCATCTTGTCGGCTTCCTCTTGGCTGATCCTTATGTCTGGATCGTCGTCGCGTATCTTGTAGTCTTCAGGGAATATGTCTCCTGAAAGAATTTTTTTTTTTTCAAAACAATCCAATAGTTGTTGATTCATTTTTGACAGACTGCGATAATTTCTTCAATTATTGTTAAGACTGGATTTTAATCAAAGCTATTTGCTGACTGCGATTGCGTTATCATATCATCCTAGATTTCTTTACTTACCAAAATTCAAATAAATCCAGTCACTAGAACTTAAGTCAAATTTGATTTGCACGATTTGACCCAAAAAAACATATGCGTTGGTCAAATAAAAGTCTATAAAGAGCTTGTAAAAATATCAGCCGTTGAATTTACATGTTGTTAATTTTTTTTTTTTAACAGGTCACTTTATATTGGTCACAGATATATACAGACATACCTACAAACACACAGCAGCAATAAATAAATAAACAAAAACAAAGAGCTAAATAAACTACTTAACCTAAACATTAAACTGGTACGGAAATACTTAAAAAACAAAACCACCACTGTGGACGCGTGGCAAGGATCCCAAGATGCTAGCAGCATTGCCTCGCTGGATCGCAAGACTTAGCCGCTGAGCAAAGTAGGATCCCGCTCTGAGATCACCAAAGGTGTGGACTAAACGTGTGGATAAGTCCTTGCACAGAGACTTCGTATGTGATGACCACGGGCCCAAAGTCTCCACAGCCAGCGCAACGAATTCATGTTGTTAATTAGTTGTTATGGACACCAGCAACTACATTATTACATTGAACAAAACACCCAATACCATCTGATACGCTCTAAAGGCTAGAATGTACACTGTCTGGAAATTAATCTCCTGTAAAATGTTTTACAGATTTTTTTTATTGCGTCTGGCCAATGACATATTACTAATAGACGCCTTATAGCTGAACAAAACTCCTTTCGGACATGGCAACGTTATTGCCGTTACTTGACATATAAGGACTTCTGCGCGCGCCGACAGCGACTAAACACAAGTCAGGCAATTACCTTACTTTTCGCTTGCCACGGGGAGACCGCCTATGACGTATCTACCTCAGTTTTATATAGTACTAGCTGTTGCCAGCGACTTCGTCTGCAAAGAATTCGTTTATCGCTATCCCGCGGGAGCTACGCAATTTTCCGGGATAAAAAGTAGCCTATATGCTATTCCAGACTTTTCTCTATCTATGTGCCGAATTTCATCCAGATCCGTTGGGCTGTTCTGGCGTAATTGAGTAACAAACAAACATCCATCCATCCATCCATACTTTCGCATTTATAATATTAGTTAGATGTCATAGCGGCTGGCCAATGTTTCCATACCCTGGTCGATGTTAGTGTACGACGTAAAATTTATCCAATCACCTTCTGAAATTCCAGAATGACTCAAAGACATCTCGTAGAGTTGCTTGTTGCGATAATAGTTTCTCGGTGTTTTGTCTATAGTAAAATAAATACGGACCTGGCACGTGCGTCATCTGGACGGCGGGCGAGTGCTGGCACATCTTGAGGTTGTCGTATACGTGCTTGGTGATCGCCTCCAGGTACTGCTTGCTGTTGGCGTTGTTTGTGCTACCGGAATACCATACTATTACTATCCTACTAGGTACTATATAATACTTTTATAGTCTATTTATTTTAGCTAGATACTAAATTGACAATTGCAAATGTCAAATTGTGACATAATGATACCAGCTTTTATTGTTTAGTGGTGTACTCGAAACCATCGACAATATTTGTGGTCTGAATACAAGAGGTTTGGTCATGTTATATTTTAAGAAAAAATACGATTGTATCATAATCAAGCAAATTTAAAGGTTTATTAGTTTATTACAATAGCTTATACATACAAAAATCTATACTAAATTTAATTTACCGTTAACTTTCGATAGTGGTGGCACATCACTATCTTTGAATTGCAAAAAACAGGCAACACAGGTAATTTCATTTTAGTATCTATGTACAGTCGCCATCAGATATATCGTAGCGGGCGAGGTCCTCAAATAATTCGGAACAACCTTAAATTTCAATAAATTCGTTACACTAGATATGGTTAATAACATCAGAACACGCAATTAGTCATAAATAAAGTAGCAGCGACTTTTCAATAAAATCGTGACGTCACAGATCGTCAAAGGTATCGATGCAGACAGGCTGACCATAAAGATCGGAACATTTTTGGAAAATATACCTTAACTTTGTGACAAACAGTTTAAATTACAGTGTGTTTATAATAAAATTAGTTTTATAAAATAGAACTACATGCTTTGACTTATAACAGCAGAAGAAGAAAAATTTTATTCGTAAAAAAAGTATAATGGCAATTTAGTGGCCAGTAACAATTTACACTTTATACAACAAAAAAGGTTTTATGTTACTAACACAGTGAATTATGCATGCAGACGCGTACACTATATAGGTGACATATCTTTCATTTTGACATGACGTTTGAGCCTTATTTATATTTTGTTTGGAATTCGAATCTATTATTATATACGTAAGGTTTACTTTCCACATATGTTCCGATATTTGTGATCAGCCTGACTGTGTCGATACCTTTGACGATATGTGCTTCCTGATATTTTTAGCTCATTGAACGTCCCGAATTTATTGAAAAGGCGCTGTTCTTATATTTATGACGGATTGCGTGTTCCGATGTTATTAACCATATATGTGTAACGAATTTATTGAAATTTAATGCTGCTCCGAAATTTTTGAGGACCTCGCCCGCTACGATATATCTGATGGCGACTGTAGCTAAAATAAATAGACTATAAGTTATTTATTGTGGGTGTGCTAGGACTCTTTCCCTCTATCTCTCTCTCTCTGCGTGCGTATTTCTTGCTATCTCATGCTCAAAATGGTTTAACATACCTACAGATAGTAATTTATATTTTATAAAATGGACACGGATGGTTTTGTTGCCACATTCCACAATCATTGATCGCGTACCTGTTGATTTCTGGATGCAGCTGGAAGTCCGGCGCGAACAGCTCCAAGTACTCCGTGAGCGGCAACTCGTTGGATATGTTCTCGTCGACAAGCAGCGACGTCTCGTACGTCCAGCAACGAGCCACGTTTCTCAGCGTGTAACTATACAACACAAAATGTCTATAAGAAATAGTTACTATACAAGTATACACCGACCGCGGACAGCTCTCGGTGCGGGCGGGGAGTGCGCCTGCCGCCCGCACCACTCTCTTCCCCCGCTGTCGTCCCACCTGACGCGATTATAATAATTATAATTTTTAATTTTACTTTTTGTCATATTTTTTATGATATTTTCATATTTTTATTAAGAAACTAGCTTTTGCCCGCGACTTCGTCCGCGTAGACTCATTTATTGACAAATAGCTTTTGCCCGTGGCTTTGCTCGCGTGTACCAGGAGTATTTCAATCCCGTTTTTCCCCGTTAGCGTAAGAATTTCGGGAAATGCTCTCTTAATGTTCCTCTACACTCTTCAAGCAACCTACATACCAAATATCAGCTTTCTACAATCAGTAAAACGAAAAGCCCCTTTTTCCCGTTCCCGTGGGAATTTTGGGAAATTATCTCTTATAGCTTCTCTATACTCCCCAAGGAACCAACTTGCCAAATTTCATCTTTCTACGACCAGTAAAACGAAAAATCCCGTTTTTTCCCGTTCCCGTGGGAATTTCTATTAATATTCGAATTTTTCTCGCCGTATAAACCATCTTTGAACTTCAACGAACATTTTTAAAAAAGAATTGGCCAAATTGGTCCAGGGGTTGTTGAGTTATGCGCTTACCAACACATTTCGCGATTAATTTTTATATTATAGATTTGATATTTTTTTAAATGCATTTATTCTCTAATTTCCCTATTGATTGCCTAGGACCAATCCAAACTTGACGGTTCAGTGAATAAATTTTCCAAATACCAACAGTTGCGGATGGTAGGGCCTTGTGCAAGGTCCGTCCGGATCGCTACCACCATCTTACTCGCTAATCCTGCCGCTAAGCAGCAGTGCTTGCATTGCTGTGTTCCGGTATGGAGAGCAAGACAGCCGGGGAAATTACGGACACAAGAGGCATTTCATCTAAGTCTTCTAGGTTGGCAACGCATCTGGAATCCCTCTGGGGTTGCGGGTGTCTATGGGCAGTGGTGATCGCTTACCATCAGGTGACCCGCTTGCTCGTTTGCCTTCCTATTCACATAAAAAAAGAAAACAGTTTCATCACTTTTCAACTCACCCCCCACCGCCAACCACCAACGTGGGAACGTTCAGGTTCTTAACAAACTTGACGCACTCCCCGTGGCCGCGCGTCGACAGCGAGAAGCAGCCGAGCCTGTCTCCGGCAAGCGAGTCAGCACCGCATTGGAGCACGATCGCCGTGGGACGGTAGAACTCCATCACGTTCGAGATTACTGGTTTAAACACCTGGAATGGTCATCAAGTTAGAATAGTAAGAATTGGGAACCAAAGGTTCTCAGCACTTTGCTGCAAGGGAATCTGGCGATGGGTAGGGATGTTTGCGGAATTTGACTCAAGAAACCGCTAACGACACTTGACTGGCATAGTCACACAGCTTCATAAAAAAAATATTAAGCAAAAGAAAATTATCAAATTAATCAAGAAATTTACTTCTTGATTTTTAATGTTTCCTTTTTCGTTTTACCGTTACAAATTTAATTTCTAAACGACACTGAAAATTAGAACACATAGAAAAAGCTATGGCCGGCCATAGCTTTACTTTTCGGATTTTTCTATGTGTTCTAATTTTCAGTGTCGTTTAGAAATTAAAAGAAAATTTGCAATTTTGTGGATAGTATATTGTAGGACATTGGTAGGGTACATCCCAATGGGGACTATCGTTTCTTTGCTCACCAGTTGGCGCCACTGATGACTAAGGTCCAGAGGTATAATTGTCAAAAGCTACTTTATAATCTTGAATCACATTAAGTTTATTAAACAAAAAAACCTGTGAATTAGCTGCTCTTTGAGGCCGCTTATTTTTGCGCCGCTTTTTCTTAATTCCTCTTTCAAAGCGTTCACATTCATCGCCAAATAATCCATATTTGCGATAATTTGACGAATGCAATCACTTTTCAACAAGTAAATGAAAGAAATTATAATTTATGTCACAAAGCCCGCCAAAACCAGTGAAAAGTGAATGTTATTGGACCTTACGCGACACTAGCGCCTCTAATGGCAAATTCACACCCCCATCGGTAGCAATATCTTACTACCTTTTCCTCCCACCACGCCGCAGTGCTTGCATTGCATAGCAGTAATATGCTCTGGTAACGCATCAGAAATACTTCAGTGAGAATGCCTTTGAGAAGTGACATCAGGCATCCACTTTCTTGTTTGCCTTCCATGTTTAAAAAATATATATTTTAAAATCATCTCACCTGAACGTAACTCTGATCATCAATTCCCTCCTTCAGTGGCACATTCACTGAATAATAGCGTCCACTTTCAGCCCCAATCTCATACATATCTCCCGTTCCTGGGAAGAAATAGTTCCCGTACTTATGGAAGCTGACCGTCATGACTCTATCTGTTAAGTAAAAGGCCTCTTGTACACCATCTCCGTGGTGCACATCAATGTCGATGTACAGAACGCGAGGATGGTACTTGAGAAGTTCTAATATTGCTATCACGATGTCGTTCACGTAACAAAAACCTACAACAAAATTTTATTATTTATATTTTGCCAAATAAATACGTAGAAGGAAGCTGATACACTTTCTAATATCAATAATACTGGTACGCTTGTCACCTGTCTTATACACACATGGCTGGACTGGCAATATGCTAGCCCCTAGCTCTACAGGCTTGGGTTTGAACACAGAAAGGTGCTAATGCACTTTTTTATATTGAGGAGGACCCCCGTTTGATGAATTTGCCATGGGCCTCAGAGGTTATACTTTATCCAATCCCTAGAAGTAATTCAAAATTTACTTACATTTGATTGCATACAGACACCAGACTAAGAAAAACGAAAATAAAACATTAAAACAGACATACCAGAAGGCTCAAACTTTTTGGCATGATGAAGTCCACCGGACCAGTTGATGGCAATGTCGCAGGCATTATTGTTAAGCTTCATGGCACCCTCCAGCGACGCTCCCGTGTACATAGAGCAGAAGTCAAACAAGCCATCGAAAACCGGACAATCATCTCCAACGTTATAGTGGAGAAGGTCTTTGGAATAAGCTAGAATTAAAATGGTTGGATAATGAACAAAACTGGCATTTTCTTTCTCAACATTAAAGTGTTTATGTTTATGTTTATTTGATCACTCAATATAAAATTACATCATCACTTAAAATTAAATGTCAAAGAATTTATATTGAAATCGTCAGCTCAGATTAAATATGTCAACAATTAAAAATTAAAATAATATAATAGGTATAACAACAAGTAAACTAAAATAAAGATATTTTCTCCATTATGGGTCGTCATGGGTAACATACAATTTAAATACAAATGAAAAATATGTCATAAAATAGAAATTAACATTAAAAGAAACAAAAATAATATAAAAATATGGAGAACTAAGTTAAAATGTCAAATTTAAAAATACATTAATAGAATAAAATGGGTTTTCCAACAAAAGGACTTTCAGGCGACGACCAAACAATTCGTCATCTGTTTCGCTCTTTAGATCAGATGGTAGATTTTCATAGAACCGGGGGCCGATAACGCATGGTTTTTTTTCCGCCAGCACCATTCGATGTGGCACCGCTTTTAAACGACCTGTACTCCGAGTGAGCTTACCTCTTA
Source organism: Pandemis heparana (assembly GCA_963854515.1). Lineage (NCBI taxonomy): Eukaryota > Metazoa > Arthropoda > Insecta > Lepidoptera > Tortricidae > Pandemis > Pandemis heparana. The sequence continues at coordinate 11,225,752 of OY978022.1, read as the reverse complement.
CACCCATTCAGTGAACCAAGTATCATGTTACAGGGCCAAATAAAAACAACTCACTCTGTATATTCTGTGGAGTGACGTTCTGCAGGAACTCTATGTAGTCTTCGCTGTGAAACCGGCACATATCATGGGCACTGGCGCGGTAAGGTTTGTAAACCTGCATTTTCTTATGTAGCCCATATTTGAGCACCAAACTGTGTGTTACCGACAACCTGTGGGGCTTCATAGGGTGCCCCGGCCCGTAGTGGAAGTTCCCCACATCCGCATTATAAAAATAAGCTACCCTATGTTGACTCATAGTGGGTAAATAAACACGTACTCCTTCAAAATCAAAATAATGCCTAAAACTAATGCGATCACTACTAAGCGCTTTGTCAATTGGATATCACCTAGCATAGTTCACGCATTTTTACGTTTGTTGAAATTTGTGCTGGTCAAGAGATGTGGACTATTGGGTTATTGATTGTTTAGTACTTATTTACTAGTAAATTGCGGTCAAAATGCAGTAGAATAATAAAATTTGTCTGCCCTGCCATGACATGACAATGACAATGACATGACAATTGACACCACCACAGACATTTTTTTTTTTTTTTGGTTAATTTTCCCCCTTACTGTTTCGGGGGGAAGGCAAAGGAAACTCTGTCCATACAGCCTAGTCTGGTGTTATTTTTTTTTTTTTCTTTTTCCTCAATAAAAAGGCCGAAGCCGAAGTCAATTGTAAGTTTCATTTAAATGATCTAAATAAATCCTTTAAGGCTGTCGCCAAGTCTGTAGTATCATAAAAGGTCGAAGCCAAAGTCAATTGTAACTCATGTGAATAGTCTAAATCCTTTAAGGCTGTCGCCAAGTCAGTAATATTCTTAAATATAAAAGGCCGAAGCCAAAGTCAATTGTAATTCTTATCATGTGAATGGTCTAAATCCTTTAAGGCTCTCGCCAAGTCTGTATTAGCATTGTCAAATCCTAAAGTCAAAATCTGTGTAATGTCAAATCATTTTAAATTTTCAATCCGTTACAAGTCAGTCATATCATAAGGCGTTAAATGTCTCCAAGTGTAGAGACAACGAAGTCATAAATAGGTATGAAACATTCGGTGTTTCTTAATAATTGCTGAAGGGAGCGCGCGATATCCTCAGCATGTTTATAAATTTCCAAAAGGCGGTCTATAAAAATGAGTCTGGGAAGAACAAAACTATTGCAATCAAAGAAAATGTGGTGTAAAGTTTGGTCGGCTGAACTGCAGAAGTTGCAAGTGGAAGACTGTATAATATTAATACGATATAGGTGAGCATTAAAACGACAATGTCCGAGCCTGAGTCTACAAATGACAGTGTAGAATTTTCTGCTGTGATACATAGTCCCTTTTATGAACCATGGTATGCCAACTCTGTCATTAACTTCAGCATACCATTTACCCTTCACTTGAGTGATTTCCTGCCAAATATTTATAAAATCACTACACAATCCTTTTCTAACAATAGACATAATATCAGAATCTGGAACAAAAATATTGTTGATAGCATGATCGTGGAAGTTTTTTGCTATTACCCCTGCTAGATGGTCAACTTGCTCATTGCCATAAACTCCAATGTGTGAAGGCGTCCACATCAGAACTATGTCTTTGCCTTTTAAACTAAGGTTTGTAATTTTTTCTCTAATAGGTATTATGTATTATGTAATTAGTTACAGAGTTGAATTTGGGATTGTCTAAGGCTCTCAAAACACTCATACTATCGGAAACAATTAACCATCTGTCACTACTCTGACTTTCAATATAATTTAAAGCTGACAAAATTGCTGAACATTCTGCAGTAAAAATACTGGCCACTGTAGGCATTCGATACCCATGCCCCCTTTTAGCATGAAAATCGTAAATGGCTGCTGAAACAGCACTTGAAGTCTTGGAACCATCAGTATATATTTGATGATATCCAGACCATTCATTTAACAACATATATACATCTTCTTTACATTTTAAACTAGGATCTATAATTACATATATTGGAAAAAACTTAGACTGAAAAGAATCTCCATAACAAGGCAGTAATGAACTTTCATACAAGTTATTATCTTGTTGTAATTTAATGATTTCAGGGAGATGTTGGAGAAGAAAAAAATTTGATGAGCCAGAACTACGAGCCAATGAATGTTGCAACTTGAGAAGGAGGGGATGTTTTTTTAAGGAACATATTTTCAAAATGAATTTGAAAACAAGATATTTGAACCTAAGCAGCAAAGGGGGCACATTGCATTCCACCTGCATCGAAATGATGGGGGTAGAACGCATTGCACCCATAATTATACGTAAGCACCTGTTTTGAATTTTGTCCAATTTTTCAACTTGTTTTGGTAAATGAGAAAAGCAGAAAAAAGCATATTCAAAGTGGCTTCTAACTATTGATTTGTATAAAATTAATAACATTTTGGGGTCAGCTCCCCAGTATGTTCCTGCCAGAGATTTTAATATATTACAGGCTTTTATAGCACGAGTTGTTAAGCAATCAATATATTTATTAAATTTATAGTTGCTTTGGAAGAGAACACCCAGAAACCTGGCTGTGTTGTCAACCGGCAGCAGGCTATTTTCATATTTTAGTTTTACACTTGACAACCTAAACGACCTCTTTGAAAAAACAACAACTTTACTCTTTTCAATGCTGATCTCCAGGTCCAGACTTTCATAGAAAGCCCTCAACCTTTGGAGAGCAACATTGAGAGTATCTGAAACAGTAGACAGACTATTACCACTACAATAAATAACAAGATCATCTGCAAACTGCAAATTACTCACCTCATTACCCAATATGACATTTAATTTATGGATATACAGAATAAATAGCAAAGGACTTAAAATTCCACCTTGTGAAACTCCTTTATAAGAGTACCTTGGACCAATTATATTATTGTTACCATATTTAACATATAACTCTCGTCCACTCAAGAAATTGAAAATCCAACTAATTAATTTTTCAGGTAAGTTCAGAAAACATAAAATGGAGGAAAGCGAGTGAAGATTCACATTATTAAAAGCACCTACAATATCAAAAAAGATACTAGCTACTATGTTATTTTGAGATAGAGCATCATGGATGTCCAGACACAAATGGCTCAGACTTTCTCTTGCTGAGCGACCTCGACGGAAACCGAACTGATTAGAAGGTAAAATATGATTAGACTCAATATAAAATTCAAGACGCTGTTTGATTAATTGCTCAACAATTTTTCCTACACAAGAACTCAAAGTAATTGGGCGATAAGAATCAACGAAGTTTGGATCTTTGCCAGGCTTTAAAACTGGCACTAAACAGTCTGTTTTCCATTGAATAGGAATAAGAGAATTATTCCATAGCAAATTCAATAAATCTAGAAATATCAATAAATTACTAGGGTTTTTTTTTTTTTTTTTTTTTTATTTATTTGATAACGGGCTTCGTACAATATTTGTCACATTAGCCCATAGGGCAACAACGAAACATAACTTGCACTAACTTACATTGTTGGTCACATCAGCCAACCTGAATAGCATCAACGCGACGTCTGAGGCCGGTTGGGCTAAGATATTCAGAAACATCCCCGTGTCGTACATATTCAGATTGGCTGCTGCAACCAACGCCTCCCTCGCAACGCGATTCCGAACACATTCCACTAGTAAGTGTTGGACATCTTCTAGGGTACCGCATGCTTCGCAATTTGGCGAAAGAACTTTTTTCATCAGATATCCAAACTTATTCAGTGGAACATGTCCAGTACGCAATCTGTGGGCAATAACAATATTTTTTCTACTTAAAGAAATGTTTTGAAACCAAGGTATGCGCGGAGGTTCATTTTGAATGCACTTATACCAAATACCCTTTTCACGCGACATGTCGTTAAAATGTTCCTTCCAAATTTCATGGCATTTAACTTTGAATTTACTGGCCGCCTCTAAATAATCTGAAAGAACACAAATTTCATGACCCTCCACGATACCCCGTTTGGCCAAACGATCTGCCTCCTCATTTCCTCGCAAACCAATATGTGCAGGAACCCATTGCAATCTCAAGGTAATATCATTAAAACTTATAATTTTTTCTAAGATTTCATATGCTAAAGGTACTCCTCTGTGTCCGGAGATACAGCTAGCTATATGTTGTAATGCACTTTTACTATCAGTGTATACTACAACATTTCTAATATCTTTTTCTTGAATATAAGATATTGCACAAGAGATTGCAACAAGTTCAACTGTCATAACACAAACATTACCCGAAACTTTAAAAACATTATTATTCTGGTTTTGCGTTGAGACATTTGGATCATAGAAAGCAGCTCCATTTCCAAATGATGATTTAGAACCATCAGTGTATATAACATACCAATCTTTATATTTTTCCTTCAACTCTAGAATCACATTAGCTTTAAGATTATTGATTTCGTACATTCTTTTAGATGTCCTAACACAATCCAAATCAGATGCTACTAAATTGTCTATATTAATATTCGACATCCATGTACTTAAAGAAAACATCTGAAGGGGATTGGATGAAAAAATGCGTTCTCCCGCAGTATCATTACGGGCAATAACCAGAAGAGGCATTTTTTTATTCATCCAATACCTATTTTGGCAAAACGAACTTAAGGTATCTAAAAGAAACTTAGTTTCATTATCTGCTACAGAAAGTGTCTTCAAATAAAACTTGATAGCGAGATATCGTCTCCTTACAAATAATGGTGGAACACAAGTTTCACTTTCCATAGCGTGAATAGGTGTACTTCTTATAAAACCACCGATTATTCTCAGCGCCTGATTTTGCACTTTATCCAATTTACAAATGTTACTTTTAGCACTATTATCAAACAAAAAACTGGCATAGTCCATTCTACTTCTAATTAAAGCAATGTAAATTCTGCGCAAATGTTTTGGATGAAGGCCCCAAGATCTACCAGCCAATACTTTAAATATGTTTAACCTTTTCTGTACGGTAACGACAACTTCATTAATATGCTTTCCCCAACGTAAAGATTTATCAAGCCAAAGACCCAAATATTTGTAAGAATCTACAGGCATTAATGTTATATTATTTATTTTTAAATTTACAACTTGTCGTTTATGTCCTCTACTAAATATGCAATATTTTGATTTAACTTCGGACAGCTGTAAACCCAAAGTGCACAGCGTATTAACAAAACCATCTAAAGCCCTTTGAATATCCAATTCACACTGGAAGAGACACGAATTACTTTTGTAAAGAATGAAGTCATCTGCATATTGGCATATGTGCACCTCTTTAATGTCGTGACAGAGTTTCCTAGTAGCTATATTGAAAAAAAGCGGTGAGATAGGGTCACCCTGTGCTAAACCTTTACCAGTGTGTCTCAAAAGATAACCTTTACTATTATTACAATCTCTAATAATAAGAATCCTATCACTAAGAAAGTTCCAGAAATAATCACAAATCATTTTGCCTACTCCTATTTCATCTAAAATACAAATTAATTTATCAACTAAAACATTGTTGTAAGCGCCTTCAATGTCTAAAAAACAAGCCAAAGTGCACACATTTGAGGAAAAGCCCGTTTGAATGTGAGAAACAACACGAGTCAAGCAGTCTAAAGATGACTGGCCTCTCCTGAATCCCGAAGTACACGGGGCTAAAATATTGTTCCTCTCTACATGCCACTCAAGACGTTTAAGAATCATAATATGTAAAGTTTTACATAAACAGGAAATTAGTGAAATAGGTCTTATTTTGGAAGCCGAACTAGGATTACTGCCTGGTTTAGGAATAGGAACAACTTTTATTTCCCTCCACTGAGAAGGTATGTATCCAGTTTCAAGAATTAGATTGTACAGATTTAAAAGATATATTAGTCCACGTTCGGGTAAATGATATAACATAGAATATGTAATTGCATCGTCTCCCGGAGCAGTATCCTTTTTTTTAAGACAATTTTTTAATTCCTGCATTGAGAATCTAGATTCTAACACAAGATTTCTAGAATTACAACTAGGCGCTTGCGGTAACACAAAGTCAGGAGCAAGACTATCAAGCAATAGCAATTTATCTGCCTCAGAAAAATTTTGATTTACTTTCTTAAAACCTTTTAGCCAACGCATTTTCTGCCACATGTCCGAGGCCGACACTGACTCATCTACACCACTACAATAACTATGCCAGCAATCTGTTTTAGCGCGTAATATGGCTTTTTTTGCATCAGCAACTTTACGATCTAAAATATTTAAATTATGAGGAGTCGGGTTTTTTCTAAAATTACTTAATGCAAGCCTTCGAGCTGCAACCATTTCAGATAAAGAACTGTTCCAATACGGCTTCGGTTTAAATTTCATGTTGGGATACGGGCACACTTTAACAAAAGGAATACTTTTGTCCGCTGCTACATAAAGCTGATCTACAAAATGATTATAATAATCTTGAACAGCCGAAATATTCTCTGGATAATTTAGATTCTGATCAATACTTTCTCCATACAAACTCCAATTAGCTAACTTAAAATTCCGTCTCTTAATTTCTACGAATGGTTCTTTATAATTGACCTTTAACTTAATAATCAAGTGATCACTGCCTAAATTTTCACTGATGACATTCCAAGTAAAGTAAATTGCAATATCTGTAGTGACAAAAGAAACATCTGGTGATGTTTGCTGTAGAATACCGTTCACAGATTTGACTCTAGTTGCTTGTCCATTATTAAGAGATATATATCCAGAGTCTAGTGCAGCATCGACAATCTGGGAACCCCTTGCATCAGTCTTGTATGACCAATTAGTGTGATGAGCGTTAAAGTCTCCCGCTATTAAGGTTTTACACAAAAATTTTGAGAATATGAAATCCCAATCTGCTTGTGAAGTCCTGACAGTCTGAGGACAGTAGACAAGAACAATATTTTGAAGCACGCTGCAGTTTAAAAGAGTAACACATATGCATTCTATGCCAGTGTTCGGTAAGCTTAATAACTGTGTTTGCAATTTAATAGACTTGTGAATTATTAAGCAAACGCCACCATATGAATCGTGCCGATCCTTTCTAAAAATATTATACTCACTAATGTTTAAATACGAGTTCGGTTCCAGCCAAGTCTCAGAAATCAAAGCAATGTGTACCTTTTCCTGTGACAATAAAAGATCAAATTCAACTAACTTAGGCCTAAGACTTTGCGAGTTCCATTGCAGAATATTAAGCGCGGAAATCCTTTCCAGATTTACTGCCATAGTAGACCGGATAGTAATTTATTTAACACGTCACCATCTCGCATCATCTTAAAAACCAAAATACTAAATTCTTCTACTATAATTTTGAAAAATATTTTGATCTTATCTTCCAAAGTGCCATCCGAATTACAAACATCTTTAATTTTTCTGAAAAATTTTTTGAATGAAGGTTTTTCATCATCATGAAGTTTTTCTTGCTCATTTCCCGTATTAAAGTTGTTAAAATCTCCAGCTCCACTATCATCAAACAACGTCTTCGAATTTGACTGGTTTTTTTTTGCATGTCTCTTACGTCTAGGTTTATCAGCAGGAGCAGGCACAGAAGAGTCAAAAGCAACCTCCTCAAACTGCTGAGTCGTCTGTCCAAGAGGGATAGCAGTATCTTCGGCCGTAAATCTTTGATTCTTCAGAACCTCGCTGTATAAAGATGTTCCCGTCCTGATTTCACTGGAACGCTCGGGCTTGCTATAGGCGTGATCGTTTTTAATGTATCTCTGCGCACTCGACATTTGAGAATAAATCAAAACAGCATTCTTGTATGCTACGTTATTTTTCGACATAATTCTTCGGACTTCTTTTTCCTTAATAAACGTGGGACAAGATTTATCGAGCGACATGTGGGGCCCTTTGCAATTGACACATTTATAAGTTTGTATTTCGCAATTAACGTGACCCAAACCACACTTGGGACAAACAATCTTCTTTGTAGGGCAGAATTTAACTAAATGCCCAAATTTCCAGCAGCCCGAGCACTGCGAAACTGGAAAAGTATACGGCTCCACTTTAAACCTGCAACCATAGCCGTAGACATGTGAAGGCAGAGATAAACTTCCAAAACAAAGACGGATCGTCTCACTGTCGACCCATTTGCCATCCTCAGAAAGCCGTCTCAACCGCATCGCCGACACAATCTCCACATTCTCCGCTTTAAATAAAGCTAAGATTTCATTCACATCCACATCCAAGTCAATATGTTTGATAATTCCATACGACCGAAAAACTTCAGATAATTGTCCCTTGTACCCCAACTCAATAAGTTTTTGGCATTCCAGCAGCTTTTGGGCATGCTCCTTACTATCAAACAATATAAGTACCTTATGTGACCCTTTGTACCTAATCTTCAGGATTCCAGAAATTTCCTCAGCTCTCAAGATTTTTGCCAGGGCAATCTGTTTAGGCAGAGCCTCTTGACCTGTCACTGTGACTTCCACACCCTCATCTTCACCCACCGCCGATATTTTAACGTTCGGCGTTCGGGGTCTCTTACGTGTCACTACAGTAAAAGCAGCGCCCTCATCATTTTCACCATCCATAAAATCAACATTTTGCTCACCAGAAAGCCTCGGTCGCTTCTCCGAGCCCTCAGAGGCATCATACTGAAAAACACAATCCCGACGAGACTCATCCACTTCAACAACGCTACCGACGCTCATGGATGGCGACAGCGAAGAAAAACTTCGCTCGCTCATCCTAAAATCGCATTAATTAACTAAATATAAAATTATATTTTTGGCGAATTTAAAATTTAAACCAATAACTGACAACGTCAAATATTGAGTCATGAATTACTAGGGTTAAGTAACTTAAACATTTTATAAGATAACCAATCTAAACCACATGCAGTATCTTTTCTTGATTTTAATGCAGTTTTGAGTTCAACTATAGAAAAAAGGTCAATTAAAAAGGAATTTGTAGGAGTCAAAGATGTGTTTATATTGGGATGAGCATGTTGAACTGTATCTGGCGTATATTTATTTAAAAAATTTGGTACCCAGTCGAAGCTGGAGAAAATGCTGCGAGGAACATATGTTTTATTAAATTTTCTTATCTTTGTCCACACTTGGTTCATTGGTGTCGTCCTACAGATTGATAAACAAAAGTTTTGCCAGGAATGCCTACGTTCCTGCTTTAAAATGAGTTTTTTATGTGCTTGTGCACGTTTAAATTCAACAAAGGTACTAAGATTAGGATTTGATTTGAATTTTATATAAGCCTGTTTACAAATATGTACAGCATTAGCACATTTCTCATTCCACCAAACTAGTGGAATCCTTTTATTAGTCTTGGAATGAATAGAATGTACTGCGCTTGATTTAGCAGCCCCAACTATTGACTTTTCGATCGCATTACTGATTATTGAACAAAATTTATTATAACTACCGAGTAAATCTGAAGAATCTATACAATAGTCTACTAACATTTCATTACTATATTTTTGATACGAGACCCAATCCACTAATTTCAGGTTTGGGTGAGGAGGAATCACATCTGTATTACCCAAGGCAGTACCTGAAGAAGATGAAGAGAAATCAAAATTAACCTTCGTCAAAGTAGGCAAATGATATCCACCAATCGGATGGGAATAGACATCCCATTGGCAGCGCATATTTAATGGTGCAGAAACCATTGTCAAATCTAGACCATTTGGTCTCCAAGTGTGAGTGCCTACAGTTGTAGGCCGTCCATCATTCAAAAGTACGAGCTCATTTTCGTCAATGGAATCCATGATGTCTCTACCTCGTGAATCAATAGAATTGCAGCCCCAAAAAGTGTGATGGGCATTAAAATCTCCTGCAATAATCAAAGGTTTTGGGATGTTCTGGACTAAATTAATAAACATATTTATATCAAAACTAGGAGTGCAGTTACCTGGAACGTAAAAACTTGCAATAGAAATTTGTTGGCGATTGATTTGTACTCTGACAACAATATTTTGAAGACAATTATCAAAATAGGAATGTATTTTTTTAAAACTTAGACTATTGTGAACTAAAATGGCTACTCCATTGTGATCATTGCCACAGTCATTTCTGACAATGGAGTACCCATTTATAGTAAAATTAATATGGGGTTTTAACCATGTTTCACAAATAATAGCTATATGTATATTATTATCATAAAGAAACTTTTGGAATTCGTATTTATTGCTTAACAAACTCTGTGCATTCCACTGTAATATATTTAAGTTTGGATACATTAAGAAGCCTTTTTGTCTTTGTGCTGAATGGTTTCTTTGATGGTATCAGTTATAATTTGTGAGCTAATACTAGTGTTGTTGGTTTTGTTTAAAGTGATAACTTTAATTATTGATTCTGTCAATAAATTCAGGGCTGTTTTATCAGACAATATTAAATTTATCAATTCCTGACTGTTTTCTTGTTTGTTAAGTGATGGAATTTTTTTTTGTTGAATAAGTCTGCAAAAGAAGGTGGGTTAACTTTATTTCTGTTTTCCTCTATTTTTTTCTTTTTTATAGGACACTCGCCGGAGATAGATAGATGATTACCTGAACAATGCACGCAGGTAGCTTTATCCACTGTCATTGAGCAACTTTTAAAATTATGTGCTCCACTGCAAATTGAGCATCGTTCTGCATTTTTGCAGAACTTTGCCAAGTGTCCGTATCGCAGACATTTATAGCACTGTTTGACGGGTGGGATATAGGGCAACACGGGAAACCTCCACATTTTTATTGAGACAAAGTCTGGCAAAGACGTAGAAGACGAAAAAGTTATTGCAACCGATTGAGTCGGCTGCAACTCAAATTTCTCTCCTAGCTTAACTCTTCTCATGATTCGGCGCACACATATGACCTTTTTGATGCTTGAAAGCTCATTAAATATTTTTTTGTTCGACATGCTGGTCGGAACTGAATTTATGACTCCGGTCAACTCCGTACTTCCTGCAGGAATCGAGGCCTTCAAGTTTTGTTCCCGCAGAAAGGTAGAGTTGCCCAAAAAAGTGTTCGCAAGATTGGGTCGCTCAAAAACAACCCCAACTTTAAATTTATTAATTTTCTTTAGGTATTTGATCCCCTTAACAACACGCGAGAGCTGGTTGCTTAAGCTCATCATATCTCTTGTTCCAATTTCGTGCTCAGTAGAGCTTTCTATAAATACGACAAACTCATATCCAGCTTGACTATCCTCAGGGTATCGACGACTGTAGTCTGTTACCCTATATGGAGCATATTTATCAGTATCAGTACCTGATTGTGAATCTAGTGAATCCGCAAACTCAGAGTCGGAAGACTCCGAAATCTCGCCGTCAATTTTGGGCTCATCTGAAGGACGAGCCTTTTTTCTCTTCTTCGCCATCTCGACACCCCCCTCAGGGGTTATAACAAAGAAAAACTCACCCACCAGCTGCTAGTTATATACACAAACCTTAAATAATTAAGTTATATACACTATAATACAATATTTGTAATAATTACAAAGGTTTTTCAATTATAAAAATTCGGAGCAAACAAAAAGACCGCCGCTTTCTAGAAGTTCCCGCGCTTTTTTCCCACCACAGACAACCATACCACTTTTTGACTTTTTGTTTGTATAAAAGAAAGCCAAAGGAGGTATCGTTCATGCAGCTGCGCCTGTTTAAGTAAAATTTAAAAACGATTCTAGCTGATTATTATTATTTTTTAAAAAAGCTTACTGACAGTGACACTGATTCTTGCTTGACACTTGACAGTTTGATTGACAGTCATCACATTTCAATTTTACCGCAAACGGTATGTATTGCACCCGTATTTATTTATAATTATAACTTGTTTGTTTGTCCCTTTCCGGGCAATTATTTCAGTTTTTTGTATAGCAAATCTATTTATACTAAATAAACCTTCCATCCCACGTAAGTTGAACGTTCATTAATTGTCTAAAATCGTGAAACAAAAGACTTTATAATCTAGTTGGAAACTTCGCGAACAGCTGAAATAACTTGCTATCTCAGTTACTTACGTAATGGGCTATTAGGCCTCGTACCAAGCAGTCAATTATAATATTTACATTACGAAAATTGCAATCGCATTACACGAATATACCATTATACTAAAAGTATAAGAGGTTATTATGGCACTTGCCGGTAGATAAACGTTTGTTGTATCTTTTGATATTTCAAAATATTATCTGCACAAACTTAAATAAGATTTATACGCACACCAACTATTAACAGAGATTTCAGTTTTAAGCGTTGTTAAGTTATATTATATATTATTATATGTATAGATAATAGTAGTATGAGTTTTGATGTGGCTCCATAAGTGCAGACAGTGCATGACGGGCATTTATAATGAGCAAGTTATTTATATGTATGCTTTATATTCGACTACAATTTGGCATTTTTACTGCATATTTTGTGTTATGATAGTGTTTTTTATTTAAACCACGGATTTAGTAACAAAAACAAATTGCTCATGAATATCTTCAGATGATACATACTTACTTACTAACTTTTTTTTTACTGTCCTAAAATCTTTGATCTGTTTGTATGATTGTGTAACAAGCATAATATTTAATTTATCACCTACTTGCCTGTTACAAGTGTAAATAAGATTAAAACAACAACAGATAATGTTACAAGTTATCAATAACTCTGATAAGATATGGAGAAGACGTTTAAAATATCTTGTAAAACAAGAAAAAAAAATTGTTGTAGCGGCTGGGAATTTGAAAGTTTAAAAATCATAATTTAAATTATATTGTCCCTCTATAAACTCAAAACTAAACTAACCATAGCTATACTACTATACTATACTATAGCTAGAGTAATTTCATTCTTACCTGTCCTATTTGGTAAACAAAATTCTAACCTCAAAACGTCTCATTTTTGTTATTTTTTAACTATTTCATAGTAAATAAAGGAACTGGAGATAAAATATCAGCAAAACTATGTACAAAATATTACCTCAGGTTTATTTGATAAAATAATACACCTTATACTTTACAAAAATTTGCACATTGAGGTTAGAATTTTGTTTACCAAATAAGACAGGTAAGAATGAAAATACCATATAGTTGTGAACAGAATGGCACATTTTGGTGTGAAAGACCAGAGTAACAAGGTAAATGTTTGACTTAGCAAGCTGTTGGTTTTAGTTTTAGCTGATAAATCTATTAATCATTATAATGTTTTTAGATTTCCTTTGCCACCCCATCCCACTATGGCAAAACCCTTGCATAAAATGTTGTAAATAAGTTAAATGCTATATGGAATTCTTAACACCCTTTTTAGTATAGTTTATCTCATAATCCATGCACTTAGCAGAACTTGTTTGTGCTATCTATGGAATTACATGTAAATCCCTATATGTTATTCAAATTTTTGCTTTATCAACCCCATCAACCCACATAATGTACCAATTACTTATCTCTTAATATCGAAAGTACTAATAATGGTACTTTTATCTTTATTGTAATGGACAGTTAGTTCCATCCACTACGCACACAAGGTTGTTGCTTTTCCATACCTAACTTAAATAAGAAAAACAAATTAAAAACTAATAACTCTCTTTGCAAATCCATTAAGGAATTTATCAATGGAAACGACATATAATTCTCGACTCGAGAAGCATAAGGTCTGATGTGTGATTTCTTAACTTTTCAGGAGAGCAGAAATAAAATTGGTAAATGAATCGGCTTATAATTATTGAATTATTATAGTTAGGATCACGAAACTTTTTGCATCTTTAGAAGATTACTTGTACCTATATTTTCATATATTTAATTTTCTTTTTGCGGTTTAAATAATATCGATACAACATTTTTTTTATGAAAACAGCGACTTCCGACTCTATGCTTCATACGTGATGCTCTTGAACTGGTTGGAGGCATGTTCTATTTGTACTTAACTACTCATATTATTCTCAAAAGTTAACGTTATTACAGGCATAAGGTCTCAAACTAATATACGAATTACTGTATAAAATTAAACAGCTACAAATATTTGAAGCATTATGTCGTATCTAGTGATACGTACCTATGCTGTATCAACCTTTGCAAAGCAGAAGGCTTTTAGTGACATAACGCCAGTCATGAAGGAAAACAAATTTTGAAGCATAAACCTTGAAGTTGAAACACGCTAAACAAAAAACTTGGAGAAGTCCATGCATAAAGGTGTAAGTCAAAATTAGTCCTAATGCGTCTCTATAATTTCTAAAAGTCGTCAGATCAGACCTTATGCATTTAAATATCTCCTCAACGGAAAGAGATAGAAACACAAGTGTCAGTGTGGTAGACAGAGAAAGAGCGCATTATAACCATAATTTAAATAAGTCAATTTGGTCTGATTTTCACATCAGACCTTATGCCACTCGAGTCGAGATATATTCGTTCTATTTACTTTAAGTTAGCAGTCATTCGAATACACTATAAGCGTTTAAGTTGATTACGACTTATTATAAGTGTTTGCGGATTAACAGTGATTTTAACTTTTGCTGCTATTTGAATAGGGGCTCGTCTAGAAATCGTTTATGGGGGGGGGAGGTCAGCAAAATATCACCAATGATCACGGCGGGGGAGGGGGGTCAAAAGTAGGCCTAATATGATCACATAATTATGATTTCTGGACTATCCCTAGGCGATTGAGCTGCTTTAGAGGGGTAAGTAATACGAGATATAACAACTTATTATCTAATGTTCATAATATGTATATACGCTCACTTTATATAAACTCGTTTAGTATAACGTTTACTGGATATAATGAACAAAAATTATAATCTTAAAATATCTAATTTTGTAAGGTATAACGTTGTTTATATATAATATCAATTGAAATAACGATCAATTCATAACAGCTAACATCAAAAAGCATAATGCACAGTTGTTTATTGAATTTGCTATGTGGTTAGGGGGTTTTCTAGGTGGTTATAAAAAAAAAACTAACACCAGCCTTTGAACCTAACCTATCCGAGTCGCTTCCGCTCCGTACCGGCTTGCTCGCTCGCCGAAAATTAAACAATGTCTTGCAGCTGTTTCAGTTAGGTTAAATGTTTGTTATGTTAAAAGAAATTAGGCCATATAAATCTTATACAAATTGAAGTTATATAAAAATAACGTTATATGATTTAAGCCTTATACGTTAAAAAATTATACTTTTTGCTGTTAGAGCTAACGTTCATTATATCTTGTTAACGTTATTATTATGAAATTAGATATTTTGTAGTTATATCTCGTGGGACGCACCCGCTTTAGAGCCATTTACAAAAAATATTACGTCATCGACATATTAATGTTGTAAATTACGTAATTATTTAAAAGATAAAGGACTATGTACTGATAGACATTAGATTACATTACAATACACATTACATTACATTATTGTCAGGCATTTCATCTAAGTCTTCTAGGTTGGCAACGCATCTGGAATCTCTCCGGGGTTGCGGGTGTCTATGGGCAGTGGTGATCGCTTACCATCAGATGACCCGCTTGCTCGTTTGCCTTCCTATTCCCATAAAAAATAATAAAAAAAGACTAGCAGTTGTCCGCGACTTCATTCTCGCAGAATTAAACACATACAGCCTATGTTCATCATGGATAGTGTAGGATTCTAATGGTGAAAGAATTTTTCAAATCAGTTCATTAGTTTCAGAGCCTATTCAGTTCAAACAAACAATCAAATCTTTAATCATCATAATGTTAGTGTAGATTTAAAATACAAGTTTGGTCAATATTCATACACCGTTCTCAGTGTCAGCGTTTTCAGTGTCTTAATAAATCAGTGTGATGTTTTAGAGAATAATTATTTTTACTTTTGATTTTACTAACGTCGCCGTTTTGCGAAGAAAGTTTTTTAATATAGATTGAAAGAAATGCGTGATCAGTGTCACTAAGTCAAGTCATATACAATGTTACTTGCTTGTGTTGTGCCCACTTGGAATTGACATTTTGACGCCATTATGACACGGGAGGCTAAGACGTATAATGATTTGAGTACTGGAGCGCACACAAGTACTAAAAATCAAATAAACAAAACAGTCGAAGACAAGTATGCTATCGGGTATATTTGACGACGTAATAAAATTGTAGAGTAGATAGGTACTTAGAGTATAGCTTAGAGAGTAGTCTCTGCCTATCCCTGTGGGAAAGAGGTGTGACGGTATGTATGTATGTGTAGAGTATAGCTATATTACTGAAAATAATAAATAATAAAAATATTAATCGATTTTGAATCAATACGCTCCACATCTAACCATAGTCTTGATCTGAGAATGACTGGTTTTTGGACGCTCACATAATTTTAGAATAATCAAACAATTTATATTTGTTAGCTCTTTATCTATTTCACAACTACAGGCAATTGTCTGATCTCTTTAAACACGATTTTCGATGCCATCTAACTAATCTAACTATGGATGGATGGATGGATGGATGTTTGTTTGTTTGTTACTCAATCACGCCAGAACGGCCCAACGAATCTGGATGAAATTCGGCACATAGATAGAGAAAATTCTGGAATAGCACATAGGTTACTTTTTATCCCGGAAAATTGCGTAGTTCCCGCGGGATAGCGATAAACGAATTCTTTGCAGACGAAGTCGCTGGCAACAGCTAGTATTAAATAAGATTAAATTTTAATCTTATCTCTCAAGACTAGACACTTGGCCATTTTTTAACACGACATTACACGCTTACAGCGAAAACCGGTCAGGTTTTATATAAACAGCACTGGCCGCAAACACTGCACTGTACGGCCAGCTGGTCGTTAGATCTGACGTTGTCGCGTTCTCAATTTAAATTTTAACTTTTTAAATTGGCGAGATGTTTCAGATACTGAGATGTGCGTTAATTTTTTTGATAGCGAGCAGCATGGTCAATTTTAGGGTCCTCACGAGAGCCATGTCTACCGTCGGGAAGTCTTTTACCACCCACAGTGTCGTGCCCGATGTCATCCCAGTGGCCCCGTCGTCTTTGATTTCGGTGAGTGCTTTTTTTTTTACGCCTTAAGTAAGGCCCACTTGAACAGTCCAGAGTTAAAAAATTTAATCGCTAACGCGGGCTTAGGTTTGACAGTTCCATACATTTCGACACTTCTTAGCCCCGGGTTAGCATTAGCATCTAACACGGGGTTAAGACGTTAACCCTGGTCCGTGCAAGTGGCCCTGAATGTGCCAGTATTAAGCTATCTATACATAGTATAGTCCATGCCAGCTGTATGGGCGCTATACTATACGTAGCATACCTACACAACATAGTGTCCTGCGTGCTAGATATAAGTGTTTACTGATTAATGTGTTTTATGTACAACTAGCATCTGCCCGCGACTTCGTCCGCGTAGAATTAGCAATTGATATATTTATCGCTACCCCGCGGGAACTAATTTTTCCGGGATGAAAAATAGCCTATGTTTTAATCTAGGGTACCAGCTATCTTCGTTCCAAATTTTATCCAAATCCGTCCAATCGTTTTAGCGTGAAGAGGGAACAAACATACACACTCACTCACATCGTCACAAACTTTCGCTTTATAATATTAGTAGGATAAAGAGTTATACATATACATACATACGCCAGCCTTTATACGTCACACGGCAGTACTGCTAGGCAGGCCTCCAGAGGGGTTTAGGGTGATGATCCCTCACAGGGAACCAGCGATTTGGGAACTTCATGCGTACCATAGAACTGCTCCACATGTGTTTACATGCTGCCTAATGATATTTTCCCTCACCGAAAAGCTCGTGGTCAGTTCCAAATGTAATTTCACGTACGTCCGAAAAATTCGCAGGTGCGACGATTCGAACACGCGACCCTCTGCCTGAGAGTATAGGTAAAACTCCATGCTATCATGGTTTTTATATGGCATACTATTAGGTGAAAAATTGGTCGCTCTAATGTAGTGTAAGGGTGTAGTGAGGTTGTAGCCATACCACAACTAGACTAGAGCTATACTTGCTGGATTTTAGCGAGATGGAAGATCTTAGCGCTGTGTTTTTATTAATTAAAAATTACTTGATATTATAATTGTTTTTAATTCCTTTGAAAACTTAAGACTTTACAATATAATCATATGACAGTGCTCACAGGCGGCTGGTAAGGCAATGCCCCAAAAAAACACTTGTTTCTTTTGATTCATCTTAAGTTCCAAAATCAACTTAATACTAGCAGCATTACCTGCCAAACTCACCTTCTTAAGCCGGCTACTCACACACCTGCCGCAGGCGCAATATTGGAAGCAAGGCCAGTATTGCCTGATGTGTATAAGCAAGCAGGGGCAATTTTTAGAACAGCCGAAATCGCTCCGACCGCCGTGCGACCGATATTGCCCCTGCGGCAGGAGTGTGAGTAGCCGGCTTTACAGTAGCAAGCAATTAGTAAAAATTATTGACGTACGTTGACAACTAAATATGCACTGTCGTCTTGCAATGGGCATTGCGCATGACCTTGTCAGGCTGTACCGCGTGACGGATCATTAAAATAACTTATGAATAGTCTCCTTAATATAATTTAAACCTACTTCATTATTTCTAAACGATACTGAAAACTAGATCACAAAAAAATCGGAATAGTAAAGCTGTGGCAGGGAATCGAAGCCGGATCCTCATCATTCCGTGATGCGTGCCTTTACTCCTACACCACCCAAAGCAGGTACTTAATTATTTTTATTTTATGTAAAGAGTTCAATCTCATGGCTTTCACTCATTCGCTATAAGAAGGTTAAAGGTCATTCGTTTGGTGTTAAAGAATGTTTATTATTTACATGAGATGATTTTGATGTATTTCCGACCCAATTTCCCTCTGCAGAGGCCCGATTTCTGAAAAGCACATGTGAAAATGCCAATCGAAATTGATGACAAGTTGTGATGGTTTGGGCGCATAACGTCCCATTCGCAAAACGTCTTCTCTGCAAATGGCCCCTTATGTAAAACTAGCTTTTGCCCGCGACTTCGACCGCGTATACTTCATTTATTGACAAAAGTCATATATTGCGATGCATATTCGCCTCGAGAAAAACAGTGAACCCAAAAAATTGTGTAATTTAAAACAATATAATGACTAAATTGTCAAATGTAATTATTTATCTAAGCTAGCTTTTTAGGAGTATGCTAAAATAATGTATGTACTTAAGAGTTAATGTATGTTATGGCGAATTATTTGAATTGTTGGTTAAGAAAATTGCATGATGAAATTGGATGCAGACGGCACGCGATTATTGTCATAATTTGTGATGAAGATTGTTCAGATTTTTATGTTAAACTAGATGTTGCCCGTTTCAGCCAATTTGCGCAAAACCTTAACAAATTACATATTTCAAAACGTTCCTCGTGAATCACTCTAACGGTGAAAACCACATAAAAATCCATTCAGTAATTTTGTGTTTGTCGCGAACAAACTGTCGGACACGGGGGATAATTATGTTTTATTAGCTGTTGCTTGCGACTTCCGCGTGAATTTTCCGGGACAAAAAGTAGCCTATGTGCTATTCCAAGGCTATTCCAGACTTTTCTCTATCTATGTGCCGAATTATCTTACGTCCTTCCCCGGCACTAAAACTATCTGTAGGTATGCCAAATTTCAACTAAATCGCTCCAGCAATTTAATCGCGAAATGTAACACAGACAGATATTTCGCATTAAAAATAATAATAATAAATAAATAAATATCTTGGGACAATTGACAATTGATTTATAATATTAGTATCGATTGACTTAGCAACAAGTTGAGTTGACAGCTTGCGTATTGTCACGCGTTCATTGACTCATGGCCCAAAGCTCAGTTTGGTACTTGGTAACTATATTCAACATCATAAAAACAGTCACAGCCTTGAACGTATCAAATTGGCGTACAAAAACACAATGTTTTAATAGAAAAACGGACCAACTACAGATTCGTCTCCGTTTTTTTTCTGAGTTTGTTTTAGTTATGTTTTTTATTTTTATAACATTATAACGCCATTATAAATTCACGCCATAATGTTTTTACAAAAAGAAAATTCAACAAGCGTACGTTGTTATTAGTTATGGTAATGTTTTAAATATTATTTGTTATGATAAACTTTTAACGCTCTGTCGCACGTCGAAGCCACCGAACAATCGCTAAATAAAAACCGAGGATGACTTCAGCCTCTACTTTGGCGTAATCATCGATGAAACTATATTTTTTTAAAGTATTTGACTGAGCGCTATGTTACAATACCCAATAAGGTAACGGCACCAGTGTTGGACAAGAACCCAGTAACGGACAATGAGTCCTACTAAATAGAAACAAAGGGATAGTCATTTATTTATTTTACAACTGTCAATATTTACAACCGCATGTTTTTTAAAGTAAGAATGAATTTTCCATTACTGGTGCTTGTCAGCTTAAAAGTGTCCAAGACTGGTGCCGTTACCTTAGTACATTAATCACGGGATATTTTTTTATTTACCTTAACTACTGACCACAAATACATCTCCACACTTAGTGATAAATCGTGAGATTGGTCCTTCGCTGCTTCCCTGCCACAGCACTGAAATTAAGTGAGGCTTTTAGAATTACAACAACGCGTTAATTTGTTTCAAGAAAGCACATATATTTAAGTTTATATACCTACCTACATAAAGTAACATCCCTTACACTGCCCGCGTGATATTTCGTTATTTTTCCTAAATGGTGGGACCTTTTAAACATCACTTGATTAATGGACATCCCCATGTATTACCTATTGATTACCTACCTGATGATTCTTATAATATTATAAACTAGCGACCCGCCCCGGCTTCGCACGGTATATTATGCATGTATTATACATATAAACCTTCCTCTTGATTCAGTCTATCTGTTAAAAAAAACCGCATCAAAATCCGTTGCGTAATTTTAAAGATTTAAGCATAAATAGGGACATAGGGACAGAGAAAGCGATTTTGTTTTATACTATGTAGTGATGCTTGCGTAAATAAAAACACTAACTTGACTGTTAAAAGTTAAGAATGTTAAGATAATTGACCTCAAACATTTCGTCCAAGTAACTAAAAAATATTAATAAATAAATAAATTTACTCCCTTATTCATGAACATAAAAATTCATTATTAAAGTAACTTGACATTCGTTTATCTTTGTCTGTTAGGTAATTTTACAATAAACAATTGTCAGACGAAGGCAAATATTATTTTCTAGATAGGTAATTTTTTTATGAGTAGGGGGAATAAAGTTGATCATATGTCACAATTTATGTCATTTAGAGGTATGTCAGGATCGTAGCAAGTGGAACAAAGTAGTCTCTGCCTACCCCTGTGGGAAAGAGGCGTGACGATATGTATGTATGTATGTATGTCATTGGTGAATTTTGTATCGAGAAATCTTGATTAGACTAAAACTCGGAATGTACATACTATGTACAAGTGGCATTGGTAATTCACCATAATAACCAAACGCGTCACAATGGCACACATGACACCCTCATTAATCTATTGTGGATGGCTCGTTAACTAGACGGTTGCACTAGGTAGGTATTTGTAGGTATAATTCTAAAGTATCCCAGCACCTTATTAGGGCTCGTTGGCTCATTATACGATATTAATACGAATTGAAGCGCCAATTGCCGTTATTATTTACATTAGGTAGTGTGACATGGTCAGATTTTAATGAACATGATTAGCCATTGCTGTGTCATTGTAGGCGACGGCGTCAGTGTTGGACACTAAGCTGACAAGCTCCAATAATGGACACTTCATTCTTAATTAAAAAATAACTAAGCCAAACAACTGAGGAAAAACTAGTTTAATCACTATTTTTACCGCGATTTTTCATCACTGTTTCTCATCACCAGGTGAACTACCCCAGCGGCGCAGTAGTAAGCGAGGGCAATGAACTCACCCCGACCCAGGTTAAAGACATCCCTTCCGTCTCGTGGGAGGACGATCCAAACCAGTTCTACACCCTGGTCATGACTGGTAAGTATCCACAAAAAGAAGACGCAGGACCCTTACGGGATCACTTCATTGTCCGTTTTTGCGTGCGAGCATACGTTATTTTGTTATCAGTATTTTCTCAAGAACAGAACATGTATCTAACTGAGTCTTGATTCTGGTTTACCGTTACCTACCTTATTATATTATATACTAGCTTCTGCCCACGACTTCGTCCGCGCAGAATGAGACTTAAGAACTGATGTTGAATAGTATAGGTATTCTGCAATATTTATTAACGTCGCGACCTCGCGACTCTAGGCAGACCGTTGAATTGTTTATCGCTATCCCGCAGGAATTATGCAATTTTCCGGGATAAAAAGTACTTATCCTATGTATATGTTAATCTAGGGTACCGGCTATCTCCGTTCCACATTTTATCTAAATCCGTCCAGACATTTAAGCGTGAGGAACAAACATACACTCACATCATCACATCCATCCATCCATCCATCCGCACAAACTTTCGGATTTATAATATTAGTGTGATTAGCCTATATTTGTGTCCCACTGCTGGGCAAAGGCCTCCCCCCTCGACCTCCACGTCTCCCTATCTAGATCTATTTCCGGCCACGTGGTCAGTTCCGCGTCCAGGTGGTAACCATGACGTCTTAACGCGATTCAGCTTAGGTTCGCTCGTTGACACATTCATAATAAAAGTGACAGCGAAAACTTGAACTGAGTCGGAATTAGGACGTCATGGTAAGGCCCTAGGTCATCTCGCTATCTCCGCCTCGGCCTACCTAGCAGCCGGTAGCCGTCGGGTGGTATCCACCTTGTGGCCGAGTGTGCCCATCTTTCTGGATCATTCGGCAGCCAAGCCCAGCCCAGGTCCATTTAAGCCTGGTGCTTTTCCAACATCAGCGATGGCTTACCTTATTGTTCCCTTAACCCAGTGATGGGCAAACTACGGCCCGCGGGCCAGCTCCGGCCCGCAAAGGAATTCAATGCGGCCCGCCGGCGTTCCTTCAAAATGAAGTGTTGTGGCACAGGATGATGATATTTAGACGGTCCTGCTGTATAAAATAGAATAATAGATGCAAAGGCAAAGGAGCCAGCTGGACTAGTCACGTAGTTCATGCGTCATGTGTAAAAAAAATGCGTTTTGGAATAATTTTGGCCCTCCTCTGAAATATCTGTAATTTTCTGGCCCGCCATGAAAAAAGTTTGCCCACCACTGCCTTAACCTGTAACCCTATTGGCCTCGGCGTTGCCTCTGGATGGCAATGGCAACATAAGAACCAGCTACGACCCAGCGCGGGGGTCTTTTTATTTGGTCTCAGAAGTCCACGTGATCAAAAGATACAAAAAAGGGACGTATCCCGTAAAAACCGTGGCTTGGTGCTGTTACTGCCGGTACAAGTGACTAGTTATTACCGGTTCACGCCTAAGGTCGCGTCAATGAGTAAATTATCTAGCAAGCGTAGCCAATTCAGATAATTCGCTTAGGGTTCGGCTTTTTGATTGGATAATTGTAGTTGGCGATGTAACTCCGGTTAAGTACAAGAGAATACGAAATCATTTCGTGACACAGGGTGCAAAATGACAGCACTCGAAAGTATGCCGGAAATATTGTTCTCAAACTTGCTTTGGGTGTTGATTTCACCGCGTGTATCAGAAATCATTTCGTGACACAGGGTGCAAAATGACAGCACTCGAAAGTGATTTCAGCGCGTGTATCAGAAATCATTTCGTGACACAGGGTGCAAAATGACAGCACTCGAAAGTATGCCGGAAATATTGTTCTCAAACTTGCTTTGGGTGTTGATTTCAGCGCGTGTATCAGAAATCATTTCGTGACACAGGGTGCAAAATGACAGCACTCGAAAGTATGCAGGAAATATTGTTCTCAAACTTGCTTTAGGTGTTGATTTCGGCGCGTGTAAGATTGATTCGAAACGCCGGCTCAAAATATTTAAAAATATTATTGTATCCAGAGTAAACTATCGAAGAATAACAGTACTAATGAAATACATCACGTGCAGTAATTTCACCGGTTATTAATTTCCACGCCGGAACAAAAGACCGCAAGCACTGCTGGTCGGTTCGATTAGCGAGTAAGATCAAGGGTGTCCAGGAAGGACCGACTTTGATCCCGAAGAAAAAAAAAGAAGAAGAAGGGAAGGGGAGGGAAGGCATCAAAGGTGTGATCCGTAGATAATGGAAAAAAATTACTTTTATTTTTTGACAATTCAAATTTCGCCATACTGTTTAGTCTACCGATAGACGCAATGCTTCAGGTGAAAAACTTAAGTAAATGAACTGTTGTATGTGTGAGTAATGTGTGCGAATAGACTAATTGACGTTCCTAATTAGAAAAATTACTTAAGTCCCATATCAGTTCTGTACCTACAGTTCACGGTTAAGGGTGCGACCACACCGCCGCTTAAAAAACGGTGACGTTACGGAATCGTAACAAAATGTATGAAGAAACGGTGAGAAAACGTGACGCATACGACACGTCACTGCGTATACGCGGCAGTTTGGTCGCACCCTAAGTTCATTCGAAATATTATAAACACGTACACGACTACATACAACAGGTCATTTACTTACTTAAGTTTTTCACCTATACTAGCATATTTTATTCGACGTCAAGGATCAACACTCGACGCTATCGATACTCTCGATAGTTTATTCGACGTCAAGGATCAATACTATCGATAGTATTGTAGTCTACCAAAATTATCGATTGTATTTTCTTAAATTGTCTTTGCGCAAGCTATCGGCATTTTATCGAAACACCATAGTGGACCGAGCGGCAACTAAAGCCACCAGAGCCTCTAGTGTAAGTTTTCTCATATAAAAACGTCTCGAACGCGTTCACGTAAACTTCTCAATTACTATGGAAAAATTGACAGCGCCACTAGCGAATCGAAACGGCAACAAACTGAGCCTCTAGTGTAAGTTTTAGGCACGACAGACGTCTCGAACACGTTGCGTTAACATTTCAATTACTATGTGAAAATGAACAGAGCCACAAGCGGAACGAAACGACAACTAAAATTTCTCATAGTATTTGACATTTTAACGCAAACGCGGTCGAGACGTATTTTGTGACCGAAAACTTAAACTATAGTCTGGCAGCTAAACCACTGCAGCCAGATGACACTTCCAAATGTCATTTTACGAAATAATGATACCACATTTATTTCACTAGTGCTCGACTAAGGTCACGTAATGAATGATTTGATTATTGAACGAACGAAATATTTTATGAATGTCACATTCGTAGTTTAGTATATTTCAAAATAAGCGCGATACTTTTGAGGCATTCAAGGTTCATATTAACATAGTAGATAAAATACACGTAAATAGTGACAGCAGCAGTGAAACTGATTCGGAATAATTTAAGTTTTTAAGTAAAAGTACAAAGGTAGAAAAAAATATTAATGTGATAATTGTTGTTTTATTTATGGCAAAATGGGGAATGAGTTGAAAACTGGTAACTGATTTGACATACAACTAGAAAACATCCAAAAAACCTTATTGAACAAACCATTTTATTAAAATACGCTTTGAAAATTCTCATTTATGACGCAAATTAATTTCATTACTTACATCGTTCATTCTTTCATTCACTCACTAAGTCACATCACTATTTAATATTTGCCAAAAACTGACAACACTGAAAGTGTCATCTGGCTGCAGTTGTTTATATGCCAGACTATAAGCATACAGAGCCTCTAGTGTAAGTTTTCACACGAACAAACGTCTCGAACGCGTTCACGTAAACGTCTCAATTACTATGGAAAATTTGACAGCGCCACTTGTGGATCGCAACGGCAGCAAACTGTTCTCATAGCATTTGTCATTTTAACGCAAACACTTTCGAGACGGTGTTCTGTGACCGAAAACTTACACTAAGCATACTGTTCTCATAGTATTTGACACTTTAACGCAAACGCGTTCGAGACTTATTTTGTGAGCGAAAACTTGCACTAAGCATACTGCCCACAGACCCGGACGCGCCGTCCCGCGCTGACCCCAAGTTCCGCGAGTGGCACCACTGGCTGGTGGGCAACATCCCCGGCAGCAACGTGGCGGGCGGCGAGACCCTCTCCGCGTACGTGGGCTCCGGCCCGCCGCCCGGCACGGGCCTCCATCGCTACGTGTTCCTCGTGTACGCCCAGCCGGGGAAGCTGACGTTCAACGAGCCGAGGCTGCCTAACACGTGAGTTACCAAACCCCCCGACGCGGAAAGTTTTGCAAGTCTTTACGTACAACAAAGGCCCTTAATTAGATTAGGTACATACATAGTACGTTTTGGAAAAGGTCAGGTCAAGAGTACCTGAAACCGACGAGCATGTATGAAGAGATTGATGAATGTGGACGAATCGAAAGAGATGTGTCAGGATCGTAGCAAGTGGAACGAAGTAGTCTGCCTACGCCTGTGGGAAAGAGGCGTGACGGTATGTATGTTAAGTATATATAGTAAAAATAAACTTTCTTTTTATTAAAAAAAAAATTGTGTCTGTTCTATTGTGTCTGTGGCACCATCGTAATTCTGAAACGCAAATTCGGTTCGTTTTTCAGTTTGGTTTTCTGGCGGTGGTTCTTAGACATGTTTTATTAAATTAGGTCCAGCCGTTTATACATTAGATTTTTTTAATGTACAGTCAAGGGCATAATAAATGTACTTTACCAAGACGTCAAAAACATCTATACACCTTTATATATGATGGCTGTATCGTTGTTTATGCCCTTGACTGTACATATTTTTCTACAAACTTTTGTTTAACTTACTTTCTTGTCCCTATTTCATAAAGCTATAAGTTACAATTTACAAGTGGAAGTCTCTTTCTGACCCTATGTGTTAGATAGAGACTTCCGCTTGTAAATTGTGGTGTTCTCTATCAGTGGAAATAAAAGAAAAAAGGAAATACCCTAAAAATGAATCGCCATTATAGTTTTACTGACTTCCCGCGTTATTCCAGTTCTGGTGACAACCGTGGTGGGTTCTCCATCGCCAAGTTCGCAACCAAATACGGCCTGGGCAACCCCATCGCCGGCAATCTCTACCAGGCGCAGTATGACGACTACGTGCCGATCCTATACAAGCAGCTCGGTGCCTAAACAGCAAGCGTTGTGGGTTTGGATTTAGATTTAAGCAGAGCATTTAAACTTTTTTATAAAAACAAATTAATGGTACCTACTACGGAGACTCGTTTCAGCGGGTAGGCACACATTTAGAAGTTTAAGCATGTAATTTGAAATGATAAGGATAATAATGAGAAGGCTTTAATTTTGGCATAATTGGCATAACATTGAAGAAATGTTACAGTTTTGACAGCATAATAGTAAAGTTTCGCTGGCTCGATAGTTTTTGTTTAAAGTATAAAGATAAAACAGTAAATACATACTTAGTATATTCGATTCCAAACTCACAACTTGCCATATGCAATGAAATAACTATAAGGGGTGGTCTATTCTGTATAACATAAGTTCACATCACCTTGTTCCTGTGCTAAAAATAAAAAGTTATCAAATATGGTTTTTCGTTTCTTTCACCTGCCGTATTTTTTTTTAATATAAAACCTATTCACCCGATATTTACTTACGAAATACTTACCGTATGCTACCGCTAATGTCACGAGGCAATGTCGTGTCGTTGAGTTGAGACATCTTGAAAAATTAGTTTGTCAAACGCATTGGTCAAGAAGTTTATATAAACTGTGGAGAAACAGCACGAATATTAAGATAAATATTTGAAAATGACATATTATTTATCACATAAGATGTAGCCACGTTTATAGACCTACCGCTTGGCTGAGTCCTCACCCGCGCGGGTACAGGGGGGCAGGGTAGGACGACAAAGGGGCCCGAGAGCGGTGCGGGCGGGTAGTGCGCCTGCCGCCCGCACCTCTCGGCCCCCTTTGTCGCCTACCCCGCGCCCCTGTGCCGCGCGGGCGAGGACTCGGTTAAGCGGTCGGTCTATATGTCAGAAGTTCAGAACGAACTAAAATGTAAAATAGACTTATCGAAATATCTTAGTAGGTAAAAAAACAAGGTAACGGCACCAGACACTAAGCTGACAAGCACTAGTAATGAACACTTCATTCTTACTTTAAAAATAGTGCGGTTGTAAATTGACTGTTGTGAAATAAATAAATGACTATCCTTAGTTTCTATTTAATAAGACTCATTGTCCATTACTGGGTCCTTGTCCAACACTGGTGCCGTTACCTTATAGGGGCGGTAGATTTGAATAATGAAACATACGTAATTGAATTGAAACATTTATTTTGCGTCTCTTATTTTGTATTAATAAATAAAACAGACGAAATTATTAAAACTAAGGATTGTTCCAATTGGTAGGTAGGCACTGGTACTTATCTGGTATTAGAGAGTTGTCATGATCATGAGTCAGAATTACATTTCTTTTGTTTAATGGCTACTTGCTCGGAAAAAGAGCTCGATTTAGTGTTGGCCATACTCCGAAATTCGATTCTCGAAGTTCGTTTCGTGCCGTTCCGCTCACACTATTTGAGAGTGAAAGGGGCATGCTATAACTTCACAAATCGAATTTTGCAGTAGCACTCCAGTCTCCAGTTCAGTTTTAGTACTGTCGAAATTAAACCATGTTGAACGACTAAATCGACTTTTAATTTTTCCTGCAATGGCGGCATTAATCTTTTTTTCCTGTCGGTCTAAATCTATTTAAAAACCTAAATTAGACTCCCAAGCTCTTGTACAACAGAGGGACGTAGTCGTCAAACTGTGCGCGGTAGAAGTTGCCGGCTACCGGGGCGCCTAGGGTGTATTTCTCGGCAAACTTCTTCGTTGAGAACGCCGCACGCCCGTCAATCGACCTAGAGCAAAATAACAATAAAATACATATCAAATACAACACAGGATTGTAGAATACTGGGATTTGAATAAGCCACATCTAAAGCGGGGTCTCCGGGAGCTGTTACACGTTAGGTACAGTAACTAAGTAACTACTTAGTGGGTCACCTGATGTTAAATGATCACCACTGTCCATAGACACCCGGAACGCCACGACACATCCACGGCTATATTTCAATTAGATAAGTCCACTGGCGTTACTTAAATCTTTAAATACACAAATTGCGACATGTGCATTGTGTGTGTCACAGAGTAAACAAATAGTTACGTAACGAGCATTTTGCTGTTTTCAATTTAACAGGCGTTAAAATAATAAACGCAATAACAACACGCCTAAGAATTTGTTTGTGTTTGTTGACGACGACTTGTGATATTTATCTATTTGCTAAACGTGGCGTGGATTTTGTTACCTTAGGCTTTGTCTACCCCACCCCGTAAGGGATAAAGACGTGATATATGTATGTATGTATGTATTCCACTCAGAATCACGAGCTCTTTCCATATCCCTGTAGAAGATAAAAAAAGTCCCGAAATTGTCAAACACTTTATTTCTACCTTTCCGTTACGCCATACAGTGTTTTAGAAAATAGCAAAATAGGAAAAAAACTTAAGGACATTCTTTGTCGCATTAACATTGAAAGAGCTCGTGATACTGAGTAGGAACAACATAAAAATGCTCACTCACTTGTTGGTGAGCCTTGGCTCGTCGAACTCCAGCTTCCCGGGCTGCTTGTATAGGATGTACACGTATCTGTGGATGCCGGTGCCCTCCGGCGGACCGGATCCGATGTATCCGGACAGGACTTCCCCGGCGGCCACGTCGCTGCCGGGGATGTTGCCCACCAGCCAGTGGTGCCACTCGCGGTACACGGGCTCGGGGCCGTCGTAATTGTCAGGGTCTGGAGACAAGAGCAGTAACGTTACAATGGGTAAAAGCCACACCTTAAAATGCCTCAGGGCCGGGCCTGCACTGCATACAGCAGGGCCTATAGGTAGGGTTGCCATACATCCCGTATATAAGGGACTGTAACCGTATTTAAGTATCATGTCCCGTATTATTACCTGTCCCGTTTTTGTCCCGTATTTGTCCCGTTTTATCAATATTTCAATATACACGTATACCATTTTCATTCTTACCTGTCCTATTTGGTAAACAAAATTCTAACCTCCAAACGTCTCTTTTTTGTTATTTTTTAACTATTTCATCGTTAATAAAGGAACTGGAGATAAAATATCAGCAAAATTATGTACAAAATATTACCTTAGGTTTATTTGATAACATAATACACCTTATTCTTTACAAAAAATTGCATATTGAGGTTAAAATTTTGTTTACCAAATAGGACAGGTAAGAATGAAAATGGTATACTAAAGGCTCGAAGCCGAGGGCAGGCGAGAGACGCGCGGGGGCGCGCGTTTGCGAGGAGAGGTGAGGGAGGGGCGGTGCGGGGCGCTCGCTCGCCCGATCGACTATCAATTCAATATGTCCCGTATCAGTTCTCAACAATTATGGCAACCCTACTTATAGGGCACCGAAGAGCCGTTGATGTCGGTCTTTTAAATTGGGGAAATACCTTGACGAATTTGCCTTGCCTCGGGCCATAGAAGTTACGCCTATTTACTAATCTACTCGTATATTTAGTGACTAGATTGGACTCGATCCTAGGCCTCTTAATTGAGACGTGAACCTACATACATACTTACTAACGAGTAGGTACTTATTATAATATGACATACTTACAAGTAAGTAACTATATCCATATACCTAAGAGCCTGTATTTTCTGTGACAGTTTTTATTATATATACGAGTGCTCGTAGGTATATATTATATTTACTTGCAGATTTGCGGATTGGTAAGTATAACTTTACCTATATATTGTTTCTTGTCGTTTTTGAGTTTCTCGACCTCAAGTTTAGTATGAATCATACATATCGAAGCATGATGATGGTGAATGTTATATAATTATGCACAGCGTTGCATCGGTTGACTTGGTTTTTTTCTCACACATTATTTTCACGGTCGATACTGATTTCGTGCAGAAAACTATTATCCAAAAGGGCATTTTGGTGACCTCACTTCATCATGGTCGGTCAAACCGTGAGCGTGACAACATTGTCTATAACATTAAACAATTTAAGAGCACAATAAAATTAACCACGAAACAGTTGATTGCGCAAACGGAATCTAATCCTTACCTATATGAGGCGATAGAAGTAGGTGTGCAAGAAAACAGGCAGGCGCCCGATTTTTAAACGCACGTACTATGTAAAAATGCCACTCGAAAGTGGTGAAAAATTGCGCTAAATTTGAAATGAGGATACCTAGATTTGAAGAAAATTACAGCTCTAATTAATGTGCTTTCAAAAATTGGGCCCCAAAGGGTTAGCTTGGGTCTCTATCAAGATTCCAATTTCATAACGTATTTTACAGTCAAAAAGGCAAATGAGGCGGTCCTTCCCCAATACAAAGGAGTAAGTACAGTCACCAGCATAAATAAGTGATCATTTTTGTACACTGTCGCTTTCAGTCGTTACATGATTTCGTATGGTTTTTCAAACATGACTTTAAAGCAGTGATGGGCAAACTACGGCCCGCGGGCCAACTCCGGCCCGCGAAAGAATTTAATGCGGCCCGCCGGCGTTCCTTCGAATTGGAGTGTTATGGCACAGGATGACGATATTTAGACGGTGCTGCTGTATAAAATAGAATAATAGATGCGAAGGCAAAGGAGCCAGCTAAACTAGCCACGTAGTTCATGCGTCATGTGTCAAAAAAATTGCATTTTTAGTATAATTTTGGCCCTTCTTTGAAATATCTGTGATTTTCTGGCCCGCCATGAAAAAAGTTTGCCCACCACTGCTTTAAAGTGACAAGGTACAAAAGTGATCACTTATTTATGCTGGTGACTGTACATCAACAGATTGGTAGTGTCAAATACTATGGAAACTGTTGCCGTTTCGTTCTGCTAGTGGCGCTGCAAATTTTTCATAGTGAATGAGGGTTTACTCAATCGCGTTTCAGATGTTATTAGTGTCAAACACTTACACCAAAGGCGCTGCAGTCTTACCAGTGAAGACGAGGGTGTAGTAGGAGCCGGCATCAGCATCGTAGGTGACTGTGGGCTGGTCTTTGACCTTGGTGGGAGCCAGCTCGTTGCCATAAGCCGCCTCCACGCCACTCGGGTACTTCAGCTGGAAAGAGACGCCGGATCTTGTTTTAGTCTGAACTCGAAAAACTAAGAGCTCATGGTGTATTTTTACCGACGATCCAGAAAAGCGCTTTTAGGTACAAAACCCTAAATGCCAAAGATTTAGTACAAAAGTAACTGAATTTCGTTTGAAAGGCATTCAAGCAAAAATACACCGTGGGCTGAGAATCATAGATTAGGTATTTAAAAAACACCTCCAGTAGTTTATGTAAAAGAAAACATTGCGAACTTAATTTTTAAGTTATTGTTATTGATGTGGCCTTATTGTACCTAATTATAGTAAGAGGTCATTTAGTCATTATATCTCTTACTCGCATGGAAATGGTAAAAACTAAGGAATACTTACGATCAAGATTACTGACATATATTTTGTCATTTCCAAAAAATAAACCAATACCGTGCCAAATCTGTTAAAAAGTATTACCTAGTGCTTAGATGATTAAAATAAGCTGTGCCTAAAGCGTGGCGAGGACTGACTCTGTTTTTCAAACAATATTATGTACAATGAAATTAACTAAAAAAAAACGTTCACGTTCATAAAGTTTAAATAATTGTTTTATTATACTTTCATTGCGTTTTGTATAGGCCCACAGTAGTCGTGAACAAAACATAAATTGTATAAATTCAACAAATTTAAGCCTAATTAAAATATTCCGCTTGTTAACATTGACTTTGCACCAATTAATGCTTCCTAAGAAGGAAAGGAGAAAGTACAACGCTCCATTCAAAGTTGTCTGTAATGTCCCTAGGGTTCCGTACAAATATTGAACCATATAGCAGTGGCGTGGCGTCCTTAGAACTCGATTCCCACCGGCTTGCCTATTTTAAGGCAGTTGGGTACTTTATTGTGCGGAATTATAGGAAATGGCTAGTTAAATTCCCTTTGGCTTGCTTTCTGATATACTTCACGCCTCGTCACTGCCATATAGGTACCCACTTCACCCACGATGGGCTAGTTTTGTTTTGGTTTATTTACGAATTTATTGTTTCCGTATTTTGAGCTGGAAGATTTTTGTTATAACGATTAAATAAACTAGGTATAATATACAACGTTTAAAAAAAAAAGTACTTAATTCACTTAGTCGCAGCATGATGTTAGGTATAAGTTATTAAAAAAACCTTTCCTCAAACTCTTTTAACTAGGTAATTAAATTACATACTTAGGTACCTACCCATTCACGATTACACATATAGGTTAGGTAACTTCACATATTTATTAAAAAAAAGCAAGTACCTACGTCGTTTGATTATTAAATACGAATTATGTAAATTAATAACAGTGTACTATTGTTATGTAACATTTTATCAGTGTCTAGATAATAACAGTATTTATTAGGACAAAAACAATGGAACGTCTTATTTATGATAAGTAAGCCAATATTCATAAAGAGGCCACAATGATTGCAATTCAAATAAGCAAACAAAGCAACAAAAATAAGTACGTATAAACAGTGGCTCCTATTCAAATAAAATCGCCTTCCTTCAATGAATGGAAAAATAGCATCAAATCATTTTTTTTAGGTTTCAATTGCTATGCTTTATTATTGAAGCTCACACGAACTAAATTTGAAGTATATCGGACTATTGTAAGTGAGTTGAGTTGCACGAATGAGGTACGTGATTATTAAATAAACTTTGACGTGAAATTGCGTACACATCTCGGGGGGTAATAAAGAAAGCCCCAGGTTGCATGTTTATCGCCCTCGCCTTTGGCTCGAGCGACAAGTTCCTGCGATCTCAGACATTCTTTATTTCACCACCCTCAGAGTGTAATGTACAAAAACTAAACTTAAACTTGTCCCAAGATCCTCTGTACTGAGCGGCATTTCTATAGCAGAATTGTACGTGAAGCAGTTGAAATCAGGAAACACCGTAATTTCAACCGGGAGGATGATTTTAAGCTTTCATCTTCGTGGAATCCGGTAATCAGTATGTGTAATCGTCATCAAATATCGTCTCATAAATCGCCGGATGTTGTGAGTGTTGTGTGTCGGTCTGTGGCAACCCTAGTGAAGAAACTAATAATAAAGAGTGCGGGTAGTTAGAAAAACCCGTGCAGCTAGAAGATGTTGATACCCGCCACTTCAGTCCTCTCGAGACCATGGATGCAAAGTCGCGTCCGAAACGTCGAGGTATTTATTTACAAAAATACTTTTTGTTTTTGTTTACGTGATTAAGTCCCGTTCTATTATATAATAATACTTCTATAGGTGTTTTTAATTTATTCTCACGGAACCCTCAACTATATTCTTACATCTTTTTCACATTTAAACTGTAACAAATCATTCTGACCATTAACATGTCAAAAAAGGGAGTGGAAATCAGGGTAATTTCCAAATTTTAAACTCGGCCATGAAACGGGGGGCGACGAAGCATTACGCCCAATAATTTACGTGTCTACATAATAATTAAACACCTTATGGAAATTGGATATGTAGCGAGTTTCCTCAAAGGAGACCGGGAGGCGTTGATTTTTAAATTATACGACTAAATAGAGTTAACGAATTAATAATGAGGTAGTACCAGTACCACTTTACTTTCCGTAATATCTATCTCTCATATTAAATTGTATCGTCATCAACATCATCATCAGCCTATACACGTCCCACTGCTGGGCACAGGCCTCCTCTCAGAATGAGAGGGCTTGGGCTATAGTTCCCACGCGGGCCCAGTGCGGATTGGGAACTTCACACACGCCATTGAATTGCTTCGCAGTTGTGTGCAGGTTTCCTCGCTATGTTTTCCTTCACCGAAAAGCGCGTGGTAAATTTCAAATGAGATATCGCACATAAATTCCGAAAAACTCAGAGGTGCGAGCCCGGGATTCGAACCCGCGACCCTCTGCTTGAGAGGCCACAGGTCAAACCACTAGGCTACCACGGCTTTTTCTTGTATCGTACTGTATATAAAATTGTTCGATAGTACAAACATTTTCGCTTAGTACAAAACGCTATGTGATGCGATGTGACTTACGTAAATAAACTATGTTTTGTGGGTTAATTTGATAAGGCAATCATTAGTTACATAAGCACGCATAGAGGTGATTAGACAGAATTATAGAAGAATCCGATAATCGCAATCGGAAAAACGTAAGAAGTGCAATCAATCACTTTTAATGGGATATTTTATCGCAATTAGATAATTATTTTATTTTTACTTTTGACGTAGGTATCACGTACGCTTTGCACTTGGCCATTTGCATTATCTTCTGCAAAATGTAATTACATAACAAATTTAATTTATTTTAACTATTTTACTTTAAATTTATGTAGGTATGTATTGTATCTTACTACTGACTTAAATATTACATCCTATCATATCTAGTCTTCAACTAGGTACTAATATTTTTATTAAGTTTGTGGTGGATTTATATCCTACTAGCGGTTACCCGCGACTCCGTCTGCGCAGAATTTGCTTATCGCTATCCCGCGGGAACTATGCAATTTTCCGGTATAAAAACTATCATATATCCTTCCTCGGGACTGAAACTATATGTATACCAAATTTCAGCTAAATCGGTCCCGCGGTTTAGGCGTGAAATAGTAACAGATAGACGGCCAGAGATAGTCACTTTCGCATTTATAATATAGCAGTTATTTATATTTAGCTGTTGAAGAAAAGAATTCGTTTATCGATATCCCGCGGGAATTTTCCGGGATAAAAAGTAGCCTATGTGCTATTCCAGACTTTTCTCTATGTGCCGAATTTTATCCAGATTCGTTGCACCGTTCTGGTCTTGCATTGACAATATTAGTTAGAATAGAAGTAGGGATTTAATTCTGCGTGGACTAGAATAGTATAATATTAAGTTCATACAAACAATAGAAAATAACAATTTTGTAGCAAAAAGGGAGACAAATCGAACCGGATATTCATCTACGAGTTGTAACCATAGCTACAGATGACTACCCGGGGTTATTAGTTCCAACATACTTGACAGTATTATCTGTCACCAAAAAAATAATCTTACGTAAACAATCTACAGGTTAGGTTATCAGTCACAGGAATACCTACTTTTTAATCTTCATTGGTACCTCAATGATATGTTAAATGGCACGCCGTCAATACTATTCATGTAATGAACTGTCGCGGTGAATAATGTTACAGACGATAGGCTTCAATATATACCTATACCATTTTCATTCTTACCTGTCCTATTTGGTAAACAAAATTTTAACCTCAATATGCAATTTTTTGTAAAGAATAAGGTGTATTATGTTATCAAATAAACCTGAGGTAATATTTTGTACATAATTTTTCTGATATTTTATCTCCAGTTCCTTTATTAACGATGAAATAATTAAAACAACAAAAATGAGACGTTTGGAGGTTAGAATTTTGTTTACCAAATAGGACAGGTGGGTCAATTTCAACAAGACGCATTTTTTGTATCATTTCGGTGTGATTCCTTATATCTGATATTTTTTTAGATTTTTAAATGCCAAAAGATACTTTAGACTATTTTGTAAGACATATCTGAAAGGGAACCTGAAATCTTAAATAGTTTTCGAGATATTAGAGGTCAAATTTCTATACACACAACTGAATGATAAATGTACACCGGAATGAAAAATAAGTTCCAATGGAATGATAAATGTACACCGGGATGATAATACCAGCCCACTGGAATGATATTTAGACCACCGGAATGAAAGTAAAAAATAGGGTTCCATAATCAAAACTATTATTTTGTATAATTTGATTCCCGAACTAACTCCTGATAACCTGCTGCTGTATAAATCGGTCACAGATTTACAATTACTATGGAGTACTTATTAAGTGTGAGTTGCACAAAGTTAAATCTAATTTTTAAAAAACCCTTTTTGTAGCGTTCCCTGGTGGCCTAAAAGCCTAAACATTATCTAAGAACATGCGCTGGTACAATACTAATACTATACCAAAAACCGCATCGCAATTGGGTAAGTATTTCATTTTAGAAAATATGCTACGGACCCCTTTATAATACTAAAGTGAAGCTACATTTGATTTTACTACACCGGAAACACCGGAATAAAAATGGTGGAATGAGAAACTCGACATAAAAATAAATATTAAAGGAAGGGTAAGAGTCGTGTCGTTAAACTAATTGAACTCTTGAAATTAGGACTATATTTTACGTGACATATATAAATTACAAACAAAAGCAATACAAAATACAAAAACTATGGCTAACTCCGGAATGATTTTTATTTTGTCCCCACACCATGGCGATGATAAAAAAATAAAATTTACTCGACAACGTTCCACAGTAACACACGTCCCATCTCGCTGAGCGCTGCAGTTTGACTATTGCTTGGAGTGCGCGAGAGATGGAGGGGTTTAGGGATCAAACTCGGGAAATAAATCGTTCCCAAAATTTGCCCGCGGAATGAGAGCGTGTCTCAGGACAAATGTATATGCACATATTCAGAGGTTAACAATAAGGTAAAAATCAGGTGATGTGCTTTTTTTGTTACCTGTTTATATGGTAATAAAATAAAGGTAAAAGAAAAATATTGTCACGCATGGTATCCGAATTATCCGGCATTTTGTAACTAAAACCGGCTCCGGGACAACCCACCTTGATGAGAAATATGGTCTAAATATATATTTATAAATGATTAAATAACATAATATTTTAATTTTAGCTGTTGCCCGAGGTAGACAATAGGGGGCTGTTTCCTAAAAAAAATTGTTCTACATTATCAAAGCCTTCTGCACCTGCGTTTTCAGTCTTGCCATCAAAATTTACTGCTTGGGAAATTGACCCAGGTAAGAATGAAAATGGTATATCTCTAAGTAATACTTCGCACGGTAAATCTTTTTGGTTCATATAGAACGACCGCTTAAAAAAATCCTCGGCCGCGCGGGTAAAGGGGCGCGGGGAAGGTGACAAAGGGGACCATTTCAAGCGTTATTTTTAAAATATACTCACTGCAAAAAAAATCCAAACATCATCATCCTAAGTATATATGATAATGTTTTAAACTTCCGCGATTTTCACTCGTGTTTAAAATATGATTGTCGAGACTTAACCGCGTAAAAATTGTTTTATTTACCTTAACGTTTCGACCACGATGCAGTTAAGTCCCGACAATAATACTTTATATATACTTCGACATGTTTGCTTGACTGCCTCATAAAGGACTTAAATGAGAGGACTGTGTAAAGTCTCTAATACGCGTGCTCAGTCCAAATTTATAAGCTTCACAGTTCACACACACCACTGAACAGAACACTGAAAAGGCAGGTTTTCATGCGAAAAAAATAATAATTTTGACATAGTTACTTACCTAATAAAATCTAACTAATATTATAAATGCGAAAGTATAGATAGATGGATGGATGGATGATTTTTGTTACTCAATCACTCCAGAACGGCCCAACGAATCTGGATGAAATTTGGCACATAGATAGAGAAAAATCTGGAATAGCACATGGGCTACTTTTTATCCCGGAAAATTGCGTACTTCCCGCGGGATAGCGATAAACGTATTCTTTGCAGACGAAGTCGATGGCAACAGCTAGCTCAATCTAAAATGTATTATGGGACTTACCCCGATGGTGGCCGTGGGTGCCGTGGGGATCACATCCGGCACAATCTTGCTGGACTCAAACGCGCTCGCTACCAGAGACATGGTTATCTATACCGTTTAGAAACACAAATGTTTATATATCAAAATCTCATCAAATCTCATCATAAATTTGTAAAAGAGTATTTACAGAGGTCTGTCTAATTTTTTATTAGCTGAGCACTTTGAAGTTTTCTTGACTTTGTAGAAAACTGCTCGAAAGGAGAGTTTCCTTAGAATTTTACCCGATCTTGATTATGTACAGTCACCAGCATAAATAAGTGATCACTTTTGTACCTTGTCACTTAAAGTCATGTTTGAAAAACCATACGAAAGCATGTTACGACTGAAAGCGACAAGGTACAAAAATGATCACTTATTTATTCTGGTGACTGTACTATGACTTATTAATTGTAGAAAGGAATTATGAAAACTCGAATGGTTGAGTTTTTCTTTTAATACCCATTCAAAATGTAAATGCGTTTACCCGGTATACAGCACTTGAGACTACATAGTCTTAAAATACTTAAAGATACATCTATAAGTAGTGAAATATTTATATCTTCTTAAGTACACAGTTTCCTACTAGATTCCCTTCAATTTTAAAGCCACCTACCTGTTTCTTGGGCGATCAAAACAACACTGAACGCCGTGTAATAACATCGTACATAATTTTACCGATAACCACACATTCGCAAACCGCAAAGCAATGTCCACATAGGTACGGTATTAACATACATGAATGTTTTTTTTTTTTTGTATTTTGTGCACGGAATTTTATCGGGTCGTCTAAATATACGCCAGTTTTTATCTGTGGAAGAGTTGACTAAAAGCTTCACACGTTGAGAAATATCTGTTTAAAACTCTAGAAAATACCTACATTCATACATACACATACTTATAAAGAAAATATTGCCTTGACCTCCATTTTTTGACAGAACAAGAGTATTTACGTACATCATCACTACATAGTATAAAACAAAGTCGCTTTATCTGTCCCTATGTCCCTATGTATGCAAATCTTTAAAACTACGCAACGGATTTTGATGCGGTTTTTTTTAATAGATAGAGTGAATCAAGAGGAAGGTTTATATGTATAATACATGCATAATATACCGTGCGAAGCCGGGGCGGATCGCTAGTAAGTAATAAATTCAATTTAAGTTTCTGAATCGATTAATTATTAGGCTGTTTTGGTCAAAGTCGAAGAGGTAGGTATTGGTATTTTTTGTATTCGGAAAGGTATTAGCAAATAAGACAGTTAATCTAAATTATCACACCGAGTCTTAGAAACATGCTAAAATCGATCTTCTCAATTATTATTTTTTAATTTCTGTTGGATATATTTTCTTTTTTAGTTCTTACCCCGATAACACACGACACATTCTAATGAATGCAATCGCAAAACTAGTACGCTGCGCAATACAAACAGACACACTCGGAAGAGGTACCTATGACACCTAATGACCTGGGGCCTTACCATGTCGTCTTAATGCGATTCAGTTTAGGTTCGCCCGCTGTCAGATTCATACTAAAAGTGACAGCTAAAACTTGAACTGAGTCGGAATTAGGACGTCATGGTAAGGCCCCTGACATGTTATAGGTAGTACATAAAACTTATTAATAGATGACGTGAAAATTTTTTGTAACAGGTCTTAGAAAAAAAAAAGAAAATAATTATTTAACAAAAACTCTTTTATTGTTTCAAACAAGTCTAAGAAAATAGATACTAGAATTAATTAACAAACCAAACAAATAAATCTTAAAAACATGAAGAAAAATACGCATTTATGAAAATAGAGCATTAAAATTACTATATTTTATTTTAATCCTAATTTACTTAAGTTTTTGCTAAACTATGAATAGTAATCAATGACTTTTCACTTAAATCAAGCCCTTAATTTAGAATTTTATCCATATATTTGTGCCATCACAGTCACGCTCCCAATTTCACATACTCAGTACTTTAAGGCATTTAACATTAAGCAGATCTTTCGTCGCCCAACACATTCACACGTTTTACAGGGAACCAACTATGCCATACTCTTAAAGTCTCAAATCTCGGCCGAAAATGAGACGAAGAATTTTTCGGCGTTACATCCTCTCAAATTGTGTTGTCATTTTCAAACAAATGTTTAATTAATTCAATTCGAAAATTAGATAAGTTCAAATAATGTTTTCTACTTTCATTAACGTGAATATGCACAATTTCTATTAAATCATAACGAGCAATAGTAATTCGTTAAGCGACGAGACTGCTATGAGACTATTGGCTGAGATTAGCCGAGTTTGAGATCTTGATGTCGGTCAGACTTTTACAGAATGAAGAACATATGTATACGGGCGTGTAGCAGCGAAAGATCGGCGGCGGAAGATCCGTTTAGTAGTTCCAAATATTTCTTACACACATTTCTATTCAGTCAACCGCACTTAGCAAGTCATTGAAAAAGTCCTCAAAATATAGACTCGCCTGTCAAATTTTAAAGAAAGCATTAAGCTTCGACTAGGAATCACACAAGCAATTTAGATCCAAATCTTATTCAGTTTGAAAAATAACTATAACTATACTCTGGCTTATCATAAATATTCGTGTAGAATACATAAATAACAATCCGTTTCTCTATTTTGATCCGAAATTGTCCGACAGCAATCTCTCTCACAAAGATTGGTGGCATTTCTGTGTTCAACAAAAGGTTGTGTTATTGGGTTTTCATATGGTTAAGTCGACTGCCCAATGGAAGTCCATTGATATGGGTTAGAATAGGGGAGTTTTCCAGCCTCCGAAACAGTTTGTATACTGCCTTGGTCGAATTATCTAATAAAATGTCACAAGATACCACAGTTCCAACCAAACCTCTATGGGAAGATCGACACAGCCATGCAGAAACCACTTTCAAAGCCACGGGGAGGAAAGGCGTCCATGACCAAATATGGATCCACTCAGATTACTACCATTTTTTATAACCTTCAAATTATTTAAAAGTTGCACAAATTCGAAGATGTGTTTACAAGGGAAAAGTTAAAAAGCGACTTGGTTTGGGCAAAAGTTCGTTAGATGACTCATACACAGAATTTTGTTCGCATCGACATTGTGAGAATCTACAGTTTACAGGCTATTATTTTTGACAGGTACTTAAATTTTTATCCGCACGTACGGCATCTGACCAAGTTTTAACACATTCAAAGAAAACATAAGATTTATGGGCTCAAGTCCTCTCAAAGCGCTAGAATTTTATTTTCGTAGGAAAAACATGTTCTGTGTATATGACCAAGATAGCATAGTTGAGCTCTTGCTCTGCACGAGCTAACGATCGTGTATGAAAAGACGTAAATGGATTAAAGATTTCGCGCTAAGATTAAGTAAGTAAGTAAGTGTAGGTTTGCGTATTGCTTAATTTCATTAATAATGCCCAGTAAAAAGTTGATCACTAATTTTTCCATCTTTGCAGCTTATAGCATATTATCAAAACAGATCGAATTAAAACAATAAAGTCCATATCTTAAGAGCTGATAATGTTAACATACATACGTATATAAAATTATGATTTAGATAGAGTAAATATAGAAATTAATAACGTCCACAAGCAATTATCTCATTAAAAGTAGTTACATAAAGTATTTGTGCAATATAATGCGTAACATATTGCGAAATAATTACACAGCAAAACATTATGAAAATAAATAGCTGCTTATATCAACATTGCATATACCTAAATAGTACACAACACGCAAAGTATTTTGACTAAAAGCGAAGAACAAGAAAAATATTCTCGAATTTATACAATTTTATTTACACTGTGTCCCGGCCTAGCCTTGTCTTAAAATTAAACTAAAATACGAAATTAAACCACTTGGACTGTAGCAAACGCGCTGAATGTAACTTTCTTTGGGGGTTCAGCGCTGCAAGTCCTCACTACCGACCTCTTCGAACCATCATGGCCGCCCCTAGTCTTCAGTACTGGCTTCAGATTCGCCACATCATTGTGCGACTGAGCTTTGAACCTTCCGATGGTATTACTCGGGCTACCCAAGTCCCTCAACTTATTCGTGAGGCCAGTGATCCTATGGGATATGTTAGAATAGTTGGTCTTCTTCGGTTCGTTTTTGCTCTTCGGCTCGCTTAGCTTCATTGGGAGGTCTAGGTTCGTCAGTGACGTGTACTTGCGATGGTCTGTGTTGATGTTCCTCTTGATTTCCGTCGCTGGTCGAGGCAGCCTTGGCGGTCTTTGGAGGAAATTATTAGGCCTGAAGGGCAGCGGGGTGAGTTTTGGTTTAGGGTCACTGGCTAGCCTGTAGTATTGGGGGACCGGGTCGATTCTCGGTGGTTTCCTGAGGGTTAGAGCCATAGCCATTTTTGTGGGACGCGCGAGGCTGTCGAAGGCTGTGGTGGAGAACTGAGAGCGGCTGCTCCGCCATTCTTCTCGGTCTGACTCGTAGCCGGTAG
Organism: Pandemis heparana; assembly: GCA_963854515.1. Taxonomy (NCBI): domain Eukaryota; kingdom Metazoa; phylum Arthropoda; class Insecta; order Lepidoptera; family Tortricidae; genus Pandemis; species Pandemis heparana. The sequence continues at coordinate 11,182,832 of OY978022.1, read as the reverse complement.
TCACTGGAAAACAAAGAAAATTTGGATTTTAATTACACTGCAGACTTAACGTGGACGTGCAAAATGCCCGAAAGAGTCAAGATTATCAGGTTGGGCTGAAGATAAGGGTTACATTTTTGTGGTCTTTTATCGATGTCCGATTAAATTGCAAAGATTTGATTTATTTATGTTCTCGTATTATCCGTTGTTATGTGTTTTGTCCGTCGAGACTTATACCGGTACTATGAATTAAAAAAAAACGAATTAGCCAAAGGTTACTGCTTCTCAATCATTCTGTATACAAAATACCTTATACGAGTACAGTATCCGGTCATAATTGCACATCGGACTTCTCGGCTAATTTTGGTTTCGTAGAGCGTTGTCTAGCTCTAATTTAAGTGACTGCAATTGTCTATTTCCAAAGACCGAAGTGCGATTTTTATGTCCGGGTACTTTGTCTGTGGTGGTAAGGTCAACTTGGTATTTCCCAAAACGATTCCTTATTTCAGTACTTAACCTATTCCTTGTCTACTTCTTATAGGGAACCGCGCGGTATGTCAAATCTTAGGGTGCGTAATCCATAAAGTTTTAAATGTATAATGTGTTAAAATACATAATGGTTCAAAATATATAATGCGACTTACTCAGAAAATTGCAAATTAACAGAATTGCTATAAACTAAACCTAACCTAACCTAAACCAATTTATAGATCACGTTATAAAAAAAACATATACCTAATAGTTTCACAGAAAACGGCATTAAGTACCTACCTATATATTTTGAACTATAATGCATTTTAACCCATTATAAATTTTAAACTTTATATATATTCTGATCCGCTCTCCAGATCTTAGACTAGGTACGCCAAGCAAATTAGTTGAGCTATATACACACGCACATAAGCGAGCCGTAATGTTGACCAGCCTCAATTTCCTATTTACAAAACCACCAAAAAACACTTAATTAAATACTGCATTTCCCTGTTAAATAATAATTACGCAAGTGTACTCTCCTAGTAATTATAGTAACGCTTGCTCAAGGTATTTTCCCATGAAAGCGATGCCAAATCATTGTGATCATGATCAAAGTGCGTTTTATAAAATTAAACATCTTAAAATAAACCATCGTGCGTCAACAGTGATTTTAATTTAATCTAATTGCATACACTGCGTTTCCAAATGTGCTTAGTCCGTAGACATTGACGGATTGCACCGCGATATACCTAAACGCATTGACTCCAATACAAATTGAAGAACTAAATCCAGCCAATTACATCAGAAACACTCAAAATTCTAACCACGGCCTTCCGTACTGCATGCGTAATTTGAATAAAACCTTGGGGGCTCTTGCAAGCGTTTTTGCATCACCGAAATAGGCTGACAAATATTGATTCAGTACAAACATGAAGATGAAGTTAGCTTTTAATAGAGGATAATTTATAACACTGATAGCCTCACATACTTCCTATGGCCTCTGCTTGCTACCCGTTTCTTTATCCTTAGATTTGCTTCCTTATGCCATCTTTCTGGTACTATAAATTATTTTAGCGAAACCGGTTCAGTAAACGGCATTGCAAAAAACTCGTACTTCAATTTACTGATGCTAAAGATATTTAGATAAAAATCCAGACAAAAACATCTTTAAAAAAATACTACTCTTTACAAGTTCATGTTTTTAATTTCCAAGATATTATTATTATTATTCATTAAATTATGTACCTACCTATTATTTTCAAAGTAGAGTAGGTATGTAGGTATGACAATAAGTAGAAGTTTAATGAGGGCGCCACTTTCCTCGGAACTGTTACAATATTTATGCCATGCATGCATTTTTTTAAATTATTATTGTTATCTATTGTATAAACTCGCTGTAAAGAATTTTTGATATAAAATACTGCATTTTTATGTGGTGTCAATTAAGAGTATTTATATTGTATTGATATTGTACGAAATATTTTTGTGCTACATTCATCAGTCTTTACCTTATTGACATTCTTTATTTATTTGCTCGCTTCGATAAAGGTAAGCAATAAAAAATATAAAAATAATTTGCGAATTTAAATTTCTAACACTTTCATCTTCAATTTAGAAATATTTTGAAATAAAAGATTTAAGCACCTAAACAAAATGGATAACTTAACATTGCTCATCGAGTAGGTATTCAGATAATTTAGCATCAACTACTTGTGAAACTAATAATAGCAATAAGCTTCAATTGCTAAACTCAGACTTTTTTGACATTTTCGAACAAAGAAGCGACAAATTGGCCAATCCAATAGTGCAATCGAGATGTATTCAAAGATATGGTAACCTATCATCAATGAACTTATAGATAGATAGGTTAAAAAGATAGTGAAAGAATAGCCAGGTCATAGGCTCTTGCCTATGCCTAATATCGTTAACGCAGGTGGCGTGCAATTTCTAGGGCAAGGGTGTGTTGCAACCATAATACATATTATATGTTTGTAACTTTTGGAAATGCATTTTAGCGTAATTTGTGTCGAAAATCAATTCCATGGACTTAATTTTGCAAGAAATCGAAACAAATTATCTTATTTGCGTAAAAAAGACCATTTTATTTTTATATCTTTCTAGAGATAAGTTGACAAGTTCGCAACACCAAATGATTTCACGGGTGTTCGTTACATTTATTTATAAATTGAATTTATGAAACGAGACTAAATTGCGTAAAGAGCCGCTACTTAGCGTAACTTAATATTTGCTAAGAATAAGTAAACAAGAACTGATCGGTCTTTTGAGTGATTTCCAAACTTTATCAATTAGCTTCTGGCCGCGACTTCTTGCGTAGAATTGATACACATAAACCTTCCTCTTGAATCACTCTATATCTATTAAAAAAACCGCATCAAAATCCGTTGCGTAGTTTTAAAGACCTAAGAATCTAAACAGGAACAGACAGCGAAAAACGACTTTGTTTTATACTATGTAGTGATTAATGATTAGGTATTCTGTTGTTTAAATTCACAGTTTTAGGTTAGGTACTGTATTTTCTTCGCCTGTAAGTAGGTATTTACTTGTAGCGTCAGATTAGATGTAATTGCTAAAAAATAATAAATAGGTACCTACCTACAATATTTAAAAAAATGACTTATAAGATTTGACCCAATAAAACAAACAGAGTACCTAGACCTACACACGCAGTGATTCCAAATTAAACAGAAACTTGCGAAAAATATGGCACATGTCGCCTCTGTCTTGTGATTATTTGGGAACACTGGTCATTCCAGAAAAACAAGGACGAAGTTAAAAATGATATCATCAAAGCACGCAACACTATAAATATCGTAACTCATTGCATTATAATTGGTTCATTAAAAAAGTATTGACCTCTGCACTCGAGTTTTTTTTTTCTTAAACTTGACCTCGAAACACGCGATAGGCATGAAACAATGAAGAGTGTTTTGTTTTGAATTCACTTGTTTATCGCTATTGTTTAAAAACTGATACGTACATTGTTTGAAGTTTCGTAGTCTATTTCACTTATGATTAGCATCCGCTAATTAGGCTTTTCGGATTGATAAAATACTAGCTGTTGCCAGCGACTTCGTCTGCAAATAGTTCGTTTATCGCTATCCCGCGGGAACTACGGAATTTTCCGGGATAAAAAGTAGGCTATGTGCTACTCCAAACTTTTCTCTATCTATGTGCCGAATTTCATCCAGATTCGTTGGGCCGTTCTGACGTGATTGAGTAACAAATAAACATCCATCCATCCATCCATACTTTCGCATTTATAATATTAGTTAAATTATAAAATACTAGCTGTTGCCAGCGACTTCGTCTGCAAAGAATTCGTTTATCGCTATCCCGCGGGAACTACGCAATTTTCCGGGATAAAAAGTAGCCTATGTGCTATTCCAGACTTTTCTCTAACTATGTGCCAAATTTCACCCAGATCCGTTGGGCCGTTCTGTCGTGATTGAGTAACAAACAAACAAACATCCATCCATCCATCCATCCATCCATCCATACTTTCGCATTTATAATATTAGTTAGATAACAATAAATTAATAACATAAATCTAACTAATATTATAAATGCGAAAGTATGGATGGATGGATGGATGGATGGATGGATGTTTGTTTGTATGTTACTCAATCACGACAGAACGGCCCGACGGATCTGGGTGAAATTTGGCACATAGTTAGAGAAAAGTCTGGAATAGCACATAGGCTACTTTTTATCCCGGAAAATTGCGTAGTTCCCGCGGGATAGCGATAAACGAATTCTTTGCAGACGAAATCGCTGGCAACAGCTAGTATTTTATAATTTAACTAATATTATAAATGCGAAAGTATGGATGGATGGATGGATGTTTATTTGTTACTCAATCACGTCAGAACGGCCCAACGAATCTGGATGAAATTCGGCACATAGATAGAGAAAAGTTTGGAGTAGCACATAGCCTACTTTTTATCCCGGAAAATTCCGTAGTTCCCGCGGGATAGCGATAAACGAACTATTTGCAGACGAAGTCGCTGGCAACAGCTAGTATAAAATATATACGTCCCACTGCTGGGCACAGGCATCCTCTCGTAATGAGAGTGCTTGGGCTATAGTTCCCACGCGGGCCCAGTGCGGATTGGGAACTTCACACACACCATTGAATAGCTTCGCAGATGTGTGCAGGTGTCCTCACGATGTGTTCTTACACCGAAACCTCATGATAATTTTCAAATGTAATTTCGCACAAAATTCCGAAAACTCTGAGGTGCGAGCCCGGGAATCGAACCCACGATCCTCTGCTTGAGGCTTTTAAATAAATATTAAAATATAACGTTCGAGTTAAACAATTTTTTATATGCCGATCTCGAACGTAATAGAAATGTCAACCGGTTCTCTGAACTCTACCATCTAGTGATATTTTGTGCCAGAAAAACCTCTTTAAAATCTATATTTGAATTATTATATTTTATGTTTATTTTATGATTTGTTATTTATTATATTCAGATAACTAGGTACGCTCTATATTGTGGCTTTCACGCCTGTAATTTTAAACTCACTCGTTGTCGGTCCCTCGCTTAATACTCCTCTCATCTACTTAAAGGTTGACTGGTAGAGATTCCTTATAGGTATAAGTTCGCCTTTGTGCATATATTATTGTTGTTTATATTTTTTTGTGAGTTGTATCTGTTTCTTTATATTTGTACAATAATTCTTTACTTATATACTTACTTACTGACTTAAAATCACACATCACATTGTCACTACAATCTAACAACGACGCTTGCGCGTATCCTGTTTTTACGCATAAGAGTACGTGTTCATTAGGAAAAAGAAGAGAGTCGACCACACTTTATTAAATTTCAAAAGCGGCTAGAGGCGCGGATTTTAACAAATGCGATTGGTCGAATTCTGCATTTTGTACATTTAAATTGCATAGTTTCCAAGCGTCAAGTTAATACGCATACAAAAAGATTAGTTACTAAGGTGTCATAATTTATTAAATATTCGTGTCACTAGTAACCATAGAGCCAACGTACTAATAGAGGGGAAACGTCATAAATATTATACATCATATGAAAAAAATGAGCCAAGTCGAAATTGGCGATTAATGCACTCTGATTGTCCAGTTGAAGGTTAAGCAGGTCACTAGAGTTAATCAGGCAACTTTTAGTTATAATAATAATAATAAGAATAATAAATCAACAATAATAAACATAGTAACTAAGAAATAAAAAGTTGGGACAATGGGTCCCAGTCTCAGCGTGTGCTGGGCTTGTTTGCCCAGCGTTGGTTTTCAGACTGGTCCCTGTGTGGACGGCTGGTTGCAGCGCGCATCACATTTAGGTACCTACTTATACATAATATACTTAATCAAAATTGTATTTTTGTTAATGAAAGAAAGAAAGTAAGTTCCATGTAAGAGATAAAGGATTTACAATCGTGAAAAAATAATGTTAGTATGGCATTAGTGGAAATAAACTGAAGTTTTGCCATAATAGGATAGCCCTATTGCCTCTCTGTTTGTTTAATTCCTCTATGCCTGTAACTGAACACGCGTCGGCGGCGCGTGAAGGGCGACTCCCGCGCAGGTGTAGTTTACACTGTTTCCTTATACGTGCGTATTAGTGCCTGACGGTGGGAATAGAACATGGACTAGCTTCGACATGCGAATTATACTTATTTCTTTATCTAACTTTATAGTCGACATTAAGGCGCTGTCAACAGCAAATGACCTGGAGCAGCGCCACTCTTCACACATACGGTTCACGTGCCTGTTAGTGAAAGAGAAGAAACTATTCCGGCAGCTTGGCGCGCGTCTAAAATCTTGCAAATAAGACACAAATCATAAGAAATAAACAAAAGTATGGATTATTTGTGAAATATGACTCTTTAGCCGTTTAGGTGTGAATATGTTGACTTTATGGTTTTAATTGCAGACCCATACGTCGAAAAAATAAAGACATAGAACCGTTTAATGATGATTTTAAGACCAATCTTTGCAATTATTTTCTATCAAGCCGATTTTGTTCAATTATGTATCGAGCCCGTCTAGCGTGTTTGAAATATGATGAAAATTAACATTATATTTTTTTTTGTATTTTTTTGTGTGCAGTTTTTCTTAAAAAAGTGTTTAAATAACATCAATTTCAACAAAATTAGGTGTTGTCAGCCAGTTAATGAGAAAAGGAGTAAGTAGGTGGTTGAATTAAAGGGCACATAAATTTAAAGACGTTGCATTTAATTAAAAGACGTTGACCTTTTAAAGACGTTGTCATCCATGCTGGTCTGGGAGCAAAGAAAAATAAGCATACAATACATCAGCTGCATTAGTACTGTTATTCTTCGATAGTTTACTCTGGATACAATAATGTTTTTATATATTTTGAGCCGGCGTTTCGAATCAATGGTGTATCTAGGTACCTATAATAGTTCTTAATAACACACAAGACATGTTTTTGTTTGCTCTAAACTGATCAGCGATTGACCCTATCGCTACTATACCATGGCACGGTTAAGTATTGTATGTGTAACATGGGTGAGTACAGTCAAGTCAAGGGCATAAATATTGATACAGCCATCATGTCAAGTATGTATCACCGGCTTTATTGTTTGTAGCATAGAGGTGTATAGATTTTTTTGACGTTACATGTATCTATACTCAAGAGCAAAAATAACGTGTCACTTTTCATAGAACCTTGTATGCAAAGTGGCCCGTTAATTTTGCTCGTCAGTGTATTTATGCGTTATGCCCTTGACTACATGGTTCTGATCATTCGAAACAACTGTTCAACTCCGAGCCTTTAACGATGGGTAGATACACAACAGTCTATTACGCTAAATCCTCATTGAAATGGCGTCACTCAAACATAAAACTGAATAGGCAAACCAATGCTGCGTGGTTTGTGTCGAAACAAATATGTAGGCACTAATATTTCTAAATGTGCATATCTATAAAGATATGCAGTGATATCGGTCAATTGCAACTGTAAATTATGACATGAAAAAACGCTCTATGATAAATATTTTAATATTCTGTGTGAATGAATATGGTAGATATTATGGAAACTGAAATCAATGCCAAGTAACTATGTTATTATAATATGCTTAATGAACATTCGATTTCAAAATTAAACTAATATTATAAATGCGAAAGTATGGATGGATGGATCGATGTTTGTTTGTTACTTAATCACGCCAGAACGGCCCAACGGATCTGGATGAAATTTGGCACATAGATAGAGAAAAGTCTGGAATAGCACATGGGCTACATTTTATCCCGGAAAATTGCGTAGTTCCCGCGGGATAGCGATAAACGAATTCTTTGCAGACGAAGTAGCTGGCAACAGCTAGTAATCGTATAATTATGAAAAAACGTACGTGTGAGTGTTTTATACTATTAAATGAAGCTACCCACTTGTAAATTTTTTAGAACAAATAAAATATTTCATTACAAGTTGGTTAGTGGCCAAATACGAATCCCAAGATTTCACTACACGTGAAGATATCCAGCGTTTTGAGAGTTTGTTTGATTCCGTCAGTCATTTTTCTCTGACGAAATACTGTTACTAGAGACGATGCTTGAATTTGTAAATATTATAGGTTTAAGAAGGTTATTTTAAAGTTTTGACTGTTTGTTTTAATTATGTTGTTAAATTGTTATTAGAAATAAAAATGCGTCGGTTAATGTCAATGCTTAGTGCTAGTTTTTTGTGGAAAAAGTCAGTACCAATCCTGGGTCTGATTATGTCGAAGATAATGTGACGTGTCTTTCTACTCTGATGTGATAATAATCGTGGGTGGATGACGCGTTCTACCCGAATGGTCGGCGCTTGGTTGGTTCAGCTAGAAATTCATCGAATATTCGCTTCCATGAATACTGCATGATATTCAGTGGCCAGTCATGTCCGTAATTACAGACAGCATTCAACTTCACCATAAAATTTAAGTATTGTAGCGTTACTTTATGCATTCGATTGTTAATGTTGACATTAAAGTACGAGTAAGTAACGGTTTTACTTAGTTCGTTGTTAGACAGGGCCAATAAATGGGAGTTAAAATTACTGTATTTTCCCACTTACGTCAAAACATTCATAATAGATTGTTGTACTGTGACTATTGACGGTCTATGGAACTTTATTACGCTGCTCTATGATATTGGTGCTATTGTGTAGAATATTTGTAAGCTATTCTATTAAAATAGACGCCACTAGAACCGCGCTATATTGTGGAGTGTAGTATTCGTATTATGTCCACGGTTTTATAACAAGGGACTACGACTAGTGAAAGATATATGTATTGAGTACTTCCTGTCGCCCGCAAGTCCGTCCGCGCAGATTAAAAAAATATAGCCTCTCTTCATACATGCTCTTCGGTTTAGGGCATTTTTTTAGTACATAATTTTCCCGCGAATAGCCGTTGTTGATTCTGCCAGAAAGCGGAGAGAGCGTGTTTCTACAAACATCCGCGACCAGACGCAGTGCTGCGCTCAAACAATCGATTATCGCTTGTTTGTCTAGCCCTTCCCTAATGTGCAATAAGAAATAATTATGCAAATTTACTAATTGCCAGCTTTTAAAATTTTACGTAAAACATAATGAATCTAACCAACATTGTAAATGCGAAAGTATGGATGGATGGATGGATGGACTGATGGATGTTTGTTTGTTACTCAATCAGACCAGAACGGCCCAACGAATCTGGATGATATTCGGCACATACCTAGATAGAGAAAAGTCTGTAATAGCACATAGGCTATTTTAACCCCGGAAAATTCCCGCGGGATAGCGATAAACGAATTCTTTGCAGACGAAGTCGCGGGCAACAGCTAGTATGATTATAAATTTGCATTACCACACGTAAGATCTTGTATTTTAAACGAAGTTATGAACTTTTTTTTTAACCGCACATAAAATAAAATAAACATAAAATATGTGTGTGTACCTACTTACTAACTTTATATTAAAAAACGAAAAGTAGGCAAGCCCCGAGAGTGCTGCAAGAGAATTTTGTTAAGATTAAAGTAAATTAAATATATTTGTAAGTAAGTAGGTAAGTAAGTAAATGCTTTATTTGTGACTTCATTTTGAATCCAAAATGACGACAAGAAACTAATACAAAGAGTGTTGAAACACACTAACCCAACCGTCTCCTCCAGATCAATTTTAAGACCCATTGAATACAAATATATATCATCAAGACGACATCCTATAAAAAATATTTATGAGCAATGAACAACTCACATAAAACCGCCACCTGCATTGAGTATGGCTCAACCACACAAGTGCGTTACAAGAAATGACATATTGCCCGAGTACAAGCAAAATCATCCAACACACGTAACCGAATAGTCAATACTTGAAGCTAGTGCTCCATCAGACGTCTTTATTAGCTATTCAGTTGCAGAAGCGACCGTTCCACTTTAAGATTTGCACACGAACTCTTGCAATCGCTAGAGAAATGACGAAGTTGGAGGAAAAGCAACTGCTTGGCTAATTTGAAGAACGATTGAATTAACAATGTATTCCGTGCCACTCAGAGACAATGAAATGCTTTAATAAATTTTTGATGCATCAAGCCATCAAGCGTCTGTCAAAATATTATTGCTAGTGAATTCTGAATTGGCATGGATTAGAGTCTAATCCATCCGTCTAATCAATTGACGGTCAATATGATCATATAATCCATGGATATCGCGATCAGTACCACGAAATATTAATGCGTATCGCAGTGAATCCAGTTGTTTTGAAAACCACGTGTCTAAAATTATCACGATAATATTTACCGTCCAATCCCATTACCATTTATAAATATTTGCATTCGACTAAAGAAACCAGAGTTCAAACTAAAAAGTTCAAAGATTGTTTGCTCAAATTTGTCACGGCTCCAAAAATTATCCACCGTATAATCCGTATTACAAATAATAACTCTGGTACCGATTACGCATCATTGGTTCCAATCCCATAGCTTCGTGATGTGTCGAAACCGCAAATTACTGACTGTGGATTGAATGAATTGGTTGCGCCAATTTAATTTAAAAATACTGCCTTCACAGACTTGAAGTTCTTCGATGTAATGCTTTCTTTCCTAATTTTCCATTTAGGTTATTTTCTCATGAATACTTGGTAACATAATATACTCACGGGCAAAAATAACAGATCGCTTTCCGCACAAAGTCGTATGAAAAGCTCGTGTCGGATAAGAAATCGGAGGCATTATTAAATCATGACACTATAATAAGATACTACATAATATCAGTAAATCCAAGCACTCAAAAACACAAATGACGTAAACTTTAACACGTATTGTATCCTATGAAATAATTTAAACGTAACCTTGTGTCCGCGCATAAACACTTCAATCTTGTTATGGTCATCTTATTAGAATCAGTAAATTCTTTGCCTACTGTTTGACACGTATTTTTATAGCAAATGATGGGTGTGTTAGCCGTATTAGACCATGTAGTTAAAGCTCAAATAATTAAGACGCACAAGCTTATAATTATGCTGTATAGGAATTCGGGGCCCTTAGCATTACTTGTACCAATGTATTTACTAATGTATTGATGGTCCCACTTCCTAGAACCATCTCCCGAGAGACCTATTTATACGTTAATGAAGCGAAATAACATAATGGCATAAGCCAGTTAATTTGGTTTAGATAATGTCGCAAGTTCTGAAATATACCAGATGATTGCATCTTCAAGGTTATCGCGCCAAGAGAAGTACAAACATTGCACTGTAAATGTGCATTATGATGTGCCTTCGGAGTTTCGTATCGCTGTTTTTCTGCTCATAGCAACGGTTAGATATTAGAATCATTACCTCGTACTGAACATTATGTATTATAACTTAGGTACCTACGTTCAAATTTTGTTTGGGACCACCTAGGTACTCTATCGTGGACCAGAAATATCAATTGCGCACAGGATAGAGTTTAGACTCTAGGTGTTTTATAAACGTAACGGACTGTTCTTTCTTGGGCATGTAACGGACTAAAAAGTAAAACTTATTTTGAAATACTTTGTCAACCAACCCAACCGGTCTGGACATCTTAACATAAAAACCTAAATTGACTTAAACATAAACGAAATCCAAATAAACCTGTGAGGTCAACAAATGACATGACTACCACAGATTACGTGCACGACCAGGGTTGCCAGATGTCAGCTAACTCAATTCGCCAAATTTTGACTACCGAGTAGCCTAAATCGCCTTATATGTTTTTTTTTTCAAGTAGCCTAATTCGCCTAAAATTTTGAGCTAAGCAGATAAAGAAGAAACGTAAAAAAAATACAACGTAAAGCAATCAATATTTATATTTTAAAATTATCGTTTAATGATAGTGATATAGTAAGTAATAGTAGATACCATTTAATGATGGTCATGGTATAATAAAATACTTCTCATCGTCTTAGACCATGGTGATGGTGAGCTTCTGCAGAGCCTCCATTGTAGGTTTTCGCATATATATAAGAACTTTTTGGACACGTTCACCTATTATGGAATAATTGGCAGCGCCACTTGCGCATCAAAACGGCAACCAACTTACACTAGAGGCTCAGTGTAAGTTTTAGTCACGACAAACGTCTCGAACGCGTTCACGTAAACGTCTCAATTACTATGGAAAAATTGGCAGCGCTACTTGCGGATTGAAACGGCAACAAACTGAGCCTCTAGTGTAAGTTTTCACACAAACAAACGTCTCGAACGCGTTCACGTAAACGTCTCAATTACTATGGAAAAATTGGCAGCGCTACTTGCGGATTGAAACGGCAACAAACTGAGCCTCTAGTGTAAGTTTTCACACAAACAAACGTCTCGAACGCGTTCACGTAAACGTCTCAATTACTATGGAAAAATTGGCAGCGCTACTTGCGGATTGAAACGGCAACAAACTGAGCCTCTAGTGTAAGTTTTCACACGAACAAACGTCTCGAACGCGTTCACGTAAACGTCTCAATTACTATGGAATAATTGGCAGCGCCACTTGTGGATCGAAACGGCAACAAACTGTTCCCATATTATTTGACATTTTAACGCAAACGCGGTCGAGACGTGTTCTGTGACCGAAAACTTACACTAAGCATACTGTTCTCATAGTATTTGATACTTTAACGCAAACGAGCGCGTTCGAGACGTATTTTGTGACCGAGAACTTAACTAAGCACACATGAGGTTATATATTATGATTTTGTAAAGGAATAAAAATGGGAGCGAGATCACGTTATTATTTCTTACTTTTTTACAAATAATCTTGTATCAGCATCCGCATTTTTGGAATTATGAACGAATGATTCCATAAATTTGGGTAATCCTCAGATAGCCTAAATCGCCCGTAAATTTTTTCCTAGGTAGCCTAAATGGCTACTGGTAGCCGATCGGATTTTTCGGTCGCCATTTGACCCCCTAAGGTAGCCTAAATGGCGATAAGTCGCCTAATCTGGCACCGCTGTGCACGACATGCTAATCCTCATTACCGCGTCTATTGTCTATGGTGGATTTAGCGAACGAGTGAATGACCGGTGTTACGAAAGTGATGGACATCTGTGGCCTTGGCTCTCTTGCATTTTAAAGCAGCGTTTGGCATTCTGTGGCTGTTCGGCCAGATTTTGGTTTGACGAAAGCGTTTTAAAAAGAAAAAAGTGTGTGTAATGTTTGTTGAAGAATATGGTTGTTTAGAATTTTAATCTTTTGCCATTTGAATTTGTAAAGGTTTAATGACTTTTAATTTTTGTTGCGACGTTAAAGTAATTGCGGATATAGGATTGGAAATTTAATCTTGATGGTTGACCAAAAATTTACTTAACCGCGTCTTTGCATGCGTAAGATTTATTGTAGGTATTTCTATTGTCAATTATTTCGTAATTCTGGAGTGAAGAAAGTTAGACGTTAAGTTTAAAGTGTTTAAACAATAAGCCATTAGCTTAATGCATATTAATAGTCATCTTTATTTACCGGAACCTATTTTTAACGAAGTGAATAGATGACCTGGTTAAACACGCGGGTTCTTGGTGGATGCAAGCCGCTTCCAACCAAGGCAAATGGAGGTATATGGGGGAGGCCTATATCCAGCAGTGGACGTCCTGTGGCTGATATGATGATGATGATGATGATGATTTTTAAAAGAGTCTGGCGACACGATAGCATGATTGATATTAATATTTACTCGGTTATTATTTGAGGAAAGGATGCCCATTATTTCAAAGGTATTAAATACCTACTGAATATTGCAGCGCGTGTGTATGTTCATTAGAACATGCATCACTTCATTTAAGTGTTTAGATTTGTTTAAGTACTGTAGCTGTTCTTTTAGATTGGGTTCCATTACAAAGGAGTTCGTGATTTACACCACTGTCCGATGCTAGCATTTTCTTTACGAAATACGGAAGCCATGTTCAGACCGCCATGGCCTCGTTGTCGTAAACCCTATTGTTTTCTATCATTATCTACTAGAGACCTATAAATAACACAATTACCCAACATCCAGCTATCAACATTATAATGATCCAGGATTCCTTCAAAAATTACTTCTCAATTAACACCAAGAATGCACGTAACTGTTTAATCATTTCTGTTTCCGCATAGCTTTATGTAACTATGGCAAGCTGTAAAAGCTATCATTAACTATAAAATGTTATATCAATGTTATTACCTTTATTGCTGGCCGACCACAAGTTGCTCACGGTGTTCTTCTTCGGTTTGCTTTCTCTAAACATAAGGATGTCTGGTACTCGACTCAGTTTGTTATCCTTAGGAACGACATCGGGTACTCTTTCCACGTTTACCCTCACAAATTCGCCTTTAAGTACTTTTTGGTTGTCTTTATTTGTTGGCACTGGGGGCGGTGGTGCTTTAGGTTTTTTATGAAACAACCTTTTCCTCTCTGGTTTAGTAGGAACGTCGATATTGGTGTAAATGACGCTATCGATTTCCCCCGCGTCCTCGCTCCTGATATCAATCAGGCTCATCGGCTGATCAAAACGAGAGTTATAATTCTTTTGCTGTACGGATATGTACGTCAGTCCATCGTCGGTGGTTTGCATTAAATCGAACTCCGCGCGATTCTTCTCGAAGCTGTAATCGTCAACGCTATTTTTCCTATTCTTAAATATCTCGTAAGTCTTCTTTTTCGAGAACAGATTGTCGTTGCTCGCGTAGTTGTTAGCGTTGTTCGTGAGTCGATTTCGCATTTTGAAATACTTGTACGTGAAGTATATTCGCTTGAAGTCCTGTTCATTTTCGAATTTGAGCGCTATGGCTTCTTTTGTAAGGTTTTTGGTTACGTAAAAGACTAGAGTGTTGTCGCAGTTGGGGTAGTTTTCGACGTTGACGCAGTTTGTGATGTCGTCAATGGCGATGTTTTCGTATTTGTTGTTTTTGGGTTCTGTGTATTCCTTTATGAGTTCGTCGTCGTCTTTAGTGAGTAGTTGTAGTTGATCCTTCTCATTGAACCCTACGACAATGTTGTAAGTTTGCGGGGTGGTGGGTTTGATGGTGAGGATGTCAAACTGGTTGTTGTTATGTAGCTTTTGTCGAGCGACGCAGGCCGCGTAGCCCCCGCTGCGGGTTGCCTTCTTGACGGTCATCCTGGATCTGCAAAGAAGATAAATTAATTTAGTCAAAGTATACAAATTAGTAGTTTAAGCCGGAGTCACTTAGCCATTCGCAAAATTTTGTCTCTACCATTTATTTAGCTAATCTGAGCTGCTATGATGAGCAAACCAGACAATTCTCGAAGCATAATACTCCTATAAGTTATTCCACCTATTCACGAGCAGGTATTATGTGACTTTTGACAACTGTTGCAAATTAAAAAGGTTTTATTACGCGTAATAATGGGTCTAGTTTTTCACATCACACGTTACGACATGTTTTACATTTCTCACTATTCGTCATTTTATCTCAACGTAATATTTATTACGCTGAATGTCGAAATATTTACCATTTACTAAGATGGACTACTGACCTAAGGATTATGTATCACGTGTAGAAACATGTTGCATTCTGAAAGAATAAATGAATATTCTCTATGCTTTTTTTGCGAAATTGTTTGTTTGTTCCTATACATGTGTAAGTATAAGGATTGCTAATTTATTAATATATTCGATACTTATTTTTACATTGGCTATTTTTATACGCAGTATCTTAAAATAATCTGTTATGTCAACATGTGCATGTATGGATGTCATAAATAAATAAAACACAATATGTATTATTAAGATTCCACGCCAAAGCCAATTATTAAGCTACGTGGTTCTGCAATGGCTGTAAAATTTTACTAAAAATGCGGAACCAAATATCGATCGACTAGAAGACAAAATGGGCCAATGATCCATTCAATATAAGAATGAAAAAAAAAACACTTAGGTAGCACATTTGTCTTATATAGACCATAGACATGTGAACTTAATTATTGTATGTGTTATGTATATGTAATTGTAACTAACCCTTTAGTGTAAGTAGTACTAAAAACATATGTGTCACTTAGTTACATGAAATAAATGGATTTTATTTATTTATTTATTTAATTAAGTAGCTATTTAAAACCTAACATTCACGTTCTTCTTTACTTTTCATAGCTATTCCCCTGCGTCGTGCATTTATGTCTACAGTTTAACACTCACTAGGCAAGTTAATACTAAATAATTAGAAATACTAATAACTTAACTTTGTTTCGCAAATTTGTCTGATTACTTAGGTACTTAGGTAGTTGTTTATGTTTTTATTAGGTGAGTATATTCAAATCTTGCAATTATATTTGACCCACTTCCAGAAGCCGAATTTACTTGAAATTTGGTGTAAGTAGGTACGTGTATAGTATAGAATTTCAATAGCAAAGCAATAATAAAGTACAATCAGCGAAAAACTCATTTTGGTGATAGCTACACCGTTTGTTTGGAATCTTGTTAGTGAATTCTGACCCAATTATAGCGTAATCGCTAATCAATCAATCAAAAATCAATCAAGTTATCAATTTAATAATTGATTTTAAACTCGGTACATATATATTCCTTGAGGCTCAACAGGCGTAAAGGACATACACCGCAATGTCCTTTACGCCCTTCGAGCATCAAGGGTGATATAGGTAAATATAAGGTACCACGACACTGCAACCTACTACTTGAGTTAAAAATCATTTAAAAACTTTTTTTATTGACTTTTAAACTCGCATACGGCCATTGATGAGTAAGTTGAAGATGTGCTGCTGACTGCAGGCGTCAATTAGCAATTTATTTCGAAACAGTGTAACTAATAGGTCTGGTGAACAAATTGTGCTTTATTTTAAGAACTTTCACTCGGTTTTCACTTTAAAATATTGAACTTATATCTTTAAAAACTGCGATAGGAAGAGTGTATAAGCCTAAGGCTAATGTAAAGAAACGTAACGGTGTCACTAAGAGATCCCAAAGAAAATATTTACTTATGTTGTGAAAAAAAGCCAACTGCTTGTTTTTATTAAGTGAGTAGTGTGAGATCATGGCACGAAAACTATAACACAGGCTCTATACTCCATCAAACTATAACTGTTATACCAAGTTCTAAATTCAATTTCGTATCATACCTTCTTGCCCTTTTATTTACTGTTTACTGCACCTACATGTAAGGATGAGCCAGATGGTACGATACAACATTCTCTTTTATAATTTCGGAGTATATAGCCTGTTTAAGATACCTAAGGCAAGCTTTGAAAGATCTGTTTTTTGTTTGTTTAAATCGTTTCAACCAATTATAATATGTATACCTCTACCGATAGGGGCTCAGAAATGGTAAGTACTAAACTATAAATAGTTTGAAAAACTTAGCAGTTTTTCATCAAACATGGAAAAAAAAACAAATCCAATAAATGGCAACAAGTGTTAAGACCCACAGTAGGCTGTGATTAATAAAGTGGAATCCGCCTTTGTACAAAGTCAAAGAACGAGTTTATTAGCATATTTTTAACATACATCCATTCGAAACAGAATTAGCCTGACTGGAGTAAATAAACAATTTAGTAAGATACTTATACTTTGTCAAGAAATCAGTCTTTGGTTGACTTAATTTGTCGTTAAACGCTTGGTGATTCTTTATTACACATACTATATTATATGGCATTATGTATTTTTATCAAGAAGATTTAACGTGACATTTTAGTACTTTTTGGCAACCTGTTTAATGCTGTATGATGCGTACTATAATTTCTTCTAAGCGGAAGCCATTTTGTCACCGCATCGACAAACAAACTTGCAAACCACTCGCAGGGCTAGGTATAGTTAATTTTCTACTTTCACATGTTTATATGGTATCTGGTTCTATTAGGAAGTTGGTTCCGCAATTGTTGTAAGTCTTCCATTGACAAACTGGTTAGAAAATTATCAAGTTTGTAGGAATCACGTTATAAATAGATGTTATATTCGCGCAAGTTTGTTTTAAAAAATAATAAATGACACTTCTAGAATTAAGAATGCTCGCGGATAGTGTGCATGCTAAGTATTAGTTATTAGATAAACAAATACCTACCTTGTTCTACCTACTAAATTGAACGGGATCAAACTAAACTTCTAATAATGTTTAACGTTTACACACCGTAAATACAATACTTTATTACAAATAAATCGCGACAAAACTGTTTGTAGCAGAACCCACGCTGTATCTCACAGCCTTTAAATTACTTAGCATT
This sequence comes from Pandemis heparana, assembly GCA_963854515.1. Taxonomy (NCBI): domain Eukaryota; kingdom Metazoa; phylum Arthropoda; class Insecta; order Lepidoptera; family Tortricidae; genus Pandemis; species Pandemis heparana. The sequence continues at coordinate 11,164,727 of OY978022.1, read as the reverse complement.
TGTTATTTCATGACGTGAGGACTAGGAAATAGCGCGAAACATTTCAATACGAACTTGGTTTAATTCGTTTTCCCATGTTTACATAACATCTATAAAATAATATAAAATAAAAAATGTTTAGGTCATGCCTGTGTTCTCGAAGTACCTATTATGCTAACTTAAGTAATATTATAAATGCTAATGTGACTTTGTTTGTTTCTTACGCTTTCACGCATAAACTATTCAACGGATTGTGATAGCATTTGTCTCATACAGATATTTTTCGTAAATTAGTATCATAAATATAAATACATTTAGTGTTCAGCTCCCTGACCTTAGCTGAAACTATATACTTTATTATGTTTATTTACAACTCAACATGGGTTGGCACTTCAATAAAAAAAATCTAGGATGCAAGTTTTTTTTATTAATTTATTATTGTACCAGTACCTGACACTTAAACCATAGACCAAAATTTTCAACTATGAAAAAAAAAATGGTAAAATACTCTGAAGTAAAACAACAGGCAAGTGACAAAAGGGTGTATTTTTTCCAATTTTGAATATGGAGTAGTGTGAATTTTGACTTCGTTGTGTACAGCGCTATGTCTCGTGAAGCATTCAAGCAGCGGCGTTGGGAGTTGGAAGGCAATCATAGACATCCATTGACTCTTTCGCTCGCAAACTGTATGAGGAGTTTGTCTTGTCTACTGCAAGTACTGCAATGCACGTCACGCACCCTTATTCCTCCGAGAGAGACACCTGACTCTTTATAACGCCTGGGCCCTGTTTTATAAAGTTACAGGCTACAGGTTACAAGTCTACAGGCGACAGTCGCCTGTAATGCACTGTGTACAATTACAGGTGTTTTATAAAGACACACGGGAAGCTACATTTGTAATACGGCATTGTAAATCTCGATTACAAGTAATTTGTACAGGTGTGATGGACATCACTAATTAAAAAAAAAAGTGGCTGTTATAAATGACAAATACAAAGAGGTTTCTTTGCTATTCTATTACATATATTATAATAATATATAGTAACAAATATATTCGGCCGCCATTAAGGGAGAATTAGTGTTTCGTTGTTATAAAAAGTTAAGTCTCAGCATCATCTCTATTAATGGTATATGCTGAGACGATAATGACGAAAAATCGCTGAATATTCGCCCTCGACGATTTAAACTTTCGCGATTTTTACCCATTATTATAAGATACACGGGACTTAATCACGTAAATAAAGTGTATTTTTGTAAATACCTCGACGTTTCGGACGCGACTTTGCATCCATGGTCTCGAGAGGACGTATTTTTAACCGACTTCAAAAAAAGGAGGAGGTTCTCAATTCGATTGTATTTTTTTTTATTTACGTGATTAAGTCCCGTTTTTCTTATAATAACGAGTTAGACGAGTCCTTCATAAGCGGATCATTCCTTAAATTGAAGATCTTGAGTTGAATAACTTGAAGAAGAGGATAATTCTGCACCTGTAGCCCTTGTTACCAGTCTCAAGACGTATGTAAGTTTTCGTTACAATTGTACCCATCTACAGTTGTATTTTACAATATTTTTATAAAACGCTTGTTCGATTATGCATTTAAAACTAATAAAGGTCCATGTTTTTGTCTATGATCAGCCTACAGGCGCCTGTACCTGTAGCATGTAAAATTGTTACACAGTACTTTTATAAAACGCAAATTGTAAAAAACAGGATAAATGTTGCCAATAAACGCCTGTAGAATTGTAACCTGTAGCTTTATAAAATAGGGCCCTGATAGCGATCGTGTCATGTTATGATTAAATAAATAAAAATAAATATCTTGGGACAATTGACACCAATTGACCTAGTGCCAAACTAAGCAAAGCTTGTAATATGGGCACTAGCCAACGGATAAACATACTTAAGTGTATAGATAAATATATACTTAAATACATATTAAACATCCAATACTCAAGAACAAACATTCGTATTTTTCATACAAATATATGCCCTGACCGGGGATTGAACCCGGGACCCCAAGCTTCATAGTCAGGTTCTCTAACCACTAGGCCATCCGATCGTCAAATCTTATCTTATTATCTCTCGAAACCAGCAATCACTCGCAGACGAGGTTCCTTTAGAGAATTACAAGTGCCGGCACGTAAGCCTAGCGATGACCGTTGATGCGGGGTAGTCGAAAATAAGGTATCGCGGGGGAGTGCGGGTGGGCGTACACCACGTTCGACTTACGTGCCGCCACCTGTACGCCCCTTAAGGCGCTGTCAACAGCAAATAACCTTGAGCAGCGCCACTCTTCACTCATACGGTTCGCGTGCCTGTGAGTGAAAGAGAAAAAACTATTCCGGCAGCTTGGCGCGCGTCTAAAATCTTGCAAATAAGACACAAATAAGAAGAAATAAAAAAAAGTATAGATTATTTGTGAAATATGACTCGTTAGCCGTGTAGGTATGAATATGTTGACTTCATGTTTTTAATTGCAGACCCATACGTCGAAAAAATAAAGACATAGAACCGTTTAATGATGATTTTAAGACCAATCTTTGTAATTATTTTCTATCGAGCTGATTTTGTTCAATTATGTATCGAGTCCGTCTAGCGTGTTTGAAATATGATGAAAATTAACATTATATATTTTTTGTATTTTTTTTGTGTGTAGTTTTTCTTAAAAAAGTGCTTAAATAACATCAATTTCAACAAAATTAGGTGTTGTCAGCCTCTTAAGACCACCACGCATCTTGGGTTAGACTAATGGGAGGTTGATGTGAGGTGGTCTGGCGGTGGTAGAGGAGTACTATACTTCATTTAATTTAGGATGAGAAACCACAACAACATTATATTGCGGCTCGTGAACTGTAATCTCTTTACGATTTGTACTAGAGTAACAATTAACGCCACGCAAACAAAGTGGCATTAAAACAATTTTATTTTGCGGCTGCCAAACTATTGTACTGTACTGTTTGCTAGGTAAGAAATAGTTTACCAGCCGCAATATAATGTTATTGTGGTTTCTTATTCTAAGTTAAATGAAGTATAACCTGTATTAACTTTTATTGTGTTAAAATTGATCCTGAAGCAATAATTTGATTTCTATTTCTTTTATCACTCATCTGGACTGCGCAACGAATTTGCACTATCTTACGTCAAATCACGCTTGTTAATGTACTTTAAAACTCTTTAATATCAATTTGGCATCATAATTACAATAATAAAAGCACAATTTTCATGTCAAATACTTCTCACGCGACACGTACGCTATCGCACGTAATCTGCGTCAACTAAAGCCAGCGATAGAAAAAAAAAGAAAAAAAAAAACAATAGATTTATCTGTCGAAAGCGTGCGACTGCAGCCGCTTCCTTGTGAGGGTAATGAATTAAAGTCATTTGTTTGTTTATGGTCTAAGTTATAGGACCATAGACTAATATTAGTTAGTGGGAAAGAGGCGTGACGCTATTATTCTATGCATTTACTTTTTCTTAAAAACAAGTGACTGTTGTGTGTTTGAAGTTCTCTATCCGCTCAAGGCCCATTGTCCTCACATTTTGAGAGGAAGCCTATGCCCAGCAGTAGAACGTATGTAAGATGGAGATGTGCCAGTGGGACTGATCTGTTACGTTAGGTATCCAAGAAGTATTTAATTCCCTTTGTCAGATGACGCAGTACTATTGTATAAATTTGTAAGACACGCCTTTGGCTCCAGAGCCTCGGGCTCAGAGCAAGGCAGAGTTTGAAATAGTAGGTACCTGTGGTTTCCGATGAGGCTGACATAGTCACCATTGGTGCACTCAAACCTCGTTAAATTAAAAAAAAAAAAAAAGGTATTTAATTGAACCTGCAGGCTTATTATGTAACTCGCTCGCAATCGCCATCGTGTTCATTTTGACAGTTCTTGTATGAATGTGACAGCTAGCTGATTTCGATGCCAATTGTCAGCCCATACATGAACTGTCAAAATGAAGACGATGGTGATCGCGAGCGAGTTACGTAATAAGCCTGCTGACGCCCGCTGCCGCCTCTACACTTGCGCGGCAAAATTTTCCAGATGTTTCTGAACAATAGTCGAGTTGATCTCGACATGAGAGACCGAATTTACATAATATTTAGTGCATTTCCGAGCTATGAAGTAGGTGAACTGTTTGAAGAGTGAAATTAACGAAATTAATTCGTTGACTCAGATGTTAATTAGAAACATGAAAAGTGTTAAAATGTACGGTAAGTCAAGTCGTTTTGTTTAACATTTATAAACTGTTAGGTACCCCTAAAGGAAGGAGGTTTAAGGTTCCTTAAAGGGATAAGTCCGCCTTTGTGCATGTATCTCAGTGTTTGTCAATTAAATAAATAAATATAAATAAATAAATATCTTGGGACAATTGACACCAATTGACCTAGTCCCAAACTAAGCAAAGCTTGTGATATGGGCACTAGACAACGGATAAACATACATATATAGATAAATAAATACTTAAATACATATTAAACATCCAAGACTCGAGAACAAACATTCGTATTTTTCATACAAATATCTGCCCCGACCGGGGATCGAACCCGGGACCTCAAGCTTCATAGTCAGGTTCTCTAACCACTAGGCCATCCGGTCGTCAAAATTGTATTTGTCTTGTTTATTTTGCACATTAAAGAGTTTTCATACATACATACAGTCAACTGGGGTGACTTTGATTTACGGGGTGACTGTAAAAAGTAGTTTTAATGACAAAACCATTATTTTTTATTTGCGTTTACCGCTTCCAATCTATGTCTTCGTCGATCGCATTTGCGTCTACATGCCAAACATTCACCGGATATGGATAATATCGATTTTATAGCAATTTTAAAACGAACAAAGTAGCCCCAAAATTACCAAAGTCACCCCAGTTGACGTACTGTTTTTAGTACGCGTAAAGTAACTTGAAAATTAGATGGGTATTATCTTGGTAGTTATATAAAATTGTTAGCTTAGAAGTAGGTATTTAGGCATGACTTGTTCCTATTAAGTCAATTTGCGATGATGTACTTATTTAATTACGATTTAGTTAGTATGTAGTAATGTAATGATGATGATATTATACGTTAAAGATAAAATGGAAAAGTCTATGCCAAAACAGCCAACGTTCTTAATTTCCACGTGGTAGGTAAGTATCAATGAAAATCATTCTTTCAAATTAATTTTTGATACTATCAACGCTTTCGGAAAGACTATCGTTGTCAAAAATACTCCTCTATAAACTTTGACGGCTCTAAAACATTTTATCCAAATAATTAACTGCGTATACTCGTATAAACATGTATTCCTAATTGTAAAACAAAACGCGGAAGCGGTGATTCTCAACCAAATCGTTTAGAGAAATCTCCAAGACTATCCCATAGTCGTGAGCTGAGGGTCTTTCACACGATTATATCTACTGCTCATATTTGAGAACCTTTTTAGGGCTCTGTTCCCAAAGGGTGCCAACGGGAACCTATTAGGTACTAAGGTTACGCTGTTTGTGTTGTCCCATCTGTCCGTCCGTGTTTCCTAAGCCATTTTTTTTCTTTTGAACCATAATAGGGAAACAATTTAAAATTTTCAGGGTAGGTATGTATTACTATGACCGCTGTAACAAAATATAATAAAAATAAATGTTCCATACAAGACACGCGTTTTTATAGGTATTTTTGCGTGCTATAAAAATCACGATTGTACGGTGCTACGGAACGTTTACCTATGGAACCTGGTTTTTAAAGTAACTGACATAATAGCTTAGTCAACAAGTGTAGGTGTAACTATAACACATACATACAGATATCTGTATTCATATTTTTTTGCTAGCTTCGTTCTTATTTTTGCATTGTAATTTCTTCTGGAATGACGAGTTCCTATTTATGTGAGTGTTAAGTATCTACTTACAACTCGTAGTCCGCTGTACTCGTAGTTTATAATGTGTAGGTTTCGTTTCGTTGGACATGGTAAACATATCTGAATTTTTTAAAAACATTTACCAATTATAGCTTCAATACAATTTGACACGAACACGATAAATACTTGTAACTTTATGGAAATTCTTCGGAGTCACGAAACGGAAGAGCATCATCATTTCTTAGCCCTTAAATAGGTACTCGTACCTACGTTAAGTACCTTCTGTATTGATAAACTAATTCAAACACGGTTTTAATACAAAAGAACTGCGTTTGGGTTTGCCGGTTAAGTGGGTTCACCTCATGTTTTAAATACTTACAGCTCAAACATGTCAGAGGAATTATTTATTCGACTGATCCTTTAACACTGTTGAAGTTTGCATTATCTACCAAAAAATAGGTACCCAGTAAGTTGAAAGTGGGAAGTACTGTTGAGTTAAATTTTATTTATTAAATCAGGATTTTGCCGAGGACCATATTAATTAACATAACAACATTTATCTTGCTACTCAGAAACAGCTACTCACTACCATATGTGGAGGACAACCAAACCTCAGTGAAAAATGTATATTTGCCTCACATGAACCCACCATTACCCATTTGAAACCCTTTGACCAGGTGCATACATTAGAATCTACACACCATTGAACTGCTTCGAAGGTTTTCTCACGAGGTTTTCATTGAAAACCTAAGAACCCCGGTCCTGGTGCGAACCCGCGTTCCTTTTTCAGAGCTACCTGGCACCATTCCACAGCTTCTTAAGGTCTAAGTAATTGGACTTAAACACAGTTACGTAGTACAGAATCTGCGTCTCAAATCTCGTGAAAGGCGACTTTCCCGACTATCTTCGCTCCAGAGATATCACCATGGGAACCCAACACAATACCCTTTGTACACACACAATGTTATATTTACAGCCGTGTAACACCATTGTAGTCGTTATTTACAGCGAAAAAGAGATTATATATGCCCGATGCAATGACGAAAATGACGTGGTAAAAAATGTTTTTTGTATCGTATTAAGAATTTACGTTGCAGATTATTATTTAGTTGCCTTTGTGTTTAGAAATTTGTCGTGTGTGTCGAGATAATTTATGTTATTAAAATTTAAACGTCGCGTAGAATCGGAAACAAAAACGAGGGTGTTTAAAGTCAATAGAAAGTACTTTCTCACAATATTAAGTAACTTGAGAATAAATAAAAATTAATAGTTAGTATGAAGGTGTCAGCGAAAAGATAATTTCTCGACGTGCTTCCATATCGACATTGGAGCACATATATGTGACAGCTACATTCATGCCAAGTTTCATGCTTTCTTCAGGATGGGACCGTATTTTACGTTTGTACCGTACTACTGTAAACTGCGTAGGGGTAAATTCGAAATTTTATTTGTTCTAAACTGAGACAATTTAATTTATTTTTATCTCAGTCGTTCCATTGACCGCCTCTAGGCACAGATCTCGGACTATTATAATCAAGATGAATTTATTAAAAGTGAAATTTACCGAAAGACGTCAAATAATTCATACATAAATCATATTTGTATCTTCTGCAACCTGGGGCCTTACCATGACGTCTTAATGCGATTTAGTTTAGGTTCGCTCGCTATCAGTGCCATACTAAATGTGACAGCTAAAACTTGAACTGAGTCGGAATTAGGACGTCACGGTAAGGTCCCTGTTCTGTGCTTCAATTTTACTGATTTGTTGATGACAACTATTAGATTATTTTTAGATCAACTTTATTATCGTACCTACTAGTAACTACCAACTTGATACATTGATCGATATTCCAAATAAACCGCGTCAAGGGAATAAATTTTGAAACAATTTACTAAAGGAAAAACATCTACGGGGTGTTGAGTCGAACTAACCCCTGCTGTAATATTCTGAACAAATTGTGAGAACTCAATCGTCGCCTGCGCAGCGAAAGGCCACGGTGTGGTTGGATAGACTGATCGCTCAAATACGCACTACCCGCCCGCACCTCTCTCGGTCCCCTTTGTCGTCCTACCCCGCGCCCCTGTGCCGCCTGGGCGAGGACTCATTTAAGCGGGCGGTCTATAATCTGCAAATTACGCACATGTATATGCTCAAACTTGAGTCTAAACTACTTAACTGACGACCAAAACAAGATGGCAACATTGACTCGTTCAAACCCAATAACCCCTCATTACTGTAACATATGAGTTTGATATAAACGTGTATGCGGCGCATGCGTCGTTTATCACCCACATACTTTCCAACGATATAAAGTAAAAGTAGACAGACATGTCAGCCGCTTGTCACACCGTGCCGTAATTGTAGCTCTGTTGAATCGTTAGAAATCGGATTGTAAAAATTTTCACACGTGCTTTGCTATTGTAATTTGTGTTGTCTTTAGCATTTATTTATGCAGTAACAAGTATAACTAGGTCACGTGACATGGCGCATGTTTAAGATATTTTAAAATTGTGTCTCGTCATTGATGTTTTATTCTGTCTGTGCTTCGCCTTCGCACATTTATTACTAGACGTATAAATCTTCCACTTGAATTAATTGATTGAATCAGGCGTTACTTTGCATCCCCATTGACTTATCTCCTGAAATATCACCTTGAATATACTTAAGCTTAATTTCACGAATAAGTTAAACTAGAACATGCAAAAGACATCTTAGGGTCTTTTTACCAGACCGCAGCAGTTTAATCTTATTTTGTTCCTAGTTATTAGATCCTGTAATTGGCTTTAGTAGAAAGAAAAAAAGAAAGAAAGAAGACATTTATTCATTTTGCAAGACACACAAATATAAGAGCATGTACACACAATTTTATAGAAAAAAACAACAATAAAAAAACCAGACATGAAAATTTGATCATCATCGTTGTGTTGTGTCTTCGCAAAAGTGAAACGGTCGCTGGCTCAGCATTACGCTGAGGTGTTAGACACCTGCAGCACTGATTTTCAGCTAGAACCGTCTGTGACTCAAGAAACGATACACAGTGTAGATTAAATAAATTAATATACTACATAAACCATAAAATTTTGAGTAAGAAGTGAAGTAATAAATAGATAGAACCCGACTTATGTGTAACTAGAAAATACATAAATTTATTAAATAATTTTCAATAAACAAAAAACGAAGTGTAAACAAAATTGTTCAAAAACAACAAGCTAATGTTACTAAGTATTTAATTAACTCACTCTGTAATTATTAGCTCTTGGTTCTCTGACAATAAATAAATGAGTAAATCGGTCCGCACATTAAGGACTTATAACGTTTTCACGTTTCCATCTTGCATGGGAACAGTGTTGGTCCATCAATGTTAATAAGTAACTGTAACGAATATACCTCACGAGACAGGCTTAGCCTAGTGTAGCTCATAGGTAATATGTTAAATTCAAGTAACAATGTAGTAGGTAAATAAACTATATTTTATTTTATTTTTATTTTTTAACGTGCGTTGTCGGTGTGACGCGCGGACCTAAAAGGCGTTAATCAGACGCGCAAGCGCAGCAGCGCTAAAACGAGACCGACTCATTATGCCGAATTATATAAAGCGACGGACATACGGCTTTCTACTGGTTTCTAATACCGCCGCGGGATCTTCAGTCAGTGTCGTCGACGCCGATTGAAAAGAGCAATTAAAATTTGCTGTTTATTGTACCGTGAGAAGTCAGCCGGGGTCTTTTACCTCTTAAGGGCCCTGGGCATTTAGGAATAATGAGGCCCCAAAGAATGACTGATAAATCATCATCATCTTCCTAGCGTTTTCCCCGGCATTTGCCACGGCTCAATGAGCCTGGGGTGCGCTTTGACAACCTAATCCCAAGATTTGGCGTAGGCACTTTTTACAGACGCGACTGCCATCTGACTTTCTAACCCAGAAGGGTAACTAAGCCTTATTGAGATTGGTCCGGTTTCTTGACGATGTTTTCCTTCACCGAAAAGCTCATTGTAAATTTCGCACATAAATTCCGAAAAACTCAGAGGTGCGAGCCCAGGATCGGAACCCGCGACCCTTAGCTTTAGAGGCCACAGGTCAAACCACTAGGCTACCAAGGCTTTTTTAAAGACTGACTGATAAATGATGTAGAAATAACAAAGTTTACATTTAATCAACGGCTATATTTTGCAGTGAGTGGGGGTTTCCATAGTCTCAAAACAACAGGCATCAATTTTATTACATATTTACTATTACCTAATCATCGTTGTTTTTATTATTTTTCATTTTAATCGCATTTTATTGAGACAGTTTATTGTATCCTGTGTTTTAGTTACTATTACATAGCACACAGAACATATAGAGCGGCAGAGCCATCTGTGTTATTTTATTTACGTTACGAAACATAAAATTGGTGAAGCACTTTAAGTGCACCTCTTATGGTTATATCGATGATTCGTTAGCAATTATCTTGTTAAAGCTACTTTGTAATATTGTGAAGCACTTACGCTACTTTAAAATTATACCGCTTTATTACATGATACGAAGGTTTGGTTGTATCAGCCCATCAGCTCAAAACATTTTGAGTTTGACTGTAGGAACTAAAACTAGGGAAGATGAAGGTAAGTACGCTTATTTGGAAGATAATGTCAAAGTTTCCATAATGCGTAAATATGAACATAATAATATGGTGCACAATAAAAACTCCAATTGAAAACGCAGTGTTTCATTCAGAAAAAAAACTATAACATAGGAAGATAAGCTTTTAGGTATATAAAGTGAAACCAAGCCGACTTCTATGGACCTAAAATGTTTATCTCAAATTTTAAACATAAAACTGGTGACCTCACTTAACATGATTTAAAAAAAAGGAGTTTAAGAAAGTATTTATCAGAGATAATAGCAACATTCAAGAGCTCAACGCAAGTCAGTTCCTAATCTTACGCATTATAAACTACCAGGCTATCAGGAAACCCGAGGTGTTAGGTACAAACAAGCAACATTATAGCATGACCATAGTTGCGTGAGATTGTGCAGCGCGCCGCTCCCACGGCTCCCGATGTTACACGAATATTTACGATCTAACCCGAACGGAATGCAGGCAATTGTTTATTGGCCGTTTTGTTACAGGAATTGACCGGAACGTTACTCTAGTGAATTGATTAAAGTTACTATTGATTTACTGTGTTAAGAACTAGATAGAATTGAATTCAAAATATTTTATGTTCAAACGAAAACTAAGAAGCTTATAATACCTATACGCACCACAGTTTTTGTACTCTTCGTCTGTGAGACAAGGAGACAAAAATAGACAGAAAAAAAACGTACTCGTACTTATCAATACTATACATATTATTATATGAATATGTTTTATGCCTACGTTGTAATAGATTAGAAAACTTGTGAATGCAAATCAAACAAGCCCAAACTCAACGGGTTTTCGCTGTTTTACTACATTATACTCACGAGCAATAATAACAGGTCACTTTTCATACTACTTTCTATGGGAAGTGACCCTATCTTTTTGCTCGTCAGTGTAGTTTCCATGGACAGTTTCCAATTCCATTTCATGTCGTAGTAATTTCATTGTCATTCGATTTAAATACGCATGCAAAATGTCAGCTAAATCAGAAACCATAAAGTGGAACAAATTTAACAAGTTTTGATTACAAACAAGAAACATAGACCCAAATAAGTGCAAATAGTGTAAATAACTAAAAGTTTGTATTAAAAGATTCAGTATTAAGAACCTAGCTGCTGCATATCACGTCATGTATCGTATCATCAAAGCAATATCTTTAGGAAATCACTTTGACGAAAGTCAACAACGCAATCTGTTAGCGGTACCTACGAGTATGGCTCTTATCGTCTATAAATCTTATGGGAACATAGATTAGGTTAACTACCCTATGATCACCATTTTTATGAGGTGTGATGCAAAACCGTAAGGCACTTAGGGTGTATATAGTAAATATATTGTATTTTGTGGTATTCACGATACCGTAAGGATGTTCTTTAGCTGGCTATCCCAGTACCGTTATGTACCTATTATGTTTTGGAACAATGGTTACTGTTCAAGCGACCAGGTTTCGTGTTAAATTATTGGTTACCCTTCACCTTATAATCTTGAGAATGTTTCAATTGAAAGTTCATAAATTTTATTATGTTCGAATTGGGAAACGATCATAAGATAACGTTTCTTTAATGTAATAGAACACAAAATATGATGGAAATATAGGATTAGTCAAACAACTGCAGAATGAGATACAAGTGGATTGAAAAGAAATTGCAACAGATAACTTAGGTTTAGTTTGTAATTGAACAACCGTTGTCGTTACGATGCTTGTGGTTAAGCATTTTTCTAAGCACGTAGCATTTAAGTCATAAGAGAACTAAAGATAAAAATTTAAAACGAAACTATCATTCAATGACATGCATAACAAGCATAAAAGTTAATAATGTCCATTATGCCTTGGTCTCTAGCCCTCTGTTTAAACATCGTCTGAACTGATGGTAGGCTTCCCCAACCTTCAGAAATAGGATAGGATATTTTCCAACATAAAAACTTAAAACTAAAGAATTTAAGCAACCACCAAATCATCCACGTAAACCACCCAATCATCCATGTAAACCATCATACTGCGCCTCGTCTGACCTAACCATCTTAATTCACATTGTGAAACAGAACAGTAATACAGTAATCACATGCAGGAAGACAAAGTTCACAGTTTCACAGGCACCCGTGTGGTCCACTGTACTTGTGTGAACATGAGCATCTCAAATTACGTTTTTGCACGCAAATGACTGTAAGGTGGCCACGGTTATGTAATGCGGTAATTTTGTTACACGTGCGGGTTTGCGGATATAACGGGGTACTACACTTTTGTCTGAGATAAGTCCAAGACCATTGACACTTTGCTCAGAGGATGATGATGGTGATATGAAGTCGAAATGATTGCGCGTTAACAAAACCTTTGCGGTTGACATAACAAATGTTTAGTAAGACAACAAAAATAAAAAGGCAGGGAACAATGGGCAGCCCTATCGATTAAGAACGATAGCTACAAGACAATTACACATAGATTATAGAGATGAATATGTTACTAAAACATATAAAATAATTTTAATTGGATTAGCATCAGTTTGCCCAACATTTAGAGCAAGCTTCAGGAATGCATTTGACACAAACCTCTATCCTACACAAACTATAACCGCCTTCACAAGCGCCGTGGCAACGCAAAGAATGAGCCTAAATATGCCAATACATTTAACGAGAGAAGAAAGCTTCCGGGTATCATCATAACTATCTTCACCAACGCTATTTGATATGTTAAGATCCCCCAAAAAAACTCCAATCAATAGCCGACTGCGTTTCACCCGCATCGGTCATCGCTGTCAGTGTTGCTATAGCTAATTAATGTCGATGGCACGATAACAATGGGACGATATGGCAACAAAAACTCCCTCATTGTCTGATGGGAATCGCTATCGACTAATAGCAAAATTGCCTTAAGTTGGCCAAGGATTTGCTGTCTGTGATTGCTTGGTTGATTTAAATTGTAATGATGTGAACATTTATTAATTTTAGTACTTGAACTTTTGATTTGATAGGCTACAGATTATGCATTTACTTACTCAATGACAGATGTTTGTTGAAGTCAGAACTTGAAATAAAAGTATCAAAATATCCGGCAAATGAATTCTGCATCTGTATTAGTCACATAAGCGGTCGCATCCCAACAACAAAAGTCAACGTCTTCATTCTCTTTAAAAACAATGCCTATACGCTATTAACAGCAACTGACACAATGGCTTGATTTCTTCGTTTTTCTCGACCACAGATAATCAAAGATTAGTTTTTCCATGCTGCCAGTACCGTGTATAGCACGAGCACAATAAGGTGAAAACGAAAGTTTCGATTACTTTTTGCCATCGTTCGCTTTCTTTGGGTGCCGAAGTAGAGTTGATAATGCGTTCGGCTCTGTTATTATAGATATTGATATCGGGTTTCTGAAATTGAACACTTTCGCAACTAAGCGTTGTTGGATGAAGATATAGTTGTACCTATAGCCTATAGATAGGTAGTCAAAAGATTGGCATCTGACAAAAAAAATGTGTGAGTGAAAAATTAAATGTGTCTACCTTGAAAAGTTTCCTAGTAATGCATAGCGACGTGACCAGCTTATTTTGACTTATACCTATCTACCAAAATATTATGAAGTGAATAAATAGTACAAGATTCGTGAGTTTCTCATTATTTTTCTGGGCGAAATATATTATTTGTGTTTCTATGATATACCTGACCTTTCATTTTTTCATGTTTGAGCTCACCTTGTCAAAAACCACAGATTGGTTCTAAAAATGTCGGGTTACCTTAACAACAAATAGTGACTGTAACTTTATGTAATAAACAAACACTATCAAGATGGTGGTCATCCTAAATTCGGCCCAGGTTAGCCGTCACTTCTATAATATAGTGTATGACTTATATTATAAGTCATACACAAATCACTTCTATATTATGCTTAAACCTAAAGACCACGTTTAGAATGATTGTGGGCGTATAGGTGGAAAGGGGAGTCAAAATAGCGATGGGTTGCTAACCGCATCGCCTATTAACCATGATTCCCAAGATTTTTGCCCGTTCCCTCGATGGACTTTTCCATATGCGCGGGAAGAGAACCAACTGGCCTTATACTCCGAAATTCGATTTTCGAAGTTTGCTTAGTGCCCTCACTAATAGTTATTAATATGAGAGTGGGAGGGATGGTGTGATACGAACTTCGAAAATATAATTTCGGAGTAGCCCCCCTGGTACCTACATTCTATGTTTTTTCTTTGCTTCCAGGCCAGCATTGAAGGCTTTTACATAAGTCATTATGTTTAATAATTATGAAATTAAAAGTTAAATGTGCTCTGAAGCCCGTTAACCGACTGGCATACAAACATTAACCCTTCACCTGCCGCCAGGCCGCGGGGCACGTACGAGTTGTCATTTTACTGTTTATTAGAGGTATGCCTATGCAATGTTGATTCAGTCTAGACCACTAATTGCCCATGGTTTGTGTAACTAGTTAAAATGTTTCGAAATGTTTGAAGAAGATTCTTTAGTATCGCGTCACACATGAAAATAACGCCACAAATATTTAAATAATATTTATTTTAATAGGGGTAGCAAAATGTGATTGATTAAATTAAAAAATTAAATAAAGCCATTTTATTTTGTGATTTAAGTAATAGATTGTATGCGCGCATTGCGCTATCGATTTTGAGATAGACATACATTCATACCATCACGCCTCTTTCTCTTTTTTTCTCTTTGAGATATAGAATGCGAAAATTGACTTTATCCTGCATAATTTGTAGTAAGTTATGGATCACAAGTGACTTAGGTTACTTATTGTATCGGAGATATATAATCGTCCCGTGGCATAAAGTTTAATCAAACCCTGAGTGCCTTATCCAAGTATAACAAGGTATTGCTTTATATAGATAAACAATTATGTATTTTTTTAAACTCACACGTTTAGTACGATTATGAAGATTACGATTGACATGGTGTCATCCTGCCCTTGAAATTAGCTGTTAAAAATAATACAAGATGCAATGATGCCTAACAATGCATGATTTATCATCGACTTATAGCAAACTGTCAATGTGGCAGTCACGTCGTCACTGATTTGTGGTACTTTTAGCATTATTGAATAATAAAACATGGAAATAAATACGTACCTACGTAATCTTTTTTTAAAAGTACGTTAAGTAGGTACTTTTACACATAGTTGCATAGTTGCATGTAAGCTATTATTATTATATAAGAATTTTGGTTGTAGGTACTCATGTGTCAAACGGATGGCTCAAAAATGCAACAATTTTATAAAATACGAAAATAATTCATATTAATAAAAATACGGCTGTCTTAAGGTCGATATGACAACACACTCGACAATCATCGTTTCCTCACCCAAAACTTTGTACTTAATGCAAAAATATTCATTGACAAATTATTATTTTTTACATTTCTGACAACATAGCTAATCACTGAAAATTCTTACGCTTCAACATAATGAAGCAAAACATAAACTACAAAACAAATCTTACCGAATTTAAGATATTTGTGCAAAACCAAATAAGTCATTATGTTGCTAAATCATAACAGCGTATCGTTGCCCATTATTGGGTACTAATGCGACATCGCCAGGGTTAATGCTGCAGTTAACACTTTAAAAGGCTATTTTGTGGTCATTTATTCATTAAAACGTGAGAGCTTATGTATTTCAGTAAATCTAGAACATTTACTCAACTACAGAGCAGTTATATTATAATGATTTATGTATCCTATAACACATTACAAACGAGTTAACGCCAAGTATTCTATCACGATTCAAAGCGATTTCAAAGGTAAGTAAATATAATTCCAGTCTAGAAAATTACACTAATACAGTAGTAAATAGTCCACGTAAATTGCACAAAGTTCTTAGAAAACTGACGTTCTTATCAAATCAACTATCGCTACTTTAACCACACACAATTATAAGCCGGTAACGTCACATAAATAACGTTCCCATGACTATGCTTGTTTGTTTTTTTACAAAAAACGTATATGTCAAACATAGGGTTGAAGTCGATGATTGGGACGCTTACCTTACTAACGCGAGGAAATAATATTTACGAACACAAACTGGATTTAATAGAACACTTAACTAAACGTACTGCGCATGAAAACCTTCCGTGTTTGAAATAATAGGAAGACTGCATTTCCTTAGATTTAATTGCAGCTCGAATAGCCTAGCCTGTGGTTATAGTAATCCAATAGCAATCATGGTTAATGACTATAAAAGAAATGGGATTACCTAAGAATAGGTATTAAAATACATTAAGTTACTAGGTAATGCATAATTAACAATTTTTTCGAAAAATGGCAACTGAACATGATTGTTATAAAATAAACCTAATAGTAATGACATCAAAAACACGTACACCAATCGGCAAAACTCGTTCGAGACCAACTGAGTTCCCGAAATTCTTCGACGAAATGCTTCGAGTAGGTACCTACCTATTAGAAAAAATGCTGGCAACTAAAATTTAAAAATTTCGCAAAACATATCAACTTTGTAAATTAAATACCTATCTAAATATTACAGTATTTTCTATTCGTAATTCGAATTTAATGGGGCGCGTCAGTTGCGTCGTTGGCGATTGAAATCGAAAACACAATAGTCGAATCGTGCGTTCTGAAAGATCGAAACGATTGTATCGATTTTATTTCAGTAATCGAGAGGAAACGTGATGATAGCCGGGGTCCGGGGAATCACGCACCGATTCGATATAATCGTCGTTATAATCGATTTCATAATCGCCATTGTGTTTGAACAATAATCGTATGTAATGTACGCTAATCGCCATGACCTAAGGTGCAAGCGACTGCGGGTAATAATGTATACAAGGCTTGTTGCTCTATTTACGCGAAAACAAATGTAACAATCACTACATAATGTGTATGAAACAAAGTCCTCTATTAGATAGACTAATATAATTTAAGATAGGTACGAACTTAACTTGGGGACATGACATCCCCTCTCTCTCTCGCTCTCTGAGGAAGGACTACGGAATAGTCCGAAACAATTATCAGAGCATTCTTTCGGCTTTTTATACGTGAGTTATCCGGTTGTTGTAATTATCTTATACCTACATCCCTTTTATGAATGTATTAATTGTATTATAGGTAAGTTAGGTAGATTTAACTACTGTCTTAAATCTATTTTATTCTGAAAAAATGACTTTCTGCCAAGTTTCTTGCGACGCATTCTTCTTGGCAATGATGGTCTTTCCGAATACGCTGGTAGTTTCAAAAAAAGACATGTAAACCCCTTAGCCTCCATGTAGCTCTTCGCGGCCCATTTGCAAAATAAACTTTTGATTTGATTTGATTTCATTAGGTTCTTTACCCATGGACAGAGTTAGCAAGTATCATTAAAAAAATGGACAGTGTGATTCATGGGAAAGGTTTATGTACTTATACAATTTGTCAAGGTTTTTTAGTAAATCGGTTTAAATATGACGATAATTTGTGGGAACGGCCTGAAGACCCGTTATTTTAGCTCGTGAGTATATATTGCACCTGTGGGACGTCGGTTAGGGTTCTAAGGCCGTCTTGCTGAACAAAATTATGTCAATATAGGTAGTGTTAAACTCATTTTAGTATTGTAAAAATGGAACTGACAAGATTTAAACCAGATTTGGCGTCTAAATCGAGATTTATCGTGACGTAGTACGACCTTAGTTTTTCCGTATTTATTATCAACTTTTCCAGCTTTAAATATCAAGTCACGTTCAAATTACCAAAATCACCATTAACCAATGTCATTATTTTCCCGGAGATAGTTTTACACAATCGAATTTCGTACAAATGACACTGGAATTATTGCAACCCAATATCACTCGTCGAATATCACATTATGCTGCAACACGACACTCGTATGAGATATTGCTAAACTTTGTTGGTATATTTGATGGTACAGATTTAGAGGTAATTTGAGTACGTAATGACTTAATGCGGGTAAATATTTGTAGGTTCGGCATTCGGTAAGCTTTGGGTGCGTGAGAAGTAAAGTAATGTATTGTGTCGGCACCAATAATGGACATGACCCAATAATGGACAATAATTCTTATTTAAAGGACACTAAGGCAGTCATTTATTTTACAACAGTAAATTAAAAACCATGTCATCTTCAAATGAAAAATGAACTGTCCATTACTGGTGGTTGTCAGCTTAAAGTGTCGAACACTGGTGCCGTCATCCTAGGACGGTTTTTAGTAATAATTGCACATTAATGCTGTGTAAAAAGGTTACTTATCGTTTGCCATAAATGTAGGTATTTATTTTAAGTTTCATTGTTCAGGATTGTTTAACCTAACCTAAACTAAGGTTAATGTGGGTAAGACCGTCTACAAGGCAAGTCCGTCAACACGTTATAACTTTTGAATTTGAAAGCGTTTCCCGCTTTAGCGTCCAGTAGATAGAGCAGTTTGTCGCGCTAGTTCCAGCACTTTAATTTAGATGACGCTGTGACAATAAACTTCAGAGAAATCCGCCTAAAAAAATGAAGTATGCCGGTCTTCCCCACATTGACTACAGTTTCACAAGATGGCCATTTCTAAGCTCATGAAAAAAATACGGTTCCTGAGGAAAAAAGAGTTAAATAGGTATGATAAATGATCCTATTATCTTAACTACATACATAAAATTTACTTCTTAATCTTAACAAGTGAAATCTGGCCCTGGGAATGCTACGTAAGTATAGACTCATAAATACTTTGAGCATATGCATACGAGCTATGCAGCAAGTATTTATTGCATACTTTTTTGACAGTATCCCAGTTATATTTATAATTGTAAGGTATAAAGAAATCTGAAAGTATATAAAGTTAAGTGACTCCATCTATTAAGAAGAGAATCAATTATAAAGCGAACTCAAATTAATTAATATTTTTATGTTGTTTGTTGCCTCACCGACTCGACTTTTTGCAAGCACTGACTGTAGAATTACCTGAAAAACAAAAAAAAAACAGTTAAATAAACTTCCTTATTGTTTACCTTGCTTTCAAATAAAAACACATTCTTTTTTTCTTCCTTAATTTACTGATAGAACTCATTACGTACTTTAACAAAAACATACTTCAGTAATTTTTATTTATTTACAAGCCTTTTTATTCCAAATTCGCTACAATTTCAGTAAGTACATGTTGTTGTTGATGTTATTGTCGTTTATTTATTAAATTGTCGCGTAATTCGGCGTGCCTCATGGCATAGGCCTCCTCCGTGTATTGGAGGGTTTGGGCTATAGTTCCCACACGCGCCCAGTGCGGATTGGGAACTTAACACACACCATTGAATTTCTTCGCAGATGTGTGCAGGTTTCCTCACGATGTTTTCCTTCACCGAAAAGCTCATGGCAAATTACAAATGTAATTTTCGCACATAAATTCCTTCAGTAATAACAGAGTTAAAAGATTCCCGATTAACGTACGACGTACCCGACGTCTATCCGTGATCATGATGCATGGAACTGCGTCGCGAAGGCAAAACATAGGATGTACCAGCTGCTTCTCTTCCCGTGCAGATGGTAAAAGCGTATCGAGAGAAAGGGCGAAAATCTTAGACTAACTAACTTGGCTCAGGGACCAAAATAGGGTCTTGGCCTCCGAAACGAGAGCACGCCATCTGTCCCGATCGTGCGCAGCTTCTTGCCAGTCGTCGACTTGAAGACGTCGCAAATCCGCCTGGACACTGTCCCCCCAGCGATACCTGGGTCGCCCAACCGGGCGGCGACCAGTCGGTCGTCCCACGTACGCCCTCTTGGCAGCACGATCCTCTCCCATTCGGAGTAGGTGAAAATCTTAGAAATCATGTAAAATCTTAGGCAATGCGGCTAGCAACCCATCACTATCTTAATTCCCCTTTCCACCTATATTTACGCCATATCAACATTCCGGTGGGATGTGATGCTAATTGCATACAATGAGTAATTGTGTAGGAATTAAAAATGCGTTTTAAAAAATGGGTTGGAATGGGGAATAATAACTCTACAGCTTTTTAACAACTCTAATATACTGCGACCACAACATTAACCAACAAACGAATGCCAAGCCAAGCCCTCTAAGCCGCAAAAGAACCGCCATATCCATAGATATACAGAGCATCATCATTCATCAGCTTACATAACGTATTAAGTTGATACGCAGTAACGAGCACAGATAAAACGATTGCTAGAGATGTGTAAATTCGGCGAACGTTGGTGAGTAGGGTTTGTTAAATATATTAAACAGCTTAAGTTATCGATATCGACATTTTGTTACTGTAGTAAAAGTAATTATTTATTTATTTATTTACTTAAGGAGAACCAACAGCTTACAACACAATATAAGAAATGACAATAGCGACACAGAGCCAATTATAGGATCTCACACATAATGGCAATGTACATGTTTAAGCTTAACTTAAACGAGATAACGCGCACTATATCAAACAACACATCACACGAAACAGAACATCACAAGATTCCATGTGGAATACTCACACTCCGCGACATACATTTCAAAGAATATTAATGATGGACAGCTAGTTGAAGTGCCAGCGTATACAGATTAAGAACGTTCTTTAGTTACTGTGGCTGAGGGAAAGATATACAGCAAAACAGCTGAAGGGGCGTCCACGCTCGGTTTAGTGGTGGGTCGTTGACAGTTTTTGTGTCACCAAACGAATCGTTAACTTAGTTGAAAAACTAGTGACATGATGAACTAGTTTTTCCTCTAACTAAGACTACTAAGAGAGCACCTACCTAAGACTAAGCCGTTGAGGGTGCTGAGGTTGAGACACTTAGTGTTTCCTATTGTAAGTACACATCGTCAACTAGTTGAATCCAACATTTGAAACGTTTCGTTCGTTGACGAATCATAAACCGTTGATTCAACTAATTCGTTGAATCAACGACCACCACTAGTTCGGTTTATATCCTGACGTAGAATATGTCAAAGGCCGTTTTACTATATCTGGCATCATGGCATTATTGACCTTAGACTACATTTTCTTCAAAAAAGAATTGTGAAGCCGGAGAAGACCTCTCCTTTTTTGAAGTCGTATAAAGATACACAGATTATTGTTAAAAATCATCAAAAACCTATAACATAGTACATCACTACATTACATAATTCGGTAGCAACGCATGCGTACAATGAACGGAAACAATTTGCTGTAGCAAAACAAAATACTCATCAACAAGTGAAAGTGCAGGAATCGGCAACTTGATCGATGGAACCAATAATTCGTTTATAGCTTATAGCAGACTTGATGTATTTAAATTAAGATCTGAAGATATAATGATAATGTTAATGCCTACACTGATTGCGTATGTAATGAAAGTAATATTATTAATGAATGGTAATGGGTAGCCATTGCCGTTTATTGATTTTATGATTAGTAATTAATCTTGCCGTTTGCATCTAATAGAACAATTTAAATTACCACAGGATGAATAGACATGGCTCGATAGCTCCATATAGGTAAAATTTTACACAGAAATAGGCATATGTGTAGTGGTATTTTTTTTGTGACTATTCACTTAATTTTCTTAAGTTTTTCTCCCTTTAACCAGGTTGATGGAAGAGAAATACTTTTAGGAATAGCTTCGACTTTGTGTAGAATAAACAGTGCACTCTTATTTAGAGTTGTGGGCTTAACTTCTAAATAAATAATATGAATTTCTCGTGCTCTACATTGATGTATATTTCTTTTACAACCGAAAACAAATTGATTACGGAAGCCTTGTCTCAAAACACTTATAATGCGTTCCTACTTTGGATGAAATCATAATAACAATAACGAAGAACCGCAATGGAATTACGTTGACATAATAAACAATAAACGTAACTAACGTCGTTAGCCACGAAACGAATTTGTCATGCGTGCTCCAGACGCTATAATTACATTACTTTGCGTTGAAAATATCGTTACCAATGGTTGGCGACACCGCAGTATTAATTAGCATGTATTACGGGTTCTAATCATTATATCTCGCTGCAATCGTGGAATGTAGGCGAATATGTGTTTTGTTTGAAATAGACTTAAATACCTGGTTCTCCATGTTTTCTGAGCCCTTTATAGGGATGGACGATATACATCGATGTATTGTAAACACTCGATGTATAGTAACGATGCATCGTATTGAACCGATGTATTGTTAATACTTCAACATCGAATATATATCGATGTTTTTTTTATTCGATGCATCGAATACGCAAACTGTGAGATGAGCGTCTATAAGTGTGACAACACTGACTGACTGGAACCTGAATCGTAATAATCAGTTCAGCCTTTCAGTCAATATTACACACCTACCATATTTTATCGGTTTGGCTGAATGGGTTATGCTCCCTTTGCCACGGTACTGGCAAAGTCAAAATTTAATAATAAAACCTAAAACAATATAGCCCACCGAGTTTCTGTTGCGTAGTGTAAAGTGTGAATATAATGTGTATTTGCATTGTTTTTTATGATACAATTACGGTTATTTGCCTAAACACATGTCCATTGCGAAAAACAATCGATGTTATTCTAAATACATCGAATTAACATCGATGCAACCGATCGATGCATTGCATCGGAAAAAACATCGATGTATATTTTAAATGTCCATCCCTAGCCCTTTATGAAATGCTAGGCGTACTACAACCCGTTTAATTTTGATCCAAACCATTATAGTAAGTAAGTAAATGCTTTATTCTACAAATATAAAGAAACAGACACAATTAAAAAAAAATGAATATATGCGCAAAGGCAAACTTATCCTTATAAGGGATCTTTATCAGTTAACCTTTGAGTAGATAAGCGGAACACTAAACGAGGGACCGACAAAGAGGTAGTCCGTTCCAATCCATTATAGCGCTTTTGTAAACAAACAACTCTACCCAAGTTCATATAAAATTTAAATATAATAATAACTAGCGACCTGCCCCGGCTTCGCACGGCATATTATGCATGTATTATACATAAAAACCTTCCTCTTGAATCACTCTATCTATTAAAAAAACCGCATCAAAATCCGTTGCGTTGTTTTAAAGATTTAAGCATATATAGGGATATAGGGACAGAGAAAGTGACTTTGTTTTATACTATGTAGTGATAATCTTAGTGCAAACTTATAAAATGTCGGGAGATGAAAAAGTTTATTTATGACAATCACAACACAAAATTAAATGGAATTCAATCAATCAATTAGAATGAAGAATACATATGATTTTGGTAACTTTTTTTGGATTTTGCTCTTGGATTACTTATAAGACGCGGTAGAGATCGTCTAACATTAAACTGAAACGCCTCTTTAGTGTGTTTACTTGAGCATATAAACACAACTTTAATTTTCATTTGCGGAACAGTGAGTAGGTACGGCAAATGTTTTTAATATTCAAATGTCCATGTGTGATGACACGCACACAGCCATATCCATATCCATAACTATGCGATATAATATGTCTAAGCAAACGCACAAAAGACAGGCAATTTTAACATAATTTATGTAACCACATCTACGATACCGAAACGCTATTCAAAGCAACGATGTATAATAACATCAAACTATAATGACGGAATGTCTGAAAACTTTTAACATGCGAATTCTAATATGGATCGTAAGTCATCAAAAGGTCATATGTTCAAGAAAACTGCGTGAAATAATCTAACCTAAAATTTTAATTTTAGAATTTTAGATACAAGCTTTTTAGCTGACTGCACTTTTTATTGACTTAGGGTCCATTTTTCAATCCTCAGATACCTACTCACTTAACTGCCAGATACCCACAGAGTTATTCGTCGAATAGAGCCTATCTGACGATTGAAAAGTCGGTCCTTAGATGGATTGAAATAGATTGTCATTTGGTGAACCCTAACTCTTATAGGACCGATTTGACGATGCCATAATGTACAGACGTTTACATGCAAAGTTTTTCACTGCGAAGTACCTAAAAATACTATGCATTACTTCGTACCAGTTCAGAAATAGAATGTGTAAGAATAGACCGTCGATTTGTCGACGCGTGACCTCACGTTTTTATATTGACATGAGCATGTCACAAGTTGATGCTTCAATGATATAGGTAGACATTGATATAGAGGTCTTCAGCTTTGTGGTGTACTTTCTACGCGCCGTAAAATATCTTTGATTCCACTTAGCTATCTAAAAATAAACGTCTAACAAAGGATAGAGTAGTGGTCAAGTGAAATTAACGAAACATTAACTTTGTTCATACGTCCCACTACTGGGCACAGGCCTCCTCTCAGGATGAGAGGGCTTGGGTTATAATTCCCACGCAGGCCCAGTGCGGATTGTAAAAAAACGGTGTTATGTTTTCGACCCTCGAGAAACGGAGATAAATAAAATAAATAAATAAATATATATCATGGGACAAATTACACCAATAGATAGTTAGATAGTGTATGTTACGGTGAAAGATTGTATGTTTGTTTACAAAGAAATGTTCTCATTTATCTCCAGAACGGTTGGGCCGATTAAGATACGGTTTTTATTTTTTGTAATGGGTTTTATAATGCAAAGTCCATTCCCAGAAAAAAGGAGAAGCTTAAGGCACTTGTCCCACCGCCGGCGAGTAGCGAGAAGCGAGCGTTTTTTAGTATGGAAATTTTGTCGCCCGGCGACAAAAGCGACAAAATTTCCATACTAAAAAACGCTCGCTTCTCGCTACTCGCCGGCGGTGGGACAAGTGACTAAAGCTAGTTGTCAGTACCTACCGTTTATGTTGTGTGATTTATTCCTTGAAATTTAGGTAAGATTGTGACACGCATGAACGTCTCAGACAGACATCTGTATAAAGAATTGCTCATGTCACCGAAAGCAAAATGTGTGAATCACTCGGATGTGCTAGTTATTAAAAATCCGGGAAAAGTCTGCGGTTACCGGTGTTGACACAATAAATAAAACGTTACAACATAATCCCACTAATATTATAAACGCGTAAGGTTATCAGGATGGATGGATGAACGGATGTGACGATGTGAGTGTGCATGTTTGTTCCTTCTTCACGCTGAAATGACTAGACGGATTTGGATAGAATTTAAAAAGAAGATAGCTGGTACCCTACATCAACACATAGGCTACTTTTTATCCCGGAAAATTGCACAGTTCCCGCGGGATACCGATAAATACGTCAGAGGTCGTAGCTGCCTCATGTAAATCTAATTCTACGCGGCCGAAGTCGCGGGCAGAAGTTAGTATAGTAAGTATAGTTATAAAACTCGTCTTCGATATGAACAACCGATGTAAATTAAAAAAAATACAAGTTTATCACATGTTAATTCAGAGATTACCCCCATTAAGCAAGTTCCTGTTGAGTGTCTATTATTAAACGATATTAAATGTTATAAGTGCGTTCGAGTAAGTAGAGTCGATAATCAATCAGTCCGAATAAGATAAATAGATGTAATTAGTGGATGCAATTGTCATTTCTAAAAACAATACACAAACTTATTGTAGTTCAATGATAATTAAGAAAGTCGTCACTACACCGTTCGTCCGTTTCATGCGTGATTCAACCTTTCCGCGTTTCGTTCGTTATAACGTGGTTAAATAACTTCCGTTAAAGTAATATGCTCACATATTTTTACGAAATAAAGATTGATAATGAGGACCTTATGAGGACGCAAAAATTTGCAAGGAGCGCGAAAAACACACACACACACACACACACACAGTGTACACAGTTATCATTGTTTAGATATATTTAGTATAATTAATCGATAATTTAGTCCACTTGTTATTGGTTGTACACATAATATATTTCTATATTTGCGGAAGAGCGGGACCTCCTAACACAGGTATTTCTTTACTTAATGGGAGGTTCCAACCTTTTTCTTCTGTATGTAACGGTGTCACCAATAAATGATTTTTGATTTTGATTTTTGATTTTTGATTTTGATAAAAACAAATTTTGATGGCGATGGTAGTTCACTAAACGACGCTGAAGACAATTTTGCTCTACATCTTGTTAGGGCCGGTACTGCTAATCCTAATTCACCAAATATACGTTAATCTTAAATTATAATAGTAACATTTTAAACGCCACAAAGTACAGACATTAAGGTGTTAAGAAATTTCTGCGTGACGTGTAGAGATAATTAATAGAAAGGGCAAACATGTCTAAATGTGTAATGATTTTTCTATTAACCACTAAAGTTCAAGGGTGATCGTGCAAAGTAATGTCAAATGTCAAAATAAACTTTGCTTATGTGTGTCAAAGTAATTATTGAATATTTTGTCAGAATAACATTTACTTTTCTACCGTCCGCCAATGTAATTAAATTATGTGCAAGTGGAATTGCACGAATGTTTTAAATTAAAACATTTGAATAACTGTAGGTGAGTGTCGAGTAAGCAATTAACACAGAAAAATGTATCATTTAAGAATAATTTTCTTACATAAATAAACAAGTCAGATTGTACTTCCCACTCATAAATCATACTCATGCTTCCTTATACGGATAATGTAAAATTACCTGCACACTTTTACTAAAAACATTATTAGCAAAATATGTTAGATTATTCGTGGATTATTCTCCTTTCTTGCTATGGAACAACGGATAGGACGAAAATAGCAGCTTACGGGTCAAAAGTTACACAGGTTACTTTTATCTCAGAAAATTCATGTTTCCCACGTGTTAGCGATGAGCGACGTCAACTTGTCTGCGTTGCGAGCAAAACGTTGTCTCTAAAAAATTTAATAACATGATTGTTTTCTTTCTACGGTTATTTAACATACCTAATTGAAACATCACGCTTGGTGATTCCACTTTAAATTAGTGTGGACTTAACAATACAGGCATTTCAGAAACGAACGAGGAAGTCGACAGCAAACACCGGTGGCATAGAAAAATCTAGAACATTTTGTTACAAATCAGCTATTAAGCAAGCTATGTCAAGTTTTAGGGTATTGTTAACATAATGGAAGTTCACATGAAAGCACAGCAATGTGGGATGAGATGAATGACGATTTTAACATAGTGACCCAGACGTGAACAGATGACAGCGAACACAACGTTGTCTAGTTTTCGTGACAACTTTATATTAGTTTTTTATCATGGCAACTTTTATACTAGTTTTTTATCAAGTTTGCCGTTGCTTTTATTACATAAGCAATCAGCACGAATTTAGCTTTCATGCCCATATATCTAACAAAATGTTTTTTACAAAAAAAATACAGTCTTTAATTACTGCTGGAGTTGTCCATCTTACATACCTACATACATAAATTACGTCTCTATCCCTTACAGGCTAGACAGAACCTAGAATAACAAGACCCAAAGGTCACGCTTAGCATCTTACATACATAATATCTATAAACTTACATGCGTAATAATCTAATACCAAATTTCAAGTCAATCCGGCCTCTAGGTATGTGTTCAATTTGATAGGCAAAATTTGAACTACACATACTCTGCATTACAATATTTACATGTTTATAAACAACCATGTCATTAGCAAATCAACGTAATGTTCTCTCTCAACCTATACTCACGAGCAAAAATAACGGGACGCTTTTCATACAAATTTGCAAGGAGAGTGACCCGATATTTTGCTCGTCAGTGTATACGCATTTTTTGCTAGGCGCCCGAATAAATTGACTGACACTTTAATCTTGTATCTCGCATTCCTAAATGTCCTGGCCTGTGGTTAAATAAATTACCAACAAGCAGTACTAACAATGTATGTTTAGTGGCACAGCTAAATAGGTTTCCTTGATATTATGTAATTGAAAGTAAAAGGTGGATGAATAAAAACGTTTGGAATTGCTCGCGGGCGTCTTCGTGTATTGGTATTTTATAACGTTTTGACTGTCTTTTATAAAGCTTTATAATACTGCAAATTTGATACAATGCTATCCGAATGTGCTGTTGTGTCATACGTTGTTCAAACTCTAGATACCTAACTTAATTTAGGTGGTTGAACCGTCGAAAAAGATTACATTGCAAAGATCTAAGTGCCTATGTACTTTTACTAAAAAAAAACCTCATGGTATCACTTAGTTGATCGCCTGTACAGAAAATCCCTGGGAGAAAAGAACTAATAGGGCAGTCTTCGTTGACATTATTTATGAAATTTGACAACAAAGCCTTAGCCTTAGTCGATGCCTGTGGCCGAAAATTTTGATGACGTATTTATTTTATAGTTTAATAATTAGTAGTAGTTTTAGTTTTAGTATTAGTCTGTTTTCATATCACCTTATGTACATTGTAGTTTTGAATAAATTTTAAATAAAAGCCTTACAACACAAGAAACGAAGATTTATTTTCATTTTTACTTTTTCACCTTTATAAATAACTTTGTTTTTTAGAAATACTGAATGATTTCTGTGAGAAACAATGTTATTGCCTACGGTAATATGAAAAAAAATTAAAAATATCGTTATCATTTTCAAACTTGTACGAAACCCAGAGGTGTTTTAAAAAGAAAGGTCAATTATTTCTGATACTTATTTGTAAATAGTGTCATTTCTGCTCAGAATTAAAAGTACTACTACTGCCGATTCTAATAAGAGAAAAAAATACCCGAATTTTATACAACAATGTTTGCTGTCGGTGACAAATTAACACTGACCTAAAAAAAAACTATTTACCCGTTTTTTAACTTTTCCGCTGATCGTTATAAAACATGTATAATTGTAAGACGGAATCACATTAATTCTTCACACGATGTATTAAAATATGTGTGAGAGGACGTGTTCAACATCGATAGGTATTTAATAATGTTTCTCTTACGACATCTGATTAAAACAAGTAAATTATGTAACACAATTACGATAATTATCGCCTCAGCTTTCACATCGAAAGCGCGGCCATTTTCGACAAAAACAATTGCTGGCTGCAGTCAGATGCGTTTTTTGCACGTACAAATTACATAAACAGTTGTTTTAATTGTATAAAGATGGGTTTTTTTCAGTTTAAACATTCTTTATTCTCATAAGAAACAATTTCGCTTACATGAGAAAAATGAAAAATATTTTTTTCGCTCATTTTTAAAATATTACGTGACTATATTTCCGTATTTTTCGCACGAGATAGCAAAATTATAATTTTACATGAACATCTCTTAAATTTATATGAAATTAAAGCAACATAATATTACGTGAACATTATTTTTTAATAGAGCCTTTGAGACTAGATTATCAATTGGTAAAAACTGTCTTGTCTTGCAGGATGCAAAATCCATCGCGGTATAACATTAATGTTGCATCATGAACGAAACTATAAAATTGCATTTGTCTGTACTTAGCGGTCGATATTACGAGATATATAAGTCCCAATCTCGTGGAAATACCGGGATAAAGTGCATGAGCTTTTAGAATGCGATTCGGGGTAATCTTGCTGTCTCAGTCAGTTTTATGGATTTGATACTTGAATCGGCAGAGTGAGTGAGATAGCCAAGACAAACACTCCCGCAAACGGACTGTTCTAGCTTCTAGAGAATTAGCTAGCTAAATACAGCACTGCATCTGGCCATAAAAATTGCACTTCGGTCTTTGGAAAGAGACAATTGGAATCACATAAGTTAGAACGAGACGACGCTCTACGAAGCCGAGAAGACCGATGTGCGATCTTTATGGCCGGGTACTGTGGCAAATTTTATTCGCCGTAATCAAATTCGTAGGAATTATGTTACAGGCGATGCGGCTAGCAACCCATCACTATTTTGATTCCATTTTCCACCTAGCCAACAATCTTGCTAAACGTGGCCTGTAGGTCTTGTTACCTTAGGCTTTGTCTGCCCTATAAGGGATAAAGTGATTTGTGTATGTATGTATGTATAAAATTTATTAAATACGAACATGATAAAAAACAAAGGAACACGTGCAATTTTCGTAAAACTTTGTCGAAGCTAATGATACAACCTGCTTGATTTATCATCCAAAAATGGGATTCAGCAGTGCAACAATTAAATCTCACCCATAACTCGCTTTGTGCTGAATCTCACTGAGAAGTCGTTAATCTTCAGCTGCCATAACATTGTAATGAATCGGCACTTACATAAATGGAACATTATGAAAGGTGCTTTATTAATTTTGCTGCTCAATTAAGTAATAATAAAAGTTGAGTATCAACTAAATGAGTTTTATCAGTGTAAACATCGACATCATAAACATCAAAAACTTCTATAGTCAACTAGCTCATTATTGCCCGCGGTTTTGCTCCCGTGGAAAATGACCCCGTGGATAGTTCGCCCATAGGATCTTTAAATCAACTTTTCTTAGTACCTACACCAAGGTAATCGTTTGCCAAAGTTCATGCATCTGGCTTCAGTGGTCAAGACCACCTGACTTGGTATTTAAGACACGATACCATATTTTATAATTTATAATGAATACTTAGACAAGAGTGTTGTATTGTTGTGTGTGTGTTAGAGTGTGTTATTGCTTTGACTTCTGCCTTTGAATAGCTGTTAGCTTTGTTTGACAAGGGGCTGATTTTTTAAACCGCATCTATAAAATAAACAATCAAAAACGATAAAAAAACTGTCTACGTTTTCATGCGAGTAAACTTATTGCTCGTCTTCTGGACTAACACACCGACTTCTAAATGGGTGTTTCCTAAATCTCAGGTGCCTGAAACCTATTGGTACATACGATTTTTCCAATAATGAAAATAACGCTTTAGAATCAGCTGAGTAAACACTGCGTGTCGCCCAGTAGCCCATTAATTCATTAAACACACGGAATGTGGTAAACTAGTTCGTGATGACCCTTTTCTTAAGCTGTAAACCTTCCGGAAATCCTGGGTGCTGGAGCGGCTTTCATTTCTGCGAAGCGCCGAGAGCGATCGCGGTTCCATTGCCCAGGGTCGGGACCTCTTGAGCTAATGTGGACTTTCCCTCGCAGTCAGAAGTTTTGCTAGAGATGATTTGTTTTACTAGTTTTGCGTTGAAGTACAATCTACTGCTGCTATAATGGGTGAAAAATACTCGCCGTGATATATGGAAAAAAGAAACAAATTGAACAAAATTAAAATTGAACCAATTGTTTACAGTCACCGAAAAAAAAACACATTAATGGGTTTCGTAGCGATTATCTAACACAGATTTTATTTCTACAGTCGAGACAAAATCTCAACATTAAAATATATCCAGAAATTCGATTTTCTCTAGAATTTTAGTCTGTCCGCTTGTTTAATTAAATTACCCCCCCCCCCCTTACCCTGTTTGTTACCTTATTACTTCTGTATACCTTTTTTCTGTTTTGATTGTTATATGTGGTGTTCAATGTATTGTATTGTAATTACACAAAACTATAAAACTGCACTACGTATTTTTATAGCCTTTTCACTGGAAGATAAAACTTGGCTTGGTGCAGGTACATATAACCTTTGTTTCGGCCGGGAAAAAAATATAATAATGTAAATCGGAGATTTTTAATTATTAAATATCGTCACTCTCCTCAAAGTGAAGTCCACACGGACAAAATCACGGGCATCAAACATCAGACCGAAAACTTTACATCAGAAAGTGTGGTAAATATACCGATGATAAAAGACAAGACGAAAACGCTCAACTCTGCCTCTGCGCTGCGATTCATAAAAGCGTCCCGTGCCGTCGCTAAATGCGCACGCGCACAGGAAAGTGAAAGGGCGCATCGTTACAGCATCGGCGCTTTGATCTGCGAACTTTGCCGGCGCGGCGAGTCAGGTCGCGGGTTTGATGAGCAAGGTGGCATGGGTTGCATGTTTATTGAGCCTTTACTTAAACGAGGCTATAATCGCAAAGAAAACAATAAGCAAATTATTATTTTTTGCAAATAAATATTCTTATTATTATTCTTATTCTTATTCTTAAGACTGGAGAGCTCTGCGTATCTGTCATCTTGTGTGTGTGTGTGTGTGTGTTGTAGCGGTTATGGTTATAAATAAAAACAAATAAATAAATAAGTATCTTGGTACAAAATACACCAATTGACTCAGTTCCAAAAACTTAAAAAAATAGGCGAAAAACTTAAGTAATGACCTGTTGTACGGTCTATTCATCCTTACGTGTCTTATTTATCATGTACACAGACAGTTCTCAAAGACATTTTCGCACTTTTTTCTTGGATTACTAACAACTCACAACGTCACATGATTTTCCTTATTCATCAATGTAAGGTATAAAATAACTGTGAGAGGGTGCCACAATTTGTTCGATAGTACGGTCAACCAAATGGAACCATGGACCACTGTATAACCTTATCGCAATAAGTGATCGGTTTGTTATTTGTGTCTGTCAGTGTCATAGTACTCCGACGTTGATTGTGAAGAGGTTGTATAGTGGCCTAGGGTTCCATTTGGGTGACTGTACGTATGAGTATTCGATGTATTAATTTTCAATGGTGCTTCTCGTGCATCTAAGTATTATTAATTGCTAGACCTCTTTCAATCTGGGGGCTCGCTCGCTGTCAGATTCATACTAAAAGTGACAGCTAAAACTTGAACCGAGTCGGAATTAGGACGTCATTTATGGTAAGGCCCCTATACCTTCATTCTGTTCCAAATGTTGCCTAGTGCGATAATGACTCCTATTGCTTGAATTATCACCAATTTTCAACTGAAGT
This sequence comes from Pandemis heparana, assembly GCA_963854515.1. NCBI lineage: Eukaryota > Metazoa > Arthropoda > Insecta > Lepidoptera > Tortricidae > Pandemis > Pandemis heparana. Next base: position 11,131,797 of record OY978022.1, on the reverse strand, counting down.
GCATGTTATTTTCCTTTTAGACAGTATTTCAGCGCATGCATGTAGCCAGACCGCAGACCGCAAGCCTCGGAACATTGCAGCAGTGCGGTATGCTTTCAGATTCTTAATCAAAACTTGTTCAAATGCCTGTTTCGGCCGTAGCTTTATTCTATGTGCGTAAAATGTTGAATGTTTTGAAGCTTTTTCCAGTGGCGCGTCCTTTTTGATACAACAAATAGAAGAATGATGGAAAACTCATAAATTAACAGTTGTCACAAAGAAGCAAGTTAAATGTAATAGATAAAAAATATGTAATTATCTACCTTATTAAATACTACTCCGTTTTTGTAAATTTTGGGACTGGGTCACGAAGTTAAACCTTAGAAGCCTAAATTATTGTAATACCAAAGCTTCAGATTTGTAAATATAGGTATTTAGGATTAGATTAAAGTAGTTTAAGGTTTTATATATAGGTATAATTTTTTAGATCTTGTAAATATGTGTATATCAGATTTTTATAATATTTTTTAAACAAAGGACTACGTAGTAAAACAAAGTCACTTTCCGCTGTATGTCCCTTTGTATGCTTAGATCTTTAAAACTACGCAACGGATTTTGATGCAGTTTTTTTTTTAATAGATAGAATGATTCAAGCGGAAGCTTTACAATGTATAATTCTACACAGACGAAGTCGCGGGCAGAGGCTAGTATATTATAAAATACACTGGCAACAGTGTTGCCAGAGCACTCGCACCCAGAAGCACGGTCGAATGGCTAAAAAAGCACGGTTTTATATAAAAAAGCACGCATTTTTCCACGCTTAAAAATAATTACAAAAAATTATGAAAAATAATCAGTGAATTATGAAATAAGCTTTTCGACGCTATTGAGCGTATTGAACCAGGAGCAAAAACCGGTCAAGTGCGAGTCAGACTCACGCACCGAGGGTTCCGTACAAATTCGCCAAGCTATTATAAAATCTAGTGTTAGAAGAGCCCTGCTCTTAATCAAAATGTAAGAAGTGTGAGGTCATTTTATATACCTACTTATATAGACAGACAAATAATAAATAAAAAAAGCACCGGGTAGCACTCCGAGAGTGAAAGTGAAAACTACACACACACGCACACTCGCGCAAAAAGAAAAAAAAAATACACGAGATTTGAACTGCGGTCCATGAGAGAACATTTTTTTTCTATTTTTGTGTGAAATTATTAATGCGATTCACAGAATACATCTACTTGCCAAGTTTCAACAGTATAGCTACGGAAAAAAGTGGCTGTGACATACGGACGGACGGACAGACAGACATGACGAATCTATAAGGGTTCCGTTTTTTGCCATTTGGCTACGTAACCCCAAAAAGCACCGTTTTAGCACGCTTTTTGTCTCCGCACGTAAAAAGCACGCGTACCGCTCAAAAAGCACGTAAAACCGTGCTAAAAAGCACGATCTGGCAACACTGACTGGCAATTTATGCCAGCCGTGTAGCTGCCTCGTATCATTTTTCAATTTCACAAGTTGGCAGAATGTTCAAGGTATTCAAAAGTATAACAGACGCCAGATTGTTGGCACCTGGAGCAGTTAAACTTGTGTCTACCTATTTACGATGAGCCCGCACGCGATTCCTTTATCTTATTGAATCGTAAAACGTTTTAGATTGTGAGGTTACTACCTTCTGCCGTATAGGGCTGCTACGCTTTTTATTTGTACAACAGAAAAGGAAAACGAATAGTGCGTCACCCAGGCGCGGTCCAAAGAGGACGGTCACAGGCGACATTACACCCTCCAAAATCGGCGTACGCGTCAAATCGAAAAATCTAAAAATTTACAAAAAAAAATGCAATAAAGTTTAATTTACTCGACGTACTGTATTGTTATTTATTTTATTTGTAATAATTGTGGACCACTGTTGTTCTTGAATAAAATTATTATTATTATTAGTGACCCTCCAAAATTTCGGACTGCGAGATGGAAATGATGAATTAAAAGCAGTATGTTATCTTAGCTCCTCCTAAGCCATATAAATCGATATACCCAAGTTAGTACATTACAAAGTATAGTTTCTAGCAACCCTAACCCAGACAGACGACAACCAGACCCGGTGTAAGCAATAACATTGAATGTCACCTTACATCATGAGGTGACATTCGATACTCGGCTGTTATCGTCGGGCAGGTATGACACCTTAAATTTACGCTAATTTTATGTCCCTAAATTAATAACCTAAGCATCATTATTAATATCTACTATTACAGAATGAGTAAGTACGGAATACGGATGCGGGTCAAAATGTCAAAATACAATAAATTTCAAAATACATAATGACTCAAAATGTATAATGGTTCAAAATACACAATCCAATTGACAACATTTCATATTTCTGAGCCTATAATTTTAATGGTTCTCTGTATTTTGTTTGAAAAGATGAACATGCTGACAGTTTAATTTTTTCGCTAGGGCTTGTATTTAATTTATAATTAATTGAATAATTTGTGCTTATTCTAAAAGGTCGTAACTCCACTACTATCGCAGAATACACACTTATCCCTTTGTCTTTTCTCTATAGAAAAAAAACTGACGTTAATTTCAAATTGTCAATGTCAGGCCCTATTCTCCAATATTCGATTTTCGAGGTTCGCTTCGTGCTGTTCCGCTCATACTAAAAGTCATTATCTTGAGAGTGAGAGAGAAGGTATGCAACGAACTTCGAAAATAGAATTTCAGAGTTGCCCCCCTTGTACTTTGAAGTTGTCAAAAATACAAAATTATGATCGCTTATTTTTTCTCGTGAAAAAAGCAAAGGCGTTTCACCTACCCTGTGGTAGTATTGATAAAATTAGGACATATTTTTAATTATTTTTTATTTTGTAAAATAAGCTATATTAAAATTATATAAACATTTTGCAGTGATCAGGAGGCAAAATGCTTTCGAACCGTATATACATTTTCAGGTGTTATAAAAATGAAATGTTGACAATTTTCTTTGAAACTATAAGTTAGTCGAACTTTTTCATTGCGTACTTTAATTAATTGATTTAGGTTAGGTTAGGTTTAATTTATAAAAATCCTGTTGTTGTCATTTTCTGAGCAAATTGCATTAAGTATGCGTTATTAATTATGACACATTACACAATAAAAATTTTATGCAATTTTCTTTGAAACTATAAGTTAGTCGAACTTTTTCATCGCGTAATTTAATTAATTGATTTAGGTTAGGTTAGGTTCAATTCATAAAAATCCTGTTGTTGTAATTTTCTGACCTAATTGCATTATGCTTTATAACACATACACATTAAAAAATTCATGCATCTTAATACTGTACTGTAATGTACATATTTACTGAAGCAAACTGTTCGCTTTCTTACTTTAATATTTAAGTCTAAAGAATTTAAAGTAAGTTTAAAGAATACGTAAAAACTTTTGTAGAAAAATCTAAAATCTTATCCAAGTAAATCAAATCACTAGTTTTTCAGTGAATTAGTAACATAGACTACAGAAATACTTAGGTAAGTACTTACAATGCGGATTGAACACAGAACTTTCCTACTTTGAAGTCGATTAATAGTTTGGAACCTCGAATTCAAACTTTTCCATATCAAAGTTGCTAAGTTTTTGAATCAAAAAGGTCTATCAGGAAAACTTGATCGTTTTAATTCGAGTGGCGAACAAATTATTACACTCCGAGTTCACACGCAAGGCTTTTATGCTAAGAACTCTATTTCCTTCTAAGTGAGTAAGTAGGAGCAGTATGCGCGATAGTAATCAGAAAAAGATTAGTTCAGATTTAGTTTAGTTTTTTTAGTTAGGTTACAGGTTTTATCCGCGGTCTCTACTAATAGATACAATAAATAAAGCTTTATACACATACATAAATCACGTATTTATACATCATGGGGTAGACAGAGCCTAAGGTAACAAGACCTAAAGGCCACGTTTAGCATATAGCGTGTAGCGTGGGCGTGGAAAGGTGGAAAGGGGAATCAAAATAGTGATGTGTTCAAAATCATAGGCGCATCGCCTATGATTCCTAATATTTTCGCCTACATTGTGTTAAAAATGTTAAAAACCATGAAAACTTTTTTTGCCGTTTCGTTTTAACAGTGGCGATGTTAATTTTCCCGTAATGGTGACGCTAACACGAACGCGTTCGAGACGTTTTCCGCGTCAAAAACTTACACTAGAAGCTGAGGACCAATTGAACGCAAATTACGCAAAGAAGGAAGTTATAATATTCCCTGGGAACCCAACACGTTCGGCGGCAGGAAGATGCTCAAAGCCAGGTAACAAGTTCCAACTATTGGCGCCCAACATTTATGGAATAACGTCACGTGTACCAGGTGATGGAAACGGTATTATACATTTTTATATATAATAGGTATATCTAGTCGAATCCGAACGTGCTGCGGCAAAAGGTCAACGCACTCGAGTATTTGGAAATCGAGACGAAAGTTATTGGCGGTTCAAAAGTTTGCAGATACGCTACGCAGTGTTTGACATGTCACAGCTTCGTCAATTATAAAAGATGACTATCTACCTATTGTATTTGTTAGGGTTAAGTATGTAAAAAGGAAAAAGGAACTCATCAGAATCAGAAAAAATGATTATTGTAGAACATAGGTAGACTGTAGGAGTTGTTAAGTAAATTTAGTGATCTTCTACGTCTTGCCAATGGGCGTACAAACATTAGATAGGTACTTACAAGTAATACAAAAATCAAAGTCACCCTTATAGAATCACTTAGTCGTTATTAACTGAAGTATTCCGTTCTTTATGCTAGGCAGTAAGGAAAGGTAGATGATAAAGTGAAACGTCGGTTCTCTAACGTAATATATTAGAGGATACAAAACAAATACAACACAAATCAGTACAATAACATTAAAGAAACAAAGAACCAAGTAGACAATAGGTGTCCTTATCGCTTAATAGCGATCTCTACCAGACAACCAATAAAAATGAAATAAGTAAGAGACAGTTTAAGTAGGTATACTTCCGTTGGTGTCTCTCTATCAAGACTCTTTTTCTCAAGAAAACACGTAGAAATGAAAAAAGTACAGACAGAGCGAGGTACCTACTTAATATAATTTCATACTTAACCATAGCAAGCCAGGAAAGCCCTCTGCGGGCGCTTATTATCCAAGCGACCCTTAAATTTTGATTAGGTAACAACTTATTTATATCACGTTTGCGCCGTAAAGAACGAAGGTCTTTACCTCGTCACTTGGAAAATAGGCAGTTGTCACCTTGATACAAAGTCAAGACAAGTCAATTTCATATTACGATCATAATAGTAATAGGCTTATGTAATGTTACTGTTATTCGTAACGGGTGGTGTCAAGGTGAATGTCGGCGTCTACCCTTAATGGTTATCTTTATATTGCACACGACGACAGTTTCTTGTAGCCTATATGTTCGTCACTTAAAACGACACTTATAAGTGCCACTAAATACTACTTAAAAAAGACCTAAAACTAAAGCACATTGTTGACTTAAATGCCTCGATGTTTTGACTTAAAGTGTCATCCAATTAAATCTATTTGGGGTTTACCTGAGACCGATTAAGTTTAAGTCGGTATACTATGTAAATACATACGTACGCGTAAAACACCTACGTAAGTGTTGGCCTCAAATTATCGTCTAGCCCGTTTAAATCAGTCCACATTCGCAGGCAAGTCTTTGAAAGTGCTGACGCAACAATTTTTCGAGCTGGCAACATAATACGCAGCCACAATGGAGGTAAATCTTCGGTATCCGGTTCCTATGATGAATTGTAACGTCAAAATTATTCGCAACTTGATGAATTGCTCTTGAATAGGTATGCTACAAAATACTTACCTACTTAGATGTAAATACGAGAGTTTGCTTTACCTACATTATATCTCTACTTTAACATATAAAAATTGTGTAATAAATATTTTTGATTGTTTTTTTTTTTATTATTGCGGGCATTAATTTGTCTTTTTCACTGAGCAATCTCTTTCACCTGTCATATTCCTTGGTCAACTTTCATGATACCTATTCCTTATTTTTTACTAATGCGAAAACATCAAACTAATACACTATAAGGGTGCGACCAAACCGCCGCGTAAACGCAGTGACGTGTCGTATGCGTCACGTTTTCTCGCCGTTTCTTAATACATTTTGTTGCGATTCCGTAACGTCACCGTTTTTTAAGCGACGGTGTGGTCGCACCATAATATGAAGGAAGTGTGATACATTGATAGCTCGTAGACAGATTGATATCTTGATGACATTGCACGACCAACATGGAGACACCAGGGGCCTTGCCATGACTTCTTAGTGAGATTCAATCCCGACTCAGTTCAGGTTTTAGCTGTCATTTTTAGTATGAATCTGACAGCGAGCGAATAGCATCAGCGAGCGAGCAGTATCATTCAGTATAAACCCTACGAGCAAACGGGTCACGTTACGGATGACAAATCAATGAAGCCTTAAGAGCGTGCATCCCTACTGAGCTGGCAACATCGCATTTTTTGTGTGTTTTTTACGATTATTTCGCGGAAATTGAATGAAAGTTTCAAATATGCGTCTGTAGTGCACTTCGTTTTTAGTGTATTAATGTGTCTAATGCAATAATTAATCGTGTTGGACTTTTATTTTCTTATTAAACGAGATATAGCGTTTTATCCATTTAATACGAAAATAAAAGTCCATCACGATTAATCATTGCATTGGACACATTAATACACTAAAAACGAAGTGCACTACAGACGGACATTTTGAAACTTTCATTCATTTTCTGTGAAATAATCGCAAAAAAGCACCAAAAATGCGACGTTGCCAGCTCAGTAGGGATGCACGCTCTGCATTGTCGTTACATTAACTTACCTAATTCAATTTTAATGAAACCCCTACCGTGTTAATAGGTAACCGAAGACGCGCCTTGATAAATCGATGCATGGTCGGCTAGACAACTAACATACATACTTGCATTCAGCATTACCTCGTAATACCTCCTTAATTGAAATTACGCAAGCCAAAATAAAAACATGATGTGTATTTCCTGCGTTACGCAAACTAGTTACTGGATATATACCTAAGTTTACGCTTAGTTATATCTTTGGTCTATTGCAGGTCATTGAACTTGCAGCCAACATTGCGATAACATAGTACATATAAGATAAAAAGCTCACGCTTGTAAGTTAATTTTAAAGTGTTACATTTGGCTCTTTTTCCATAAACATGGGGTATATCTCAGATATGTAGGTACGGATAAAAATGACAGCTAAGACCTGAACTGAGTCTGAATTGATTCGCGTTAAGACGTTACTGTAAGGCCCCAGTTATTACTGCCTTATTTACCCATGTAACCTTTATTTAATTGCATAAAAGAGTCGAGTGTGTTGCAAGTACAAAATACGCTTTATTGACTGTAAATAAACATCAACACAGCGCGGCCTAGAGAGCGATAGACGATGTAATAAAATAGTGGCACATTTCGCGACAGGAAACTGGCTGCCGAGAAGTTTTCTACCACATATGACGAGCCGTCGGCTGCATGCACACTGATCAAAGTCTACGGTTGTATTAAAAGTAAAAAAATTGTAACTGGCCAGTTACAAAGCTAATTATCATTAAAAAGTTTTGCATTATTTTTGCAATGTTTTGAAAATATATAGTCTTATGAGTAGTTAAATCGAGCTAGAAGATAAAATTAGTAAAGTCTGTAGTTTTCTTGAATTGAGTGTCCTTTTTTCAATAACTGATGGAATAGGACGTTACTTTTTCTGAGGTCCGTACGTATCCACAAACTTAAACTAATTATACCACGCATTTTTTTTCATTCTTCCAATGGAACATAGAGTTAAAAAATTAGATATTCATTGGATTTAACTTTTAATCCATGTGATACGATTCGCTATCGTCTATCGTCGGTAAATAAATAAACATAAATTGGGTAGGGAATGAGCTTAAAACAGAACACCACTTTGTCCACTGTCCATATTTAAGCAATCAAACCAAAATCTTTTTAAGGTCTCAATATTTTCTCCCAAATAAAGCAATTTGGTTGTGCAGCGTAATTATTATCTATGATTAACGATCCATCTAACTATCAATTAACTTTATACAATTACTAAAGATGAACCATAAAATAATAAATTATACGTCGACATATTTCACGCCATATTAAATTATAGCCAGGGTTAATGTAACCTAACAATATAACCAACAATGTGCCAAATACAACGCATCATTATAAAAGACCTATCAATGCTGACTCATCATGGTAATATGAACGATGATAGGCAGTTAAGAAATTACTTTGTACTTGTTTTCCAATTTATTTTTGTAGCTATAACAGTGACTGGAAGATAATTTGAAGAGAAATTTGCTTAACAAAAGACTTTTAAAGACATTGAATCATGGTCATGAACGTGCAAGAGTCAAGGCTAGACATGGGGGTTAAATAACGTCACGGTGACAAAGTCACCGTGACTCGCCTTCAAAACGTGTCACTGTGACTTTTTACAAAATAACAACGTTACAAAATCACATACGTTCCTTACTGTTCCTTCCTAGCGCCTAGCGCAAGCAGTGACGAGACGCGATGCAGTGACAGTGACTGACTGTGACGTGACTCGGCTCTAATCGGGCTTAGTCGGGAGTGTTCGGATTCGGAACTTCGTGGCGAACATCGGATGATGCCTGCTGGCTGAGAGCGAGTGAGACAGCGATAAAATTATGAATTCTTGCACACTCATCCGTGTCAAAGAGTTGTTTTAATGAAGCATACTTGTAGAAAAGGATGTATGTTATGTATGTATGTATGTATAACTCTTTATTGTACCTACATAAAACACATGAAAAAGATGAACACCGTCCATAATGATGATGATGATGATGATGATGATGGTTATGACGATGGTGATGATGATTATGATGATGATAATGGCTATGTTGATGATGATGATGATGACATGATGATGATGACATGATGATGATTGTGATGATGATGATGATGATGGCTATGATGATGATGATGATGATGGCATGATGATGATTGTGATGATGATTATGATGATGCTGATGGCTATGATGATGATTATGATGATGATGATGATGACATGATGATGATTGTGATGATTATGATGACTATAAACTAATTTCCCAAATGTATTTATTTTTTACTTATAATGTGCGACAGTTCTAAGCCTGTAAAAGTGTAAAGGTTATTTTGGATCAACTACTTGTGTGATAACGGTGTGACAAAATCACGTCATAATAGCACTGCGACAATATCATATGGTGATACGAGTAACCGGCGTGACAAAATCACGATGAAATAACAGTGTGACAAAAATAACGTTGACACAAATATCATGCAGTGACACGAGTAACAGGCGTGACAAAGTCACGGTGACTTTTCACGGTGACTTTTTTGGAACGGGATCGTCAGTCACTGATATCAAAATGTAACGCTTTTCCCCATGTCTAGTCAAGGCAACTGTGTCGATTGTACTGACAAATACGCTGCCCTTTGTCAACAATTTAAAAAAAACGGGGATGGATGGTTTCGGGGCATTGCGTTTACAAAGATTGATTTGACTAAAGTTAATGGTAATGGAAATTCTCTTAGGCCTTTAGAGGTATGTACTTATATTTATATTTGTCCGAAATAGTTCCAAGGGGGTTACCACAATCGCATGATGCGTGCCAGGTTCTATTCAGCGTAAGGGATAGAGCTATATGGCTGCATAATTCTGTAATTGTGGTAGCCCTCAGTTTAGGTGAATACTTAATAAACGAGAAATGAAAATTAGTAAATTTTCCAATTTTTTTTCGTATTCGTGCGCAATTTAATATATTCTCACAGTATAATTAAATATCTCCAAATAAAACGATATAACTTCAGAAAATCTATGCTTCAAACCCTGTACATTTCAGTTAAAATAAACACCTTGAAAAAAACGCACTTGACCTAATTCCAAATTAACCAAACAAAGCTGCATTTAGCTAGGTAAATACGTGAAGACATTTATAAGTCGAAACTTTATTTCTATAGCATTCAAATTAGTAAATGTTACTGGCCAGCAGCAAAACTTTCATACGTCACCTGTGCCCCGAGCGTTAGTGTGAACGCGTCCTAACTCGGTCTTCTCCGAACGCATCGCAAGCTTTCACCCGTGTGAACGTCGCACAATGCGCTGGAAACCGTCCCGGAGACAACTTCGCATCATTGTAATTATTTTTAATTAATTGCAACACTCGCATATTGTTTACGATACTTTGCATTTTAATGCGATTGTGAAATTAGAAAGGTAAGTATGCACTTTTACTAAGTTAGCCTGGTGCGCTTAAGATTTTAAAAATATTATAGGTACCTAGGTATCATATGTATGTTACATAGTTACCTACTTCATTCTTATAAATAATAAAAAAATACACTAAGTATTCCGTATTTTAGTGCCGTTTACGTTACCTTCACTTTACTAAATACCTACAATTGGAAGATACGATACGATAATGATTTTAATAAACTACATTATTACCTTAGTACCTTACTTTTTGGCCACATTTTGACTAAGTAGACTTTTTAATGGATGATTAAGACTTAGAAATCCCTTGAAAATTTATAAGTTAGCAACCATTAGAGCCGCTAATCGGCCCAGAAAACTATAATTGACGTAAGTGTCAAATATCAAAAAGGGACACGATTGTGCCTCCCATAAAATATAGGATAAGTATTTAATTCTCTAAGAGCGTTTAAGTTTAGCCGCCGCGGACATTCACAAGGAATGCGGTCGGCAAATGTAAACATTTCTAGAACGGCGGTGAAGCAAGGCTCCCTATTCTGGCCTTAACTATGCCTAAACGTTCGATACGGTACCTAATTCTATATTCTGTTAAGGCCTTATTGCGAAATTGAACAGAATCAACTAGTGATGCTCTAGCATTGGTTCTACATCAAGGGATACGAGTATAGAACGCGATTAACATTGATGAGCTCCAGATATTTCGACACTGCATACCTCATGATCACGGGTAGACATCTGATAATGTAAGTGTCCGTAAATAATTTTATAATGTTGATAGAGATTTTGTTAAAGCACATGTTGTTCTTTGATGACAATACGAACATTAAAATTAAGGAGAAACACTAAAGATATTGTTAAATTGGTGAACAAAACCTAGATTGAACCGACATAGATAGAGGTGCCAATGTTGGCTCTATATGAAGGAGAATTGCTGAAGAAAAAGCTGTTAAGGTTTATTGTAAATTACCAACGTCACAATTAAACATTCGTGAAGCAGTCAACTTTTAATTGCAATCAAGGCTAGTTAGTATCCATCTAAACAATCACTGACCGATCTATTTATGTTCCGCATTGCAACACACGCTAATAGAATTTCGCCAACCCTCTATGCAAATGCCTTCTTACAACATATTCATTATACATTGATTGCCTGCGCGTGAGCCGCTGCTGTATGCAGAAGCGTGAATTTGCTTTTTGGGTCGTCATTTAAATAGGTATGTTCCTATTTCCGGCAGCTACAAATGTTGCTTTCACGGCAGACTTTTGGGATACCTATTACAAGTATCAAATAGTCTGTCGAATCTACAGACTTCATGTACCTACAAGATTGCGGGGAGAAAATTAACAAGCCCATTGCAGTCTGATTAAAAACCAAGAGGAGTAAACCTATTATGGAAGGTCTAAATTTTTCTAATCTTACCTAAAGTAAAAGTGGAGTGGAGTGGAGTAAAGTAAGTGGAGTGGAGCGGAGTGGATGATAAGAGTATCATCATCACCATCTTCTCATCTCAAAATCTCCACTTTTACTTACAGATACTCTGAGATCGAGAAATGTCTAACCCGATCGTTTAATATTAATTATCAATTTTCAAATGTAGAGTCATTTACCGATATGTCAACATAAATGCGCCTTAGACAAAGAACTAGTCTTATATAAACAGCCTACTCAAGTTGCTCATCAAACGTGACAACCAACGTCCCATTTCAAATCAAACATAAGAGAAAGGAAGTCTTAAACACAAGAAAAACATCTTAATTACGTACAAAAAGTTAATTCTGAATAAAATTAAGACGTAACAGAAAACAATAGTATTGAAGGAAGTCACGGAAACGTGCATGCAGTTAGACACGCAAATAAGCAGTCCCTATGAATAAACAGCTTGATAATTGTGAACAGTTCACATGGCTGTTAATGCTTAATTATATAAAGAAACGATGAGGATAGGTTTCATAGCCTGTCAGACAGAATAACTCGATGCTTCCAATGTCCATACATAATAAAATATAAAAAACTACGAATTGCCCTTTGAAAGGACAGGATTTGTAACGAGATGAAAAGTAGATTATATATGAAGACATCCGAGCTCTCAGTATGTATATCTATCTCTACACAAATAATCACGTCAGCTACTTAGTTGCTCTGTTGCAAAAAATAAAAAATAGAAACTTAGTTTAACACTAAGGTAGTTATTCATGTGTACCTATTTATATGAAAGGTATATTTTATTTACCTATATAATAATGAAACGGAAGTAGTTTAGGATTTAGAATTCGACAGAATATAGGTAATACATACGTCTAATTAAAATTACAGCAAGACCTTCACTTTTTAAGTTATCTCAAATACTTATTTCAATTAACAATTAACTGTTTTAAGTTCAAAAACCATTTCGTGAACAAAACATAAATATTGTAGTCAAACAATCGTCAATATAATAAAACAATAGCATAAAATTAATGACGTCGAATTCTAGAAAATGTCTGGTTTGGTTACTCTTTACGACATTAACAACAAACGAACGGATACATCAATACAATAAATTGAATTACAGTAATTATAGCGACACGCAGATGTGGAAACACTTAATAACAGGTGAACAAACAACACATCGCTACGCAACAAGAGTGCAGATTCAAATCGATTAAATTAATCACGTTTAGGTGTATATACACAAAACCGAATAATGTAATATAACCTCTTAGTCTTAGGTTTATCAATGTACTATGTAAAGGACATAATACCTAAAATAAGTCAATTTTGAACCATAATAAAAATTCAAACGTATTTCAAATCCATTAGTCAAAAGTCCTTTATCCTTTTATGTCCTTTATCTACTGCCCTTTATTTTCTAGGACTAGCCTTTTAGAAACGTAATAAAACTTACCTACCTAATGAAACGTACATTTTTCATTTTCGAAAAGTTTGCAAATTAATTGGCAAAAATATAGGATTGTTAAATGAATTGTTTGTCAAACGATGCGTTTGTGAAATGTTTGGACACCAAAATTGATCCATCCGCGTGTTTGTGCAATTATTGAATTGTCTTATTTTGCTTAAAACGTTTATTTCTCATTTCCTCATTTAAAATGACTGTTTATCAGCATTTCCGTGCACACGCAGACTTTTCGATTAAAAAGTGATAACAATCTACACAAAACTTCCTCGAAGATTATCAGAAATTTCAAGGAGATCAAAGTACGCTTCATCATCCTTTTGTTTACTTGTAATATAATGTACTAGCTTACGCACACAGCTCTGCTCCCGTTGAAGAATTCCATATCCAGTGGGAATTACCATAAGTACATAGGTTCCTATTCCTTGTTAACATTAATAAGAAGAACCTCTTAAAGGAGTTCTAAGGGTTTGAAAAGTAATTCAGTGAGTAAGAACTTTTCTTTTTATTTATTTATTAACTTGATAAACTTTTTTATTACTGGTATACAATTAGGTTGTTCTTATTTTATTAAATGATTACGTACCGTGTATCAAGATTGTCACTAGGTTTATACGTCGTCTCAAATCTGTCTCAATCTGTCAATCGGCGTTAATTAAAGGCTTGTTCCGTTTTCAAATTGTTGCGTGGAAACTACTTACTAACTAACTTTTACGTCTTTTATTGTGACATTAAGTGAATATGTACCATTTATGAACATCAACGTTTTAAATACTATTCGTCAAGTATGTCATAGAGACCACTTATTTGGCCAACAGTACCTATATTTTATCTTGTAATACAAAATACTTAAGGGTGCGGTGTACTCATGCAAATAAAAAGAAAGTTAGATTCGCTAACACTTCTTATACAAGGTGTGGCAGTGTCACTTAAGGGCCAAATGACATGTCATTTTAAAAACCCGCAGCCAGTTACACCCAATCGCGGCACAACACAGCATTTATTCTTATGTCACTCTGATGTTACGATGTCAACAACCTTTGTCGCATAATGCAATGTAGCTAATTTTCGAACATAAAGTAGCCGTAACTTAATTTCAATACAATAAAGAACATTTCAAAATGTCGCATACGATGTCATCAAATTTCACTTTGTTATGAAACATTGACCAGCTCAATACCAATTTGTTACATGCTTTATGCGGCCCTAAAGGAGTTATAATGGTTACAACTCTGCTGTTATAGATGATTAAATTTTTCACAATATAATTGCGTCACGCCCAAACATCTTTTGTGGCACATTACGCCTTTCAGTGGTGAACATAAACCTACATGCGTCACATGTCATCATTGTATGGCCTGGTACCAGACCCGCGTATACACAACACACATACGTGTTGACGTCAATGTATTGATCCGTTTGTATTGTTGCATACAAAATGATAAAGCGGCTTTTGAATTGCATACCCTGCTTAAATATATACACATCATTAAGTTCTAGTAACAAATTACATCTCTCTTATCTGGCTATCTTGCGGCTAGGATGGACCTTGTTCCACATTTGCATCAATAAGTAGTTTCACATCGGAAGTTTAAAATATTGAGCAAATTTTTCAGGGTATGTACCTACTAAGGCGCTGTAGCCTCAATATTATATCTACTTTTTATTTCTTTATTGATATTTCGTATACCAGTGTCGTGGTAGGTCAAAACCTATGGCCTCTCAAGCAGAATACAAAGGTTAAGTTTTCAGAGTTTCTTTGGAATTTATTTACCAAATCTCATTTGAAATTGATCAAAGATAATATAACAAGAAACTTAAACTTGTAAACACCTTCAAAGCATTTGGGAAGATAACGATGTGGACTGTATGGTAAAATAGGTAATGAATTCGCTATGGATTTACTGATCTTCAACTGGTACCACACTGACAATTACAATGATACAATGAAAATAAAACAAAATCAATTACAACAAAATTAAAAAAGGATCGAAGACCATGGAGTACGCAACAACTTGTCTTAAATGCGCCTGCGTGGGAACTAATGAGCTGAGAAGAGGACTAAGCGAATGGAGATGACGTTACCACGTTATCAAACTTAACCTTTGTATTTTACCACATTGTTATATCACACCACACAAAATGTCAAACACATCCGACAACCGACACGTTTCTTCAGAAACCACAAAATTCGTTCACAGAGCCCACCCACAATTCTACCATCCGTTACATGGCCCGCAAGTTACATAAGGCTCTTTAAAAATAATTAATGAAACCCGTACGCGGCTCCTTTTTGCTCCCATTTTCAGGTCTGTCCAGTTTTAATCGTAACGCTTTCTCCGTTGCATTTTGGTTGCATAACAATGCATGGGTCATTTTCTAGACACTCCATGTGTGTCGTCAAACGAGGTGGAAACTCCAGTCCCGATGGATCACGGAAGCCAGTGCGTAACTCAGATTTGATTGTTAGCTTGTAGTATCCGACGTTCGTTGTGTAATAATTATGTAGGCATTCATACTTAAGGTTGACTTTACGAAATCTGCATAATTCTTAGTACTTAATTTACTATCCATGTAATAAAAGCTTGGGCCAGCAACAGAACAGACAGACTAAGTACTCAAAGCAATCAAAAAAGGTAAGTGTCACAGGTTTAGTCATAATATGACATGCAAAATGCAAATTTAAGGCGTAAAGTTAAGTATTACATTAACGGATGACTCGAGTATTTGAAACAAACATCTTGAATTTTCTACGTACTTTATTTCATTCATTATTTAAGTTCACAAATATTCCATTTTGTACACAAACACAAAGCTCGATAAACATTAAAAACAGAGTAGCTTAATATCAAGGTTAAAGCTAACAATTCTTACGATTTTCATTGTAATCTACACTGTACATGAACAAATGCAGTCTGCTATTACATTTGTAATGTGTATTCATGTATAACTAATGAATAAACACTTAATAATACATTTACTATTCAATGCAATCATTGATTTCGTTCCCAATGTGTCTTCGGTGGAAGCAATCGATTGATACATTGATAAGATAATGACTTCTACAATGGAATTTTCTTCCATTGATGAAATGTTGCTGTACGGTTCAACGCACGTTTATAATTCTATTTTATTGATGCTTAACAAAGCCTAAACATATGAACGAGTGGGAAAGATAGCTTTGATGGCTTTGATAACCCTTAAAGAACGTTAATTACCATCTTGTTGCTAATTAAGTTCTCAAGACTCGAGCTGCCACTCCGCAATAAATATAACTCTAAGTAAACCATGTACGAAATTAAAACTCACCTAGTTACAGCGCGCTACTTTACTTTTATTTTCTCATGAATTGGATGTAAACAAACGAATGGGTCGTATAAAAAAACGTACTAAATGTTTTTGACGATTATTTAACGTCGATAATCGATTAAATTAGAATTCAAGGGCGTGTCTTCGATTCCCATGGAGGATTGCGTCAGTTTCCGATTCACTTCCGATTGTACACAAACCGGCAGCGAATGAATAAATCGGTAATGTATTCAGCGGTACTTTAGTACTGGCCATAAATCTGTACTCATTTACTTTTTAAATGCAGCGGTACGTTCTATATTTGGACTTGGAACTTCCTTGTAATGACAGAGGTTAAGGTTGCATAATACCAGCCAGAAAGATTATGGTTACCTACGTAGAAAGGACTTATCGATAAAGTTGTATTGCATGAAGGTGTTTTTTAAGAAGACCAAGACAATTACAAGTACCTAGTTATTAAAAGCGGGCGCCATTTTTTCACATATCATTCTAAATAAATGTATCACTAAGTATACAAATTGTATCACTAAGCTGCCACCACATTGGTTTATGTAAGTTATACCTGTTTAAATTTAAGTATTATGTACCGTTTGTGCCCAAATAAACATTAAAACATTAAATAAAATCATGCAGTCTAACGTCTAACGTAATATCAAAATATCTTCTGACGTCGTATTGTAAAGGGTGGAAAATAACAACTTCACGTGTGTCACACATGTGTTTGCTGTATAGAACACAATAACACCGTCAATTGTTTTGTTTTCATGCGAAGTGCGAAGTTATTACGACGCGGTTGATAATCGGAGTTGCGAGAGAGCGTCACCATGGTGGCAGCCATTGACCACCTGTTAGCATCTGGGAGCTCGCCGCGTTTTCACAAACAAATTGCTGACGGAATCCATTAACACTGGCACATTAAAGTTACACGCGAGAAGATGAGACGGACGATGCTGGAGTTTTCGATGTTTAAATTTTTGATGACCGCATATGATTTTTTGCACATAAAGTGACAAATGATACAACAATTTAAAAGTAATAAATCACAGGACACATTACACCAATTGACCTTACCTACACATTAAGCTGGTTTCTACTATTGTGTTGTGCACTAAGCCAAGAAAAACATGAAAATCTATATTTCCATGTTCCATGAGTCTATAGTCTTACACATTTTACAAACATCCAAGACACAAGAACAGGTACCTTTAATCCCGTTGGATAGTGATAATCGAATTTTAAATAAACATAGACGCGGGCAACAGCTATTAATAAACCAAGTAGAAAAGTTTATGAGTGTGTAGTCTATCTTTCATGCTACAACGAATGAAAACAACTTCTACAATTCAATTTTTGGAAATATGGCCCCATCAAATTTTTGATGATTCTGCCAATGTTGAGGTTGGAAAGACACGACATAGACTTTCTAGCCAATAACGTTTTCAACAACCTAAAAAAAAGGAAAATGTAAAATCAACAATTTCAATCGTTTTCAACCTGAAAGTTATGGCCAAACAATAAAAAGTAACCCTGAGCAATGCCATCAACTTTCACCCACAAATTTTATTACATTCGTTTATCAAGAAGGAAAATACTTAACACGATACAAATTCTGAAGTTCACGTGAGAAACAAAAGGCGATTTGTCAGCGAAATTGTGTAAGCAATAAAATTGTTAACTTTACAGATGTTTCGCACAGTCGGTCAAGTGGAGGCGCGGCGCACGTTGCCATTTTACATTTCATAAGTTTACAAATCTTTGAGGACCCAAAGTTATACAAAACGACGGTTAGAATATTAATGATCATTTTATCCTCGATAATTCTGGTCCATTAGTGTCGAACAAAAAACAGGCATAAATTTTGCAACGTCTTCAAATTTAGTAAGTAGGTAAATAACAATTTTGCAAACTGATAACTTGGCAATTTTCTCAAGGTCAGTTGCCGCACGTGATTTTAACGCTGTCACACGCAGATTTTGAAACGCTTAAGCAATTTAATTGTTTGCATAAATCGATGTATCGCTTTAAGTTACACCTGTCTGGTAATTAGTCATGATACGCTTTTTACAACAGTTTTAAGTACATGGACACACTTGAGGCGCTGTTATCTTACAAATATATTTTTTTAACAATTCGCACACAGAATCGACTCAAAAGCCACAGGGTCACCAATGCGCAAATGTCAATTCTGGCAAAGGCCCTAAGCCTAAGCTGTGGTAATTCACCTTCAAACGAGCAGCTTTACGAGAGTTGTCGATTAGTTTGATTGTTTATTTACTGTCGTCAAAGTTATGTCAGCAAAAATTCAAAGGCGGTAGCTATAGGCAGTCGCGGAGTAAGGTCGAGCGGTGGGCCGGCGAACGTGAATAATTTAGATTCGAGTTATTCAACTAGTTAGTGGATTAATGCCTAATTCGTGTATGATATGCATTAATGAATTTAAATCCGACAGTCTGCGGCCTACGCGGATTCCAGAACTTTGTCAAATGCCTGCGCTATTGCGATGGCATGCTTGCTATTTTGTCTGTCTATGTCTATAGGTACGTTCGGCGTTACTAACTAGGTATACCCGTAAGCACCGGCCTGTTTTGAATCTCTATGGATATAAAAACTACGTAAATCCCAAAGCGTGTTTTTTTGTTCTTATTTTACGTCAATCGGATCAAAAAAAGGTTACAGCTTTGTGACGTAGTTACCTATGACATCCGTTTAATGAAAACAAATATGTTGTCTCTAAATTAATGCCTCGACCGAAATCAAATAGAAGGCTTTATTAGTTACAATTAATTAAAACTCGAATTTATCTTGCATCACTCTTTTCAAGGCGATAAACTCCTCTCAACTTATCTTCCTTATCGATTTAAAATCGAGTTTAAACGTGTCCTTGATAGCAACCTGGCGTGTGATAACGCTTCTTCAGTTATCTGATAAATTTATTGCGAAAGCTTTCTTTTAAGCAAAATACATAAAACACCTCGAATATGCGTGTCAAAATCCATACTAATATTATTATAAGAGGTAATTTTTGTGAGTTTGGATACAGGAGGAAATTTTCGAAAATTACTCATCCAATTTAAAATATTCTTTCACCGGTTATATGCTATGTAATTACTGAATGCCTTATGATAATTTCATCGCAACAAAGTGGAAAATTCTTGCAGGAGGCGGAGGTATACAAAGTTGTAAGCACCAGCTTATAATGTAGGTTATACAATGAAACAGCGTAACTAATACTTTTTCACTTAGCGTATAACTATAATCCTTATTAGCAAGTTTGTAACGTGAAGTTGGATTTTCCGTTGAACTCACACGCAAGCAAGGCGTTATAATTGGGTAATCAAATATGCCAGTACAGCCGGTCATATAATCTGTTGCTGAGGTGTCATCTGCTTAGAATGATGTAACTCTTGGGTTCCCATAAAACGAACGTGCAATCACGGATATATATACAGCGAAATGAAACAGATAATTTTAACGCTAGCAAAGGATTTACCTAAGAAATTAACTTAAAATGAATTACAACCAGTTTGTTGTTTGTCTCTACCGACGAGCTCTATCTCTTTAATTCGAGCGAGGTCGTAACTTGTTCAAGTCGGTTTTGGGCGTAACTAGGTATCAAGGATTATCAAATTGTAGAATGAATAAATTCCCATAAGAGTTTTACGAGTACCTATAACACGAACAATATACCTAATCAGTGTAATATAAGCTCTGTGAGGCATGATTTATATTAATTAAAAAATTACACACTGCCCAAGTCGTGGGTGATTCGACGAGTTACAGACAGTTTTAGAAGATAATGCAGTCTAAGCCTCGATTATAATGCACTCATACTTGAAGAAGGTACTCGTACCTATTCCGAAATAGATCAAAAGTAGTCTAATCATTCACGACTAATAGTCGTCGACTATATAATCGTGAGTTAGTTAATTACACAGCTACGATTAACTACCAGTTAATACGACCGTATAGGTATTCAAAAAGGCATAAAAAGATTTCGTCATTACGAGTATAGGTACATCTAATGCCGCAAAACGTTAAATGTTATATAGGTAACAGTTTACTATCATCAAGAGGTTTACACACTGAGAAATGTCAGAGAAAAATGATTTATGTGTATATACGGATAGCCTTTTTTAAAAGGTCCTTGAAAATAAAAGAAGTAATTTAAATTTGCTATAACATACACTTCTCCTTGTACCATTTTAATTACTGTACCAATAATTACGATTGATTTCAAAATCAGTGTCAGAGGTTAGCACGTACATCATTAGTACAGATTTTGAAGTATAGGTAAGTACACTTCAAACGTACGAAATAATCTTCAATTACATTATATACTAAGAAATCGTAACAAGTATCACGAGTTAGTGCGCAATTGAACAATTAGTAGCCGCTTCGGCTAGATCGTAAAAACTTATATTTACGAACAGAGAAATAACACTTACGACAGATTAAACTAAAAGTTACACCAGTCTACACACATATTAGCAGAGAATAGTTAAAGCTTTTTTATTTTTCTGCTACTCTTCAAAATCCATTGAAAAATGTTTCTTTATCTATTCACTCTTTCGCCACATCCCGTTTCTTCGCTATTGTAGACAGCTATTTGACGCTTTTTATACTTTACCACTTAAAACGAAAATGTGGACTAAAAGCTTTCAAAATTGTCGTAGATACGTAAAAGAAAGAGACTCACGATATCGCTTTCATGTGAAAGACGATGTGCATGACAAGAAATACGAAATGAAGTGCCGCTGTGACGAATATGTCGAACACGATATTTGTCGAACCTCTAAATGCGCTAACAATTGAAAACCATTATTCTCACAATAAACACAGCATAACGGCAGTTGACTTTAATGGTAAAAATCTAGATTCTTGCTCTAAATTTCACGGTCGCGATTGGACGGCTTATACACACGACAATATCGTATACGACCTTCATAGCCAGCATGCGTTCTCTGAGGGCGTACTGGCCATTGCACAGATAATAAAACTTCAACTAATTGAGCCATAGTGAATGTTCGTTTTTTTTTAAACAGCTAGTTTATAATTTCGTGTTACCTTAAATTGACTTACTCCGAGAAAAATTAAAACTAGACATGAACAAAATATGCACTTACAGTGTAAAATCTATAATATCCAGGCGGGAAAAAGAGTACTTATAAAAAACATGGCTCTCTTACTAGAACATATCTAAGGGAATTAATTCACTCGCGTGCACGAGACTATAAAAATAATAATATAATTGCTTATTATTCCGAGTACACAATCGAGAGTGCCCCAATTTATAATAAGCTTCTTACAATAAGAAGAAAGTGAAATTACGTTCTCAATACAATCTCGTTTTGAGCCTTTTTCCTCCATCCAAAATAAGTAAACGGCATGTAATGTTTTTGCTCCACTTTTCGAGATAGTCTTGAATGTTTCCGCAGCTGTTCTAGAATAAAAGCAAACGGAAGTACCGAATTCAATGTCCAATTAGAGAAACAAGGCTATGTATCGATTTTTTTCTTACAATTTACATAGCATGACTGTGTAATTCGAATATTTATGGTATTGTTGATCTTTTCACTAAATTAATGGCGTAAATTCCCACTAATTCTTTGTAGGAACAGATGACGGTGTAGTCAAGTCTCACCAAGCTCGTAAAAGCTATAGTACAGTTAGAGTTTTAACTCAACCAAGGTATAAATTAGCATTAAATAAACTTTCTGCATTTTTCAGCTCTACGAATACGTATATTTTGTTATTTCTGCGCATAATTTGGGCTTATTTCCAATCGGAAGCAGAGACTCCTCAATAAGTGAGCAATATTTAAAAAATAATAATCGCTACCTGTTACATTTATTTCATGGTATTATTTTCCTAAAATTCTATTTCACAATTTGTTTACCCGTTCATATTTTACTTTACCTAATTAACCTTGAATATTCCAAATAGAATAAGGTAATTGCAAATACAGCTACCTTAATTTGTGTGCTTTTTGCGTTGGCACATACTATTACGACAGCGTTCTATAAATGTCGACCAAAATATCGAATGCCGCCAAATCTCGCTCGATCAAAAATGCTTAAGCGACTGTTAAAGGTTTACTGTCAACTACAAGCGATTCCATTCAATTTGATCTATTAAACTACCTAAGTGTCACAAATTTATCTGACATGGTCACGGTGTCGCTGTGGGTGAATTTAATGTTGCCGCTCAATAGAAATTGATATGGTTGCGGCATTAGTTCCAGATTTGACCACCGGATCAGATAAGTTTGTGGCACTATACATATTATTAGGTAGCTGCATACACTTGACACTGACATTAATAAAATGACTTCATATTTAACTTACTTGCGGTTTTGTGTAAACACGTGTAATAGATGAAGCACGTTTTGTTTTTATTTACATTATTAATTAATTTAAAAAAAGGTTTTCAATGTCAAATCGTGTGAGCTATAAAATACATGGGTTTCGTACTCAAAACGTTCAGGGGGACACCCTACATTCGCTTTTTCGACGAAATGTAAAAAAAACATATATGTAAATTGCTCATTAGATGTCCGTGCATGTCAATTCCAACGAGCATTTAATGTTTTACTAACAACTGAAATTTTAAGTCTTATTGTTAGTAACATTATATATGGATATGGATTACTTAATTAATTTTTATCTGAAATAAATAATTTCATTTTCATTTTCATTTCAAATGCTTTTTTATGCGGACAAAAGTTACCCCAGAACTGATGTCTAGTTGGGCGTCACATTTTGAATTTGCATGCAAAACTATTTCGATCGCTACAGAATACCCCCGCTGCCAGGGTTTCGTGAGGCGGGCTCGTATCAAACATCACTGTTTTAGTGGTTTATGGCTCTATTCTCGTGCAAGTTGCACCTTGAACTTCATGCATGACATAGAATTACGAAGAAAACTGTTAGACTAAATTTCGTGGACGTAATATTTTCAATTGACAACTTCGGAATTTTGATGTAAATATAATGCGAGTACAAGATGTCTCGGAATTGTTCTGGAGTATGCGAATGGTAGACTTTTTATGAAATACTCCTGTAAAGGTTTCTTATAGTCTTTTTTGATACAAAATTAAGTCACCTCTTTGACGTACTTATACACTTTGAACATCAACTGCCAACCACATAAAAAAATCATGAAAATGCCTTACCATGACGTCTTAATGCGATTCGATTCCGATTCAGTTTAGGTTCGCTCGCTGTCAGACCCATACTAAAAATGACAGCTAAAACCTGAACTGAGTCGGGATAGAATCCCATTAAGACGTCATGGTAAGGCCCCGGGGCTGTTCAGTCGTCAAACTAAGCCGACTATCTTCTAAAATATTGCGGAATAATTTTAATATACAGTGTTTATGTAAATTCCAATAGAATATTTTTGTAACACGTAAATTTACACTAGAGATGGTGCGTATTTACGTTACCAGGTTTTGATACCAGGTATTTCCTTGCAAGTATACTAACCAGGTACCGACCCGATATACTTGCAAGACTTGAAAGTATTTTTCCATTTAAGTATACTGTCCCTTCAAAGTAAATACTACTTCATACTCATAAGGTTCAGATTGCGCTTATACGTGAAATAAAATACTTTCAAAGTATTTTACGTCTTGATTGAAATATTTCCCACAGGGGTAGGCAGACTACTTTGTTCCACTTGCTACGATCCTGACATACCTCTTTCGCTGTGGGAAAGAGGCGTGACGCTATGTATGTATGTATGTATGTATTGAAATATTTTGAATCTTATCTGCATAACAACAAGGTTTAAACTTGCAACGAAGCAAGTATTCGACTTTTTACGTTAGACAGAAAATACTTTGAAAGTATTTTGATACCTGGTTTCTGCACCTGTAGGCTTATTGTCTAACTCGCTCGCAATCGCCATCGTCTTCATTTTGTCAGTTCATGTATGGGCTGACAATTGGCATCGGAATCAGCTAGCTGTCACATTCATACAAGAACTGTCAAAATGAACACGATGGCGATCGCGAGCGAGTTAGACAATAAGCCGGGGTGCGAGTCGGGTTACCTTCGCGTGTGGTCAAGAGCTGCGGTTCGTTTTTGGATCCGTCCGAGGGGAAGAGCAGTGCTTGGTCCGGTGCACCCTGGGCTTCGGTTAATGATTTCCTGGCGGTCTCCGTGGGATATCATTGTCCGTTGGCTAAGAGCCCGACAGGGGGGGAGGGGGTCGTTTGACCGTGTTCTACCGTACAACGTTGCCGACATTTTTATGTCACAAGATTTTTGAATACTGTATTTTTTACTTTGACATTGGCGAAATCATCGCATCGATCGATGGGGCCATATTATTAAAAGAAGAAGAAGAAGACAATAAGCCTACTGGTATGAGAAGGTGGACGTACTTTTAGGCCCTCGTACGCGATTTAGCAAGTATAACCCATCCCTAATTTTCACTTTAATTAAACATTAATTGATCCAACATCGAGGAGCGAGCGTTAATTAGGTATCTACGTATGCAAGTACGTAATTGTAAACGATAGGCTGTTGGGCACTTAAAAATTATACTAGATATTCTCATTACGCGCACCCCATCTAAGCTTTTTCAATGCCATATTTTATAGTAATCTCCTTCCACAATTACGTTAAGCAGCTCAACGAACATAAACTTATTAAAAGGACAAGAGTTCACGATTCTCAACCCTCTTTTGAGTTTAGAAAGTACTCATAGAGCAGATCAGTATTTTTCTGCGCAAGTAGCCGTCTACTTATTACTTTGCAGCATGTAATCTATCGTCATAAACAAAACTCTCAGCTATAAATAACTGGAACAAAAAGCCACTTTATATTTACGATGGAACTTTCGTCAAATAAACCACACTTAAGTGTAAAGAAGTCCTCAAGTCTTGCGCTGCAATTATTCAATTATGTTAACGAGCCGTCCGCTACCACTTATTAATGTGAGCATCACAGATTTAGTCTTCACTCACTGTAATTGCGAAATATAGCCATGATTTTAAATAAACAGAAACAATGTTCGCGAGTATTTAAAATAATTTAAAAGAGGATCCTCGGTCCTTAAGCTAAATGTCAAGGTGAGGCATGATGGTGTAAATAAAAAAACGTCGGAGCTTAATGGCTACGCGAACTCACACTTTAGCATCCTAGCCAAAGGCTAAGTTTCTTTTTTTAATCAATATGCGTTTCTTATTCGGACAGTAATAATACGATCATGAAATTAATGCGGGTAGGTGTGCTATTAAAGCAATGATATTAAAAGTGGTGGAGCTCCTTGGAAAGATATCGAAGATCCTGTTTAATCCTGTTAGAAGATATTTTTTATTTGTTTAAGTGCCAGCGTTATATTACTATGTTTATTATTTGTTTAGATACGAGTAGCACTAGCAGCTTATGCTGACGCCGAGTCACACACCGTTTTGATTATGTTTACGTACCTAATTTGTAGTTTTCTTAATTTATTTTTGTGGCAATAAATTGTTTTTTCTTTCTTTCCTTCTTGTTGTTTTTTCTTTCTTTCTTTTCTTCTATTTGTGGCGTAATGAAGGCATAAAACAAAAACTTGAGATGCTATGAGACTGGCTAGATAGATGCTTTTGATTAAAGTAAATCGTTTCAAAGTCTTAATATCTTTAGTATTTTCATTTACCAACTTAAAACGCAAGATTACCAGCTTGACAACAAATTGTGACGTCGCCTCTTGACTAGTTTGGAATCGGTCGAATCTTTCATTTAAATTATAACGACAAATAACTGGAAATTCGAGGTTTGTCGAATGTATCTAGCTTATTATCATATGCCGGAGGCCGCAGCGAGGTAAAGATTCTCGTGTTGGTGGCAAGTGTCAATGTTTCTACATCTGCATGATCGTGGCAATGTTAAAAGTCAAAAAGTTAAGGGTGAACCACAAAGTTTATACCTACTTAACAGGAGATATGTTAACAAATAAGGTGGTCACAAGAAATGTTCATTTGTGTGCAATGTTTCGCAGTTTTGTAACAGTTTTGTGTAGGCATGAGTCTGTGTAAAAGTTCGACTCGTACATACAGTGCAATGTATACGTCTTTCTTTACGAAAAATGGCAAAATCGTTTTGCAGAGACAAGCTAGATGAAACCCCCGTCCCGAATTTTCTACACATAGAAGCAGCATTTTTCTTTTTATTTAAGTTAAAATTAGGATTATACATACCATAACCTTATTTGGCATTTCTCGTGAAAATAGGGTTAAGTATTATCCAGTTAAATCTATGGAACTATGAAGTTACAGAGTTTAAGGTGGATACAAATTAATCAATAAAGTAATTAGAACCAATGGGATTTTAATACACTGTATTTTCCTTCTTGTAACTCTACAACTCTACTCTACGACAATAGAAAACTTTGGCAAAGGATAAGAAACTGTCAAAAACGCCTTACAAACGTTTGGATTAGACGACTATTTCTGAGTTTTAATCTGAGATAAAAATTTACATTCACTGCGACCAAACCTGCATCCAAAATAACTTATTAAAACACGTCAAATTTCGCCTACAAAAGAAGGCTAGACTCAAAAATCTGTGTCTTAAATAGTGTTATAATAAAGTGCTCAATTCAAGCACTGTGCCTCAGTTGGAAAACGTCGTCTAGTGCAAGCCGGTTTCGAGTGGTCAACACTTTCACGTGTCCATCCGCGTTTTTTTCTAATATTTCGTTTAGGATACGTAATCGAATCGCTTTGTGGACGTGATACTCATGATAACTATTTTTAACGCTGTGTACGAAGATATGAATAAAAAAAACAATACGCTAAGATATCAAAACAAATCAAATGTGTGTAGGTAACATTTTAGTAATGAGGTAATGACTTCATCTTTTATGTTTATAATGGTTTGTTTATAAAATCTTGAAAATAATAACATACCCATTCGTGATTGGTATGTTTAGATATTGTAATGAATGAACTATGTATCTGTTTCAAACATTTATTACTTTAATTAAAGATAATCAACATGTCAGTATAAGATGCGATGCGATCCATGACATTGACAGCTCTGGTGGCGGGAGCGCCTACGCAAAACGTCAGTACACGAGCGGTCCAATTTACGCGTTCGTGTCATCCCTCCTTTTCAGATCTAGAGGTATCTGGCAGGTGTGACTACAGCTCGGCCACTACGAGTAGTGCGCTGGGAACCAGTTGGCGGCGGCAGCTGAGCTGGAGCTGGCGCGGGCAACGTGGGCCGCGTCTGGGTGTCCACAGTCGACGCCTCTGAGTGGGTCGTTGAGACAGGGCTAGCAGGCCTGGTGACTGGATCTGGAGAACCTGTTGACAAGTTTTGATTAGGGTCTGCTGGCTTGTCCATATGTTTTAAATGCCAGGCATTTCTTGTATAGGTTCCTCCATCAGCTGTTTTGACCAAGTATGATCGGGGTCTATCAAGGCTGGGTTCTATTATTCTGGCTGGGATCCAGTTCTGATGTCCTTTTCTGTATTGTACCTTTTCTCCTTCTGTAAATTTCCTAATTTCCTTTTTTCCTCTGTCTGAGTTTTCCTTTTCTTGTTCTTTTATTTCCTTTAGCCTTTTTGTGATGTTCTTTAGAATTTTAGGAGTAAGTAACTTTTTGTTTATAGGCAACAGAGTTTTAGTTCGTCTGTTCATTAATCGCTGACAGGGAGAACCCAAGTCAAGACGTGGAGTGTTTCTATGATGCAGAAGGGCCAAGTAGATATCCGTATCATCTTCGTTACACTTTTTCATCAGAGTTTTGGCTTCTTGCACATAACGTTCAGCTAATCCATTAGATCTTGGGAATTGTGGACTGGAGATACGATGGTCAAATTTCCATTCTTTGCTAAATCTTCTAAATTCGTCACAGTCATACTGTTTGCCTCCATCTGTCTGTAGTGTGTCAGGAATCCCAAAGGTTGCAAACCACTTTTTCAGTATTTCTATTACAGCTGAACTTGTTGTAACAGGTAGTTCTTGAATATCAAAGTATCCAGAATAGGCATCAGCTATTACTATGTATTCTCTTCCTTTCAGATGAAATAAGTCAGTAGCTATGATGCTCCATGGGCGCTCTGGAACGGTTTGTTGAATGATTGGCTCCATGGTGTTATCTTTTTGTATTCTAGCGCATGCCTTGCATGTTTGAATATATTCTGTCAAATCTTTGGTCATTGTGGGCCAAAATACATTGTCTCTAGCCAACTGTAAAGTTCCTTGAATGCCTTTGTGAGATAGATGGCAGTGCTTCATTATTAATGGTACCATTGAGTTAGGTATTAAAACTCTATCATTTTTGAAAATAATATCATTATAGACACTAAGTCCATCTCTGTAGTACCAATATTTTTTTAAAATTTCAGGAACTTCGTTGATTTTTTCAGGCCATCCATCTAGTATAAGTTTTTTAAGTTCAACTAGTTCCGGAGAATTTTCTGTTTCTTTTTTCATTTCCTCTCTTCGTTGTTTGGAAAACGGTACTATGGCACAAATCTGTAGGTTTTCTGTGTTTGTCTCTTCACTTGTTAGGTTTTCACAGTCTCTACTTAGCGTGTCGGCAACATACATTTCAGAGCCTTTTTTATATATTACTCTAGGGCTGTAGGGCAGAATTTGATATAGCATTCTCTGCAACCTTGGAGGAGCTTCTGTGAGGGGTTTTTTGAAGATGGTTTCCAATGGCTTGTGGTCCGACTCAATTGTCAACTCCTTACAACCCCAAATGTATGTGTGAAATTTTTTACATGCAACTAATATTGCATTTGTTTCTTTTTCAAGTTGACTGTAACCTTGTTCCGTCTTGGTGAAGGATTTAGCGCAATATGCTATTGGTTTTTCTTTTTGGATGAGAACACCTCCGCACGCATAACTGCTGGCATCCACTGAGAGCAGAATTGGTGCTTTTACATCGTAATAACCCAGAACGGGTGGGCTTCTAAGTCGTTCTTTAAGCTTCCTGAATGCTTCTTCTTGCTCATGTTCCCACATCCATTCAACATCCTTTTGCAGTAATTTTCTCAATGGACTTGTTATGTCTGCCATGTTTTCAATAAATTTTGCAAGGTATGTTACCAATCCTAGGAATCTTTGCAGCTCCTTTACGTTTTCGGGTCGTTTTATCTTGCTGATTGTTTCCAATTTTTCTGGATCAGGTTTTAGACCATCACTGGTTACAACATGTCCAAGGAACTTAACTTCCTGTGTGTTGAATACACATTTCTCTTTGTTGAGTTTTAATCCAGCTTTCTTGAACCTGTTTAGTACCTTTTCCGTGAGTTTTTCTAGCTCTTCTTTCGAAGTTGCATGAATCAATACATCATCCATCGATACTTCTGTATTTTTCACACCACCTGTAAGTGAGCTCATTACCTGTTGAAATACTTCAGGTGCGGAAGCTAGTCCGAATGGCATTCTCAAACATGAGTATCTACCGAAAGGTGTACTGAAGGTAAGATACTCAGAAGTACGTGGAGTTACTTGAAGCTGCCAGAAACCTTTTCTGCAATCTAGCAGTGTGAACCATGTTGAGCCATTGATTCGTGCAGTAATCTCTTCCACAGTATTTAATGGGTAGTATCTTCTCTTCAAGTTTTTATTTATTTCTGATGGATCTATGCATAGTCGAATCTTATTGTCCTTCCTTACTACCACCATGGGTGACACAGCTGGAGTAGGCGTTGTAACAGGCTTTATGATTTCTTGTTCAACCATGCTGTCCAGTTCTTGCTTGACCTGTTGTCTGATGCTGTGTGGTATCTTCCTAGCTGGGCAGATAGGCAATTTTGGGTTATCCACCAGGTCTATGTCATACTTGTAGTTTTTTAA
This sequence comes from Pandemis heparana, assembly GCA_963854515.1. NCBI lineage: Eukaryota > Metazoa > Arthropoda > Insecta > Lepidoptera > Tortricidae > Pandemis > Pandemis heparana. The sequence continues at coordinate 11,101,530 of OY978022.1, read as the reverse complement.
ACAGCCAATTCCTGAGAAAATGTCATCTTCTTTCTTGACTGTACTATCTACCTTTTTGACTAGATTCATGGTAACACAGGTTGATTTTCCTAGTATTGGTGTTACATTTTCATTTACTATAATATATCTTACTTTTCTCTTTCTTCCTTTTATGCTTGTTTCTATTTCAGCTTCACCCTTCACAGGAATTTTGTGATTGGAGAACGAGGTTAAGTATTTAGTCATGGACTGTCTTATTTCTGCTTTTGCTCGGTCAGCTATATTTTTAGTTATTACATTACACTGACTTCCTGAATCAAGTTTAAATTTTATTTTTTGATTTTCAGGTAACAAGGCCTCTGCGAACCAGTCTTCAGTATCAACATCTTTTCCAGCGTCAATTGCTGTCACATAAAAATTTTCTTCATCTTCTTCAGAACTATTTTCTAGGACAACGTCAACTGCTTTTGATTTACAGCATTTGGTAAGATGATTCTTTTTGTTGCAATTCTTGCACTTTTTCCCGAAAGCTGGGCATTCCTTGCGTCCATGTGTACTGTCACATCTTTTACAATGAAATTGATCTTCCTTTTGTTTCTTTTTACTAATCTCCTTTTTTCTGTTACAGGTGGTGACTGCGTGTACGGCGTTTGGCGTTTTCATCAACTCCATGTGATTTTTAACTTGCTCCGCTGAGTGGCAAATTGTAGTTGATTTTTCCAAAGTCAGGTTCTCTTCTGCTAGGAGCCTCTCTCTGGTCGCGTCGCTCAAAATACCGATCACTATTCGATCTCTTATTATGCTGTTTTCTAGAGTGGAATAGCCGCAGTTTTTTACTTTACTTTTTAGGTTAGTCACGAATTCATCGAAACTTTGACCCTCTTTTTGTGTTATTTGGTTGAATACATATCTTTCGTATGTTTCGTTAACCTTTGGGGTAAAGTGTTTATTGAATCGTTCTTTAATTTTCTTCAAATCTTTAGCATCCTCGGTTGTCATACCGAACGTATTATATATAATGGCGGCATCCGGCCCAATGCAGCTCATAAACGTTGCAACCTGTACCACTGCACTTTTGTTTTCTAGGCCAGTAGCTATGGAATACCATTCAAATTGCTGCAACCATAACTTCCAAGCTACTGCAACATTGTCTGCGCTTGTTGCGAAGTATTTTGGAGGCTTGATATTGGCGCAATCCGACATTTTTTCTAGTTTTTCGTCCGGCATTTTTCACACGGGTTTCGGTTTCGGCACCATGTAATGAATGAACTATGTATCTGTTTCAAACATTTATTACTTTAATTAAAGATAATCAACATGTCAGTATAAGATGCGATGCGATCCATGACATTGACAGCTCTGGTGGCGGGAGCGCCTACGCAAAACGTCAGTACACGAGCGGTCCAATTTACGCGTTCGTGTCAGATATTTATTGTTACACGTAAGTAAGTAATGATTTATTGTACAAATATAAAGAAACTGATACAATTCACCAAATAATACAAATAACAATAATATATGCACAAAGGCGAACTTATCCCTATAAGGGATACCTACCAGTTAACATTTGAGTAGATGAAAGGAGAGGAGCACTAAGCGAGGGACCGACAAAGAGCGAGTTTAAAATTCCAGACAGTGAAAGCCACAATAGAGCGTACTATATCTAATAACACATCATAAAATAAACTACTAAATATCATTACACACATGCATACGTTCAAAATACAATTAGAGTACACATATACAATATCTAAGGAGATGGTGTGAGCCACATCTTCCTCAAGCCCTCCCTGAACGACACCACGGAGGCAGACTGCCTGATGGAGGTCGGTAACCGATTCCACAGCATAGCAGAGTGAACTGTGAAGGAATTGGAGTAAGTTTTGGAAGATGAAGGTAGTTACAACGTTCTATCTCATGATTTTTTCTTAGAGCAGTAGGTAGGTACGACTGCTTAGCGAAACCAAGTTTACTAAAACCTATACTAGTCTGCTAAAACAGTACCTGTCGTAAATGTGATTTCATTTCGTTTCATTTCAATTTGTCTCTCCTGTATCTCGTGTTTTACCCTCTATAAATTTCCTCTTTATTTAACTTCAGAATTCGTACCTATGTTAGCTGGTAGAGTTTTAGATTGCATAGCTAATATGTACTCTTTTTAAGCTCCCCTAGCGAAATTGAAGCGAAAACAACCAATTTACACAAGTAGCTCCACATGACAGTTGTACAAACAAAATGCTGTATGTTGCAGAAGCAAGATACATTGACATACCTGCAAAAGCAGTAACTATAACCATTCTAAATTCTAATACGGTAATAACTCAATAGAAACACCTGTCTGTCTGTTCTAATTGGCAACGCATGCGTGATATTCGTTAACTATAATTAGGTATAGTTAAATGTAATTATAGCAATCGGACCTACTTGCATTACAATGCCACAGATTTATTTATAAACGTAAACGCAGTGGCAGAAATAAACGTTTGTTGAAACAGAACATTTTAATATAGGTAGCTACAACAATTCCACTAAAACGGATGGGTAAGTAAGGGGATCTCATCATCTGCTAAAAAACTTTTAACAAATGCATCATTTCACAAACTCATCATTTGACAACCGTTTAATATCTGACTAACCGTAACAATTACTAAACTTTTTTAAAAATCGAAAACCTTTAGGCGTGACTCACATTAGGTTAGGTTAGGAGTGTATTATAAGTTTACTGAAAAGTCTATATTTTAGTAGAAAATAAAAGTTTGTCAAATGATGAGTTTGTGAAATGATTCATTTGTGAAAAGTTGTTTAGCAAATGATGGTTACCCGTAAATAACAGCACTAAATAGTGTAATGGCTTATCGCTCTATTCTGCAGGAACTGTGTGATTTCCCAGGATTAAAACTATCCTGTGTCCATCCTGGGAATTAAACTATCTCTACACGATGTTCCAATTCCAACTAAATCGATTCAGCGATTTAAGCGTGAAGAGGTACCTAAAAGTCTAACAGACTTTCGCATTTATAATATTAATATTTAAGTAGGTATGTATATAAATAATAAGAGCTATGCTCGGAGTTTCTTTGCGCGACAGAATCCGCAATACAGAGATTCGCCGAAGAACTAGAGTCACCGACATAGCTCGAAGAGTATGTACGTTGAAGTGGCAATGGGCAGGCCACATCGCTCGTAGAACAGACAACCGTTGGGGGAGAAAAGTTCTCGAGTGGCGACCGCGAACCGGAAGACGCAGTGTTGGCAGGCCTCCCACTAGGTGGACTGACGACATCGTAAAAGTTGCGGGAAACCGGTGGATGCAGGTGGCGACTAGTCGTTCAGTATGGTGTGCTAAGGGGGAGGCCTTTGTTCAACAGTGGACGTCTTCAGGCTGATGATGATGATGATGGTGTATATAAATATATTTTATTTATAATAATTGACGGATTCAGGTGTTACTTTGCGAAGGTTTTTTTTCCTTCATGGAATGGGAAACTTTTTTTAGTCTTGACGAAAATATTTTAATAAAATACCTATTAAGGGAAACAATTTTACTGACGAAAACATACTTTCAGTATTTTTGACCAGACTTCAAAAAAGAGCAAGTTCTATTAAGTGACGAAAAATTTTTTTTATTCCCATCAAGTTTGAATAAAAAACATATTTGTTGTATTATGTATATAGTAGCTAATCTAAAATCATATTTTTTTAAGAGTACAAGTACTTAACTATCACTTACGTTAATTTAATTAAAAATGTATCTTGTAACGTGTATAAAATACCGATTTTATTCATTGGACCGTTAATTCTAGAAACTTACTTCATCCTTATACGTTTTAATAATATCGAAGGACTACAACCCTAAATATACAGACATGGTTGAAAATTAAACTGGTTATGGTCAGAAAATTCTTGCGTATCATTAATTATCTATCAATTTGTTATCTTGATAGTTCAAGTGGTCATCTTGATTCTAAATTATATACCTACCGTTCGTTATTTTGATTCTGTTTTAAGTACCTTATGATTTAAGTTTCAATAAAAAACATTTAATATTGTATCATCATTATTTTTAATAGTTAAATATTAAAAAACACGTAGCTACCTAATAATCGTTTGTTTTAACATTGTAATTTGTGTTCAAAACCAATTAGGTACCTATTTCAATTTTTTGCAATATTTATTTTGTAGAGTCACAGGAATACCTTCACCTTGCTGTTTCTGCCGGGTGGTAGGACCTTGTGCAAGGTTCATTCAGATCACTACCACTTCACGCTACGCTCTTTCTCGCATACAACACTTTTCTCTTTGGGTATAATTTTAGTGTAGATATCTAGTATTTTTTGTATACATATAATAGGGGGGTAAACGAACATGGGGGTCGCCTGATGGAAAGCAGTCACCCCCGCTCACTGACACCCATTAATGGGGTTACGGGTGCGCTGCCGGCCCTTTAAGAAAAGAGTAATCTCTTTTTCTGAGCATCCCTAAGTTATAAGAAGGTAGCTGTATGCAGACAAAATAACTAGCATAATATGAGGTATTCTATCTCTAGCCTTCTAGACCAGCAATGTATCTAGCTAACTGCTTTCTGACACACCAGGGGATCCACAATAAAACAAAAAAACCGGCCAAGTGCGAGTCGGACTCGCGCACTGAGGGTTCCGTACAAATTCGCCAAGTTATTGTAAAATCCAGTCTTAGCAGAGCCCTGCTTTTAAAGCAAAATTTAGGCAGTGTGAGGTAATTTTATATTGGTTATTATATAGACAAACAAATATTAAATAAAAAAACTACTTATTAGATCTGGTTTAAATTAATATGGGTGGAAGTTTGTATAGTAATGTACATTATATATTTTTTTTAGTTTTATCATTCTCTTATTTTAGAAGTTACAGGGGGGGGGGGGGGCACACAAGTGTCTCTCGCGCAAACTATTCATTTTAGAAAAAAAAATATATGAGGAACCTCAATATCATTTTTGAAGACCTATCCATAGATACCTCACACGTATGGGTTTGATGAAAAAAAAAATCAGTTTCAGTTCTAAGTATGGGAAACCCCCAAAAATTGTTTTTTTTTTTAAATTTTGTGTGAAAATCTTAATGCGGTTCACAGAATACATCTTCTTACCAAGTTTCAACAGCTCTTATAGTTTCGGAGAAAAGTGGCTGTGACATACGGACGGACAGACATGACGAATCTAATAAGGGTTCCATTTTGCCATTTGGCTACGGAACCCTAAAACAGCTGCCGCAAAACTTAAATTTTGCGGTTCAAGAGAAGCCTTGAAGCTTTTAAGTCGCGATATTCTCTGTCGGCAAGATTAATTTAAAGACAAGCATCACCATTTAACCGTTTCACACAAGTTTGTAGTTGCATTACCAGATTAAACAACATTTTGGTCGCAATGTAGTAACAGTTACTAAACTTCTACCAAAATGGTTGCATGGGTCATTATTTGCAGAATTGGATACAAAAGTTTTGATGTAGAGCCAAAAATAAAAGCCTTGAATTGTACCTAAATAAAGCAAGATACAATCGCAAGAAACTTATTTTATCAGCGTTTTACTGCGTATATGGTTAAATGTAATGCATTTTACTTCTTTTTTTTTATGGTGCACCTGATGGTAAAGTGATCACCGCCGCTCATGGACAACCACAGCACCATTGGGACTGCTAGAGCGTTGCCGGTCATGCAAGAAGTGGTACACTTGCCTCTTAAAGGTACCCATGTCGTAGCCAGTTGGAAAAACCCCAGCCGCCAGCCCATTCCAGATTTTACACGTAACAACACGGGGCAAGAAAGAGAAGTTGAAATATTTTTTTCTTTATTAATTAATAAAGTTCTTGTATTCGATAGTTTGATTGCCAAAGTCTCTACGTAAATAATATTTTACGTATTTTAACAGACTTCTTAAAAAAGAGGATTTCAGTTTGTCGGTTTAAAAAACAACACAAATTGAGGTAAACTTAGATAGTTACGTAATAAGTTAAGGTTCGTTATAAATGGTGTTTCGTGGAGTAATAAGTAGAGATGACACTTTTAACAGAAAGAGAGAGAGAAGGAGGTAGGTACAAGGATTTTCCTCGCCATGACTGTAATTTTGGCTCTTTGGACTCTTTGGAATTTTTGATGATCACAACTAAACAACGATACCCGCAAAAAATGCGCAGTTGCTTCCGTATAATCTGAATTTTTTCACAAGGATTTTATTCAGTACTTTTAAAATTAATATTTATCTTAACTCGTTCGTAGTTAATTTCCTAATATAATAACTACTAATTATAATTATTAACTAATTCGATGAAAAATATTTGAAACCGACTTTCATAAAAGAGGAGGATCCCTTATTGATTTTTAAGATATTAAGTAGTAAAATCATTGAAATGCCTAGAGTTCGTGCGCGAATCTAAAAAAGTGTAGTTTGTATATATGTAAAACTCTTTATTGTACATAAAACACATGAAAAAGATGAATACAGGAAAACACAAATGCACAAAGGCGAACTTATCCCTAAAAGGGATCTCTTCCAGTTAACCTTTGTAGTCGATAAATACGGAACGGAACGAAGTTACAAAGTACCTAGTTAGATACGTAAGTATACCTACCTAAGGTAAATTTTTTGTTATTATTCATTTTAAATTACCAGTAAGTACAATCCAACCACAATCCAACTTACTTAAACGTAACTTAAAGTACCTAATTCAATAAAAAGGGTCGTTACGGCCAGTGGTCATAACTATTCCAACAGTTTCCTGTTTTATGTAGGTTGGTACTACGTGCCACAGCAAGTAAAGATTTCCTTCCGACACACTTCCGGTATCTTGACCTATATACCATTTATGCATAAATAGCTGCATGTAGAAAATTTATTTTATACAAACTTAATTTCACCGATCACCTAAGATAATAATTAACATACCTTTCGCGGAAGCGCGAAGGGAGAGTGAACCCGTTCTTCCGGGCCCTATCCAGTTTCACATCCACTCCCTTTTGAAAGGGAATTCCGAAAACAGAATAAAAACACTACTCAAAATTACAACGTAAACAGTCACATATAAATTCAAAGTTTTTCATCTTAGCAAATGATGCTGTCCACTTATAATTGAAAAAAAAACAATCACGATAGTCTGGAATTTGAAATTCGAAAATGGAACACTCGTCGCGGCGTTTTAAATGGCGGCGGGTAGCGTGTGTGCGGCAGAGAGGTTGGTTATCAACTGCAGGTGAGTCGGCGAGAGGCTGGGCGTTTGAGGCCGCCGCGTGAATGTAAAGGTTTTCATTCGAACAACAGCCGGTTCCTAGATGAGCCGGTGCGTGCCAGACGGTGCATTTCGTGAGTAGGTACATCCTCTGTAATGACTTGCTGAGCCTAGACTGCGATTGACCAACTTGTAGGTAGTTGGTTGCAGTGTTTAATTACTTTTCAAAATCTATTTGAGCCCTCGTTTTTTTATATATAAGAGGGGGCAAACGAGCAGACGGTCACCTGATGGAAAGTGATCACCATCGCCCAGGGACACCTGCAAGACGTGGGGAATCACAGGTGCGTTGCCGGCCCTTTCAAGAACAGGAAGGCTCGCTTTTTAAAGATCCCTAAGTTGTCTAATAGAATAGTAAACATACCTACTCGATATGCTCCAAATTACTATTTCGGTGAAAAACATGAGAATTTTTTTATGTATAGCGAGCTGTTAGGTCCTCGGTCCTTGCTTCGAAATCAAACGAACACATCGGCTTACTTACATCTTTATTTGCATTTTATTGAACCAATCAATACAGATAAATTTTTGGGCCCTATTTTATTTTATTTCTAACTTAAACCTATGAAATATGCTTTAAATATTTTTTTTTACTAAACAGAGAAATGCTTTTTACAGAATAGATGGGATTATTTTCTAAAAAGGATTTACATATATTCACTCGATGTGACTGTACTTTGAGTGATCTTTACAAAAACATCAAAACAACAAACAAAATCGGTTTCTTCGACTAAAATATTATACTATTGTTGAAGTTTAATCAATCAGTTTAATTCTAATCTTGTTACATGAGCTGCAAAGAATTGTATACAATTTATATTTTTGCGGCTGGCATGCGTGTTATCTCCTCGCTAATCGCAGTATAAAATCCTTAAAAAATAATAAAAGGATGTAAAGCGACAAAGCGACTCTCTCGTGCTAGCCATCTGGCGTAATGGTTCAGTTCCATACATTTATTATGATATTTATAATTACACTTAGTAGTATATAAATCTATTTAAATATATACAGGGATCAAATCGTCGGGTGACAAGCAAAAGTCACCAACTAAACTACGTTCACAAATTAAGGTCGATAATCAACCTTATTACTTTAAACATGGTTGAATTTTCATATTTTTTTTTAATTTAGAGACTTGTCTTTGTCACCCTACCAAATATAGTACAAGAAGATTCATATAATATTATGTTTTAACACCTAAACACTTGATGTGTGTACGATGGGTTGCTAAGTAAGCCAAAACTGCCATCTAGGTAGGCACTCTTCTAAAAATTATTACTTTTATTTTATCTTCGAGGCAGTATTTTATATTATAATAAAATCTAAAGAAACAGGTCAAAGCGCAAGTTGATCAGTTTATCTTAGCTTTTACCTATCTGAAAAACATGATAGAAATTACTGTGGAAAAAATATTAAACTGAATTTGAATTATTTCATAGAACAAACAATATGTTATATAATCAGTATTATTTTGTTTTGTATAATCTGTATTTTTTTTTTTTGTGATCTGTGTCTGTTTCGTTATATTTGTACAATAAAGCATTTATTTACTTACTTACTTATTTTGTGTCAAACAGTGCAATATAACCAGATGGTGTGTGTAACCAGATTGTGCCTATGACTATTGCCTTGTGAAATAATGAAAAAAATAGGACCTAAACTGTGGAAAATTAAAAAATCTCCCTTCTTCCTAATGTCAAGCCTCTATCTTGAGTCATAAGAGTTGTCTGTTAGTCAATGAGTCAATTACTCAATCAGCAAGTCATGGTATACATCTGTTCACTTAAAAATGTGCACTCTCCATAAGAAATTATAGGCTGACGGCACCAGTCTTGGATGTTGCAAGCTGACAAGCACCAATAATGGACACTTCATTCTTAATTTAAAGATAACATGGTTATAAACTGACTGTAGTAAAGTAAATTACTATACCATAAGAGATATTGTACATTATTGGGTCTTGGTCCATTACTGGTGCAGTTACCCTAACTCCTTGGATGTGCCCTTCACAAGTAAAGAACTCTATATAATTACAAGGTACAGATAGAATACAATCTTATTAGCACACTCTGAGACATAAATACGTTATTTTATCATACACAAACACCAATTGTGCAGTCAAGGGCATAAGTATAGGTAATACTAGGACTAGGGATGTAACGGACGTCATTTTACCGGCACCGAAGTCGGAGTCGGAGTTTTTAAATTTAATTTATCGGTCGGAACCGGAATCGGAGTCCGAGTCGGAGGCAGGGTCAGAAGTGGTGGCAGGAGAGAGAATTTTTATTAAAGGACATATAAAACAAAAAATCAACCTTTTTTGTTTTAATTATAAAATAATAAATTTACCGTTTCCAAATAAACAACAAATTAAATTAAATTCAATAATCCCAAAGTAGCATAATGCCAAACAGGGCCGTCTTTAAACTATTTGAGGCCCTGGGCACATTAGGATCATGGGGCCCCTATGACCTAAATATCGGTTATCATTTGGTAATCTGGCAGGAACTAGGGGGCCCCATTCGATCGCGGGGCCCTGGGCACGTGCCCATAGTGCCCAGTGGAGAAGAGGGGCCTGATGCCAAAGTGGCATATTTAATGAACAAAAGCTTTAAAACCTCAGATTAAAAGTTTAGGAGCTGAAGTTGGAACCGAAGGTGCAATAATAATTGGAAGTTCCGACTTAACGGAGTTGGAGTCCATAACATCCCTGACTAGGACGTCAAAAACATCGATGTATACACTTTTATGCCACAAACAATAAGGTCGGTGGCACATATACAATACGATGGCTGTATCTATATCTAAGCCCTTGACTGTAAATAAATAACCAATATTCAGAATAGTACAAACACCACTTGCACAGTCCAGAGTTAAAAAATTAAATCGCTAACTCGGGGTTAGGTTTGACAGTTCCGTACGTTTTGACACTACTTAGCCCCGGGTTAGCATCTAACGCGGGGTTAAGTTGTTAACCCTGGTCCGTGCAAGTGGCCCTAAGTGTCTGTTAATGCTTAAACTACACTATGTGGCAGTCTATGTGGCATTCTGTCACCGATGGTGATATCCACTATGCTTTTTTAAGTCCTATAAAGGTTTCACGTCTTTATTCAGGATCTGAGTGGGGTTCTGCATGTCGAGCTGGGATTGCGCGATATCGCTGAGGGCACCTTGGATCTTTTCAAGGAGTATTTCTCCTTGACGGACAGCCTGCAACATAAGGAATTCTTCGCTTTATTTCATTTCTATGTCCATGTTTTTGTCAATTCCCACCACCCAATAGCATATACTATATATGATTATTGTATGCCCTTAAACCTCAAACACACTGGTATATTATGCACAGGCACAGGCATTAACTGACCCTATAAAATTGGATATACATTTCTTATTCTAATAACATGATTAAAACACTCAAAAGTTCACTAACCTCTTCCAACCTCTCTGCAGCCTCTTTATTCTCGGCCTCAAGCCTCCTCAAGCTCTGTACTTGAAGCTCTGTTGAGCTTTCTTCACTCGGCAACGATTCAATGAGCGTGTCGATATCTTTGGCACAGCGGGATATCAACGTAGCGAACAGTAACGCATAATCTTCCTGACTCTGCTGTTGCTGCGGCGTTTGCGACCCGCTGCGATCGAATCCAGGGAATTTGCTGGGCGTAGAAAACTGTTGCAGTATGCCGATGCTGTTGCAAAAGTGCTCGGCTTGCTGAAACCGAAAAAAAAATTAGAAACGAAACATTTCGATGAACAAATAAATCATTATTTTGACGTTCACCTGATTTATTGTGTCTTGCAATTGAGTGAGACGATCTGCCATTGTTGCGTGCGGTTGCTTGGAATAGTAGATAGTTAAAACTCGAAAATATAATAAAAAAATAAAGAAAATTATCTAGAAAATCCAACCAACGCACCTATTCTATTCTCCCTTTATGGCGGCCGTAAGGCTTGGGCCAAACAAAATCGTGTCAAATCAAAACTAGACATGGGGGTTAAATAACGTCACGGTGACAAAGTCACCGTGACTCGCCTTCAAAACCTGTCACTGTGACTTTTCACAAAATAACAACGTTACAAAATCACATACGTTCCTTACTGTTCCTTCCTAGCGCCTAGCGCAAGCAGTGACGAGACGCGATGCAGTGACAATGACTGACTGTGACGTGACTCGGCTCTGCTCGGCTCTAATCGGGCTTAGTCGGGAGTGTTCGGATTCGGAACTTCGTGGCGAACATCGGATGATGCCTGCTGGCTGAGAGCGAGTGAGACAGCGATAAAATTATGAATACTTGCACACTCATCCGTGTCAAAGAGTTGTTTTAATGAAGCATTCTCGTAGAAAAGGATGTATGTTATGTATGTATGTATAACTCTTTATTGTACCTACATAAAACACATGAAAAAGATGAACACCGTCCATAATGATGATGATGATGATGATGATGGTTATGACGATGGTGATGATGATTATGACGATGATGATTATGATGATGATTATGATGATGATAATGGCTATGTTGTTGATGATGATGATGACATGATGATGATTGTGATGATGATTATGATGATGATGATGACATGATGATGATGACATGATGATGATTATGATGATGATGATGGCTATGATGATGATTATGATGATGATGATGATGACATGATGATGATTGTGATGATTATGATGACTATAAACTAATTTCCCAAATGTATTTATTTTTTACTTATAATGTGCGACAGTTCTAAGCCTGTAAAAGTGTAAAGGTTATTTTGGATCAACTACTTGTGTGATAACGGTGTGACAAAATCACGTCATAATAGCACTGCGACAATATCATATGGTGATATGAGTAACCGGCGTGACAAAATCACGATGAAATAACAGTGTGACAAAAATAACGTTGACACAAATATCATGCAGTGACACGAGTAACAGGCGTGACAAAGTCACGGTGACTTTTCACGGTGACTTTTTTGGAACGGGATCGTCAGTCACTGATATCAAAATGTAACGCTTTTCCCCATGTCTAATCAAAACTGACACTTGACAGTGACATTTGTTTGATTGCTCTGACAACCGGTGCTGCCGTCCTCGAAAAAAAAATCCGAAATATATCGGCATGGCAAAAAGAAAAGTCAATGTCATTAAATGAGATTTTTATGACTGGTGACTTGGTATTTCAACTAATAGCCTTATTCATAAAAAATCCTTAATTGAGGTTTGATTTGTCTATTAGTTAACAGACTGATTAAGAGTTTTTAATGATTCACGGTTAAGTTCATTCGAAATATTATAAACGGGATGTGAACCCACATCCACCCGCAATTTCTTCAGTCTACCCGTGATCATGATACATGCAACTGTATCGAAATATCGGGAGCTCAATAAAGGTAATCGCGGTTCACATCCCGTTTATAATATTTTTAGACTGATTAAGCTTATTTGACAGTTGTTAAAAAATATGATTCATATACGCTTGCCAGCAGTCTGCTAGCTAAGGAGCTGCTGATGAATGGATTAGACGTGTTATGTTGTCACCTTGACAAATCATAAACCAAAAATGACCTTTTAGTGAATTAAAAAAAAAGAAATTGACAGCAGTGGCAGCGAATTAGCGGGAAACCGAAAACATGGCTTCAGCCTAACACGACAGACGAGGCAGTGTGGATCTAGTTTCCTTTGCCTTTCCCGGAGGGGATAAACTTAAAACAAAAAAAAACTGTCTTGTGTATGGTTTTACTCTTGCCAAAATCAGTTCACATTTGTGGCGGCCATTTTGTGAGTTAGCAGAAAGATAAAGTAGGGTCTACGGTCCGCTAACTTTCGGAAGACTTAACAGAGCCTAGCCTAGACTGATTAGCGCTAACTGACGTTTATGAATCATGTTTTTTTGCATCGGTCGAGTGAGCCTCTATTTTTTTTATGAATAAGGCTGTAAAACTTTATCTTAGCATGACTCCTGGAACTATTTTTTTAACAGCCTTTTTTATTCCGAATTAACTACAATTTTCACACTACATGTCTGTATGTTTGTATGTATGTATAACTCTTTATTGTACATAAAACACATAAATTTTACAAGTAATAAGATACACAGATGTACAAAGGCGAACTTATCCCTCAAAGGGATATCTTTCAGTTAACCTTCGAATGATTGAAATGTCTTCACTTTTAGTGTTTTTTTATTTTTATTGATGACTAAATCAAACTAAATTACGGAATACCTAATATTAATGCTGAGTTACAATCGCAGAAGCTTAAAACATAACAAAAAATCGCTAAAATATTTTTCATAATAATAACTGTCATCTTTGGGCAAATCCTCAAACTAGCAATACTGCCAAAAAGCCATGGCATAGACAAATTATTATTTTCACTTTATTAATGGCAAATACAAAAAGTCATTCGGCCTGAGGTCTAAACATAATAATATATTTATTTATTACATTTTTCTCAAAAATTTCCGTAAAGGTTGACATTATTCTTTACATAATCAAAACTTTTTAAAAAGTTAAAATGGCTATGGTAATTATAAGTTGGCATCAGTTATTTGATAGAACTCCGGACTTTTTTTATTGTGTCTTAAACAACTTGTAGTGTTTTCGGTGGAAAAATGTGGGAAAAATATACCTAATTTTTTTTTTCAAAGAAAAAAGGCGGGAAACGATAAAAAATTATTGTATATTTTCAAGTGAAGCTGAAATGTGTGTTAAAATGATTTGCAATTCTTTATACCTTCCCAACTACTTAATAAAATTTTATCCTGATACAGCTTTTTCCTTCACGATTTTTGAGAAAAGCTGTGCTGGCTTCGTATTAGTTGCAAGCTCGTCCGTTTAATACTCATTCTCAGCCAGCAATTGCCTAGTTCCCGGCCACGACAATAATCCACTATTTTAGTATGTTATTATAGTGGCAACAGAAATTACTTACCATGTGTGAAAATTTCAATTGTCTATATGTCACGGTTCATGAGATACAGCCTATTGACAGACGGACAGACTGACCTTAGTAATAGGGTCCTATTTTTACCCTATGGATACGGAACCCTAAAAATGATGTTCTTTTTATGAAACTTTGAAACTTGAAATTTTGCATCTGATGTAGGTATACCTAACTATGGCTTACTTTCGAAAAACCATTTTTTTGCAAGGGGGTGCAGATCGATCTTTTGAATTTCCTACTGTATAGAGGAAATAAAGTAGGATCATTGTATATTCCTACAAAGCTACCTTATTATTATATCTCTGTCGTATATTTTATGTATTTTAAAGTATAACAATAAATTTTCTAAACGACACTGAAAATTAGAACACAGAAAAATCCGAAAAGTAAAGCTATGGCCGGGAATCGAACCCGGGTCCTCGTCATTCCTTGACGCGTGCTATACCCCTACACCACCCATAGCAGATGCGAATATTTGTCGCTAAGCGTCCTCTGTTTGAATGATGTGTCTGTACGAAACAATTACAAACTCCCGTGGAACATGTACTGCTCACCAGGGACGAGGGGTTAGCGACAAATATTCGCATAGTAACAAGGTCACGTGACAGTTGGTAACAGATAGAAAAATTCGGAGGCTTACTCACCTGCTATGGGTGGTGTAGGGGTATAGCACGCGTCACGGAATGACGAGGACCCGGGTTCGATTCCCGGCCATAGCTTTACTTTTCGGATTTTTCTATGTGTTCTAATTTTCAGTGTCGTTTAGAAATTAAATTTCTAACGGTAAAACGTAAAAAGTAAACATTAAAATCAAAAAGTAAAATCTCTTGATTCATTTGATATTTTAGAACAATAAAAACACTTTTTTGTTATTTACGTAAGCGGTATAATTTATTTAGTACATTCTGATGTAGAAGGAAAAATATCACAATCCTTTATACATTTTGGATGACCTATAAATAATTATGATCGACAAAACAAATTGAGCTAGACAAGCTAATCCAGATATTAGTAGGTACTTACCGAACAATAAAAAGTATATTTAGATCTGTGTACAATAAAATAACTTAACTTCATTTTTATCTTACAATTACTTAACAAAAATATGATTTCATGACTAGATCTTATAGCTCAATCAAATTAGAATCCAATGTATGGGAAATTTGGCAAAATATATGGAGAACATTTATCTATGGGGATGGATACCTTATGGGGTGAAGTCAAAATTTATCAACTCTCCCCCCTCCTCCGGGGTGCGCGTCCCCCCCTCACGCCCCCCAAAGTGTCCCGAAACGCGGTTTTTTGAACTTTTTGAGAAAACTGTTCGAGATACAGAAAAAGTGTGTAGCAATGAAATAATGTACAATAAATTTACTATAAATCTATTATACACATGAAAGCGATATCTCTTATGGTTTTGACGCAAGAAGACGCTGAAAATCATATTTTTTTGTTTTTTTACGATACATTTTATTAAAACTTCAGTTTTCTCAGAAAGTACTCATTTTACATCTAAAAAATGTATGACTAAAATAAACAATGAAATATTCCCTTTAAAAAGAGGTATCATTTATTTATATATTAGTTAAATTGACCATTTTATGATAGTTTAAATATTGAATTTGTCATGAACAAAATTTTTTTTGAAGATTAAGTATGTTTAAATTTGTTTTATATAGTTTAGAGCTAATTATAAACCATGCTAGTATAATTTTGTTTATTTATTCTCAGTTATCCGCAAATAATTAGTGTGAATAAATTCATTCATTTCAAAAAAGGTAATATTTATGTACTACGGTGTTTATTTAATATAATCAACTATTTATTTAAGTATACACTTTTATTTAACTAACTTACATTGAAATAAACAATGTTAACACTCTTATTATCTGGGGGCACGGTAGTGCCCCGGCTAAGATAGCCAAGTGAAGCGCAAGAAGGGCACTAGTTACCTTTTCTCGAGCCGCTTTGTCGTTATTTTGTACCCTCATAATTTGAATTTGAATTGTACCAGGTAACTAAAATTCTCGGGATATGATGTGAATAGTGGACTTATTACAAGTGTAAAGTTTCAATTGCATAGCTCTTATATTTTAAATTTTATTGATATCTAAAAAACTCTGATGTCGTCACTGACTCACTCACTGGTGATCAACAAATTTACGTCCCAGAAACTTTAAATTCGTTACTATACGAACTATTGTAATGATATTACAATTATAACTACACAAACGAATAACTCACGTATAAAAGTCGAGTGATGCTCGACATTATACCAGACTAGTTCGTAGTCCTTATTCCTGGACCGCTTGCCCCGGCGGCAGCGAAACGATCACATTTTATTTGTTGTCACATTATTGACTGAGTCTCACGGTAATTTCATGTTTAAAAAAAATAACTATTGTAATGAACAGGAAAGTAATGAACAAAACGGCCAAGCCACATTATTTTTACTAAGTTGTAGACTTCACAAACTCTAGTGTGTGGGGCTTGTAGAGTTAGAGCGTAAAAAGTTTGTAAGTTATTGCTTTTGACAAGCGCCTTCAGAAAACACCACATTTGCACATGCTTAATTCCATCCCCTAATTCAGTTTAATTTACTCAAAATCCTGAAATATATAGTCTATTATTTATAACAACTCTCTTTATCAATTTTCAGACCACTGGCATCAAAATTTGCGAAGTTTCGTACAAATATCCATTCGCTAGTTTGACCGATTGAAGAGTTAAAGTTCCAAATTTTAGATTTTTGCTGTTGATTGTATACTAATCTAGCTTACAAAGCAAATTTGAGCTTTCTAGGACTTTCATATGATGATCACTAGTGACGATCACTAGTTTTTTAGATACATATAAGAGCTATGCAATTGAAATTTTACACTTGTAATAAGTCCACATCATATCCCGAGAATATTAGTTATCTGATACAATCCAAAACCAAGTTATGAGGGTACAAAATAACGACAAAGCGATTCGAGAAAAGGTAACTAGTGCCCTTCTTGCGCTTCACTTTGCTATCTTAGCTGGGGCACTGCCGCCAGATAATAAGAATGTTAACATTGTTTATTTCAGTGTAAGCTACTTAAATAAAAGTGTATACTTAAATAAATAGTTGATTATTTAAAAAAAACATAAATATTGCCTTTTTTGAAATGAATGAATATACTTATTATTTTCGGATAACTGAAAAAAATAATAATCAAAATTACACTAGCATTGTTTATAATTAACTCTAAACTATATAAAAAAAAATTAAACATACCTAATCTTCAAGTAAAAAAATTTGTTCATGACAAATTAAATATTTAAACTATCATAAAATGGTCAATTTAACTTATATATAAATCAATGATACCTCTTTTTAAAGGGAATATTCCATTGTTTATTTTAGTTATACATTTTTTAAATGTAAAATGAGTATTTTCTGAGAAAACTGAAGTTTTAGTAAAATATATTGTAAAAAAACAAAAAATTATGATTTTCAGCGTCTTCTTGCGTCAAAACCATGAGAAATATCGCTTTTATGTGTATGGTAGATTTATAGTAAATTTATTGAACATTATTTCATTACTACACACTTTTTCTGTATCACGAACAGATTTCTCAAAAAGTTCAAAAAACCGCGTTTCGGGACACTTTGGGGGGCGTGAGGGGGGGACGCGCACCCCGGAGGAGGGGGGAGAGTTGATAAATTTTGACTTCACCCCATAAGGTATCCATCCCCATAGATAAATGTTCTCCATATATTTTGCCACGTTTTGAGCTATTTTTACTGAATTATTAGACTAGTTTATACGTACTTTTAAAAGTTTTGCAAAACTCAACGCGAATTCCTACTATAATATTATAAATGTGAAAGTAACTGTCTGTTACGCATTCACGCCTAAACCACTGAACTGATTTCAATGAAATTTGGTATAGAGATAGTTATAATCCCGCGGGATAGCGAAAAGCAAATTCTGCGCAGACGGAGCCGCGGGCGACCGGCGCTAGTAGATAATAATTTATAAAATTAACAGTCACTGAAAATATTCCAAGCATGACAAGAAATGTATGTCCTATCTGTTTATATTTGTGTGTCTTGCAAAATGAATAAATGTCTTCTTTCTTTCTTTCTTTCTTTAATATGGTTCAAAGGACCATTATAATAATTACCAACGTCAAGTTTACAAAAAAACTTCAATGTTACAAGAGAAGAGCTGTGCTTATTACGTAACTCGCTCGCAATCGCCATCGCGTTCATTTTGACAGTTCTTGTATGAATGTGACAGCTAGCTGATTTCGATGCCAATTGTCAGCCCATACATGAACTGTCAAAATGAAGACGATGGTGATCGCGAGCGAGTTACGTAATAAGCTAGCTGGTTACACAGCTAACACAAAGTTACCCGTATTTTTATGTTGACAGATGTATTAAGTAAATAAATAGAATATTAAAGTACCTATACAATTTGGCCCAAATAATAGCAACTTCTGACCATAGTCACTGTATTGGCTAAGATCTATGGGTCGGTTCAAGCCAAATCAAGCGAAGCGACCAAAAAAACTGAATAACCTCCTAAGAATATACATACTAGAACATCTAACAACCTACATGATATGAACAGCGCATGTGATATGAGATATGACTTACATACTACTTTACTTAATGGCAGCGTGGTGTTACAAAATAGCAGATTTTTCAAATGTTTTCAACGTACAATAGCTATAACGCAACAAGCAGTTATGCTGCAGCTACATTATCGCGCAAAGATTCATATAGCCGTAGCATTAAGACTCAATTAATTTAAAAGAACACAGCCTTTCCATCCACGGCTTTAAATACCTACGCCAAGAACGGCACAAATAATGTTCAGAGTTTTGAGTTGAGGCCAACACTGCCTTATAACTGGGGCACAGAATATATAATAGTACTACGTACAGAATGGCCACGCTCCGCCCCGCACCGATTCGAGTTACCCCACCCCTCAAGCGCAGTCTGCCGGAAAGCTGCTGGCAACTAGTAGGGCTCGCAACGCGATGTATGTCGGCCGCACGTCACAAGTTCGGGAACCTATCCTACCTACTTCATTTTACAAAACATTAGAAAATTAATGCTTTCTGAAATTATCGCGATTAATAACTACAGAATCATTCGCTTAAGTTTGTTGTCGTACATCTATTGTAATTGAAAATGATAATGCTTAAATACACAGACAGACACATTTTAAGTAAGTTTAAATAAATAGATAACGATTAAGTACATTTATTTGCACACATCTAAGCCATATCTTCAGTATTATTACCAATATTTATGTCATTGGTAGTACTTATGGTACTAGGTTTTTGCGATGGACAGCCCTGTCACACGGCGGCCACGACGTACAAAATCCGCGTTCTGAAATTAACACAGGCACGACGTCGTCTGTACACGCGTCAGTGTGTGCGTAAGATACACAGGGCTGTCTATCGCAAAAACCTAGTACTATAAGTACACTACCAATGACATAAATTATACTGAAGATATGGCTTAGATGTGTGCAAATAAATGTACTTAATCGTTATCTATTTATTTAAACTTACTTAAAATGTGTCTGTCTGTGTATTTAAGCATTATTATTTTCAATTACAATAGATGTAAGTATGACAACAAACTTAAGCGAATGATTCTGTAGTTATTTCATGTATTAATCGCGATAATTTCAGAAAGCATTTATTTTCTAATGTTTTATAAAATGAAGTAGGTAGGATAGGTTCCCGAACTTGTGACGTGCGGCCGACATACATCGCGTTGCGAGCCCTACTAGTTTCCAGTAGGTTTCCGGCAGACTGCGCTTGAGGGGTGGGGTAACTCAAATAGGTGCGGGGCGGAGCGTGGCCATTCTGTACGTTAGTACTATTATATATTCTGTGGCCCTGTGTATCTTACGCACACATTGACGCGTGTACAGACGACGTCGTGCCTGTGTTCATTTCGGAACGCGGATTTTGTACGTCGTGGCCGCCGTGTGACTGGGGTGCGATTCTCTAAACAAAACTCTTTCTCTCGTGAAGCAATCGCCACGACCGAGTCGTTCGTTCGGGTACATATCAACGCACGTAAAAAGAGCTCCTGGCGATATATCATACCTGCGCATGAGCGAAATACGGACCGAATTGGCGGTTTGGCGGGTGCGGTGGGCGCTGGGCGACGCTACTATACCAGATACGCAAACGTATCCCCTCCACTAGCCACCCAGTTTTTTTTACATGCGTTGACTTTGTACTCGGGTAGCCAGGTGCGTTACGTGTTTTGCCGTCTGTTGTGCGGAACGCTCAATGGTAAGACATCTGATTCCGAGTAAGTCTCAGAGGGAATCGGTCAACTTATGATAGTCCCAGAGAGCAACGAACACTTCTCAAGCGAGGATTACGCCTGACCGAGCCAAATGAAGCCCTAAAAAAGCCTTATACATATGTACTTACTAATAAAAACAATGTTACAAATTTTAAAAATGACAGACAAACATAAAAATAAATAAAAGATTATTTACCTACCTAATATTTAACAATAAATAATAGTAAATGTGAGTATTAAGAAAAAAATAAGACTAGAACAGGCACACAACTCAAGTTACAATGGACTTAATTAACAGTCTTTTAGGGTGAAAGGACTTACCTTATAATGTATATTGAAGAACCCAAGGGTCTGTATAAATTAAAGCTCACAGCACTTATTACATGCTATAATAAGGTCAGTTGTTCCATTTAAAATACAAGAATTTAATTTAAATTACTTACAATTTTTGTATTTTTTCAAACTAAATTAAGTTTGGAAGTTTTGATAAAAAGATGGTTATTATTTATACTAAACTTAGATTAAACTAAAATTGATTAAAATTAAACAAAGAAACCTTTGCGCAGTAGCAAGGAAGAAAATAAAGCTACCCAAGCAATTTCAAAAATTAATTGAGCACAATTAAATTATGAAATGGAGTATTAGGTGCTAGAGATTCACAACAGTTTTCATTACACAATCACTTACTTAAAAAGGATTTGAGATTCAAAAATATATTTTTATTTTGCTAGCACACCCAGCTTTCTCCTCAATTCTGAATCAACGGGTAAAGCTACGGCCCATTTTCGTAGACCTACAAGAATAACTGAACTAAGAACTAACACAGCACCCATTATAGAAGCCTTGCTAGGCATTTCGTTAAAAAACATGATTTGCCAAAGGAACGCAAAAACTATGTCTGCTGAACGAGCAATAGCAACGGGACCTGCCTGCTCCATTTGTAGAGCCATTGTCAGTAGAATTTGGCCCAAATAACTAAACAATGCAAGACAAACAACTAAAAATCTCTCTGTACCACAATTAGGCATACACAGTACCCCAGCAATCATTGAATACAGTAATGTCTGCAAAATGGCATACATTCCAAAGTTAGTCATAATAACAGAAAAATGCAAACCTTTTAGTATTCTAAGCAGCACATAAGCATTGGCACCAAATATGGTTGATCCAAACGCTGCAACAGCACCTCTCACAGTGTTGTAATGGGCATTCTGATGAGCATCAGTGTTGCCACCAAATATAAAGGGTGGATTGGTTATCAGAATAACGCCTAGCAGAGTCAAAACAATAGATATTATATTCCAGATGCCACAAGGTTCTTTAAGTAGCACACAGGCGAATATTGATACAAATACAGGTACTGAAAATACAATAACAGAGGCATCGGCCAATGGCATGTGTCGGAAGGCATAAAAACTAGAGAGTAAACCGATTGTACCCATGAGTGAACGCAACGCGAGCATGAGCCTCTTTCCCTTTGGAAATAAAGGTTGATTTGTGTAAATGACTATAGGTATTGTAGGTAGCAAAATTCCTATGAAGCGACACATGGCCAGCTGTAGCGGGTCAACGTTGACAAGAGTCTTGACTATGACCGAGCACAGTGAGAAAAATAACGAGGAGAGCGTTGCAAGAATCAATCCGAAGAACGGGCATCGTTTTATGAGAGGCCTCTTATTTTCGAGCAAGTTCGGAACGCTTTCGTCGCCGCTGCCCGCGGACATGTCCACGAGGTGCTGCAGCTCCAAGTGTTCCGGCATTTTCCTTCGGACAAGGCCTGCAATCGCACTATTGCTTTACCGAAACGAAATATCGACATCATATCATAAGTCATTTTCCACAGGAATACATACTTACCCATGCAGTCGATTTTCAAGTCCGGTAATCAATTACTTTTTGTTGCTGTCCATTCCGTAAATTCATAATTAAGGAACAATATTTTCTGTAATTTTCATGGATCTGAAATAGATAAAAATCTTTTCACTCTCGCCCTTTTGCTTGACGGAAACGGAACGAACAAACCTGAAAATCTGAAATTTCTGAAAGGAAATGTCAAGAATGATACATACAAGAACCAGTGTTGCCATAGATGGGTCCTTTCGTAGGGTCGTAAATTACGTTTCGTTTCCTGAAAAGTTAAATTCTTGGTTGAAATGTTACTTAAAAAAAACGACTAATTTAAATACGAACAAATATTTTACAATCCCACTGCACTGTTTAAACTCCATTGATAATGGAAACGTTGTCTGATTAAGAGCTTAAAAAGTCGTAAAACTGTTCGTTTATTGTCACACAAGTTTCGATTATCGGTACTCTAGTGTCTGTAGCAGCCTTTACGTTCCCCAAATGTTTGACTTGACCGTGACATTTGTTTGTTTTTGACGTTTTGATTTGTAATTTTTTGTTGAAATGAAATTGATCAAATTGAAAGTATTGGAACTTGAAATTTGAAAGGAAACAGTGAGACTTAGCTGAGTAGTTTTGAGCTCAGAGAAAAAACCTTATTCCTCCGAGGAAAAAGCTAACCGAGTACATTTTATTTTTAGCTGGACTGACAAACTAAAAATGGAGCCAAAGTTTTAGGATGAGCAACTTTGATTCTAACGTACCTACTGTTGCAGAATATACGCTCAAGGAAATCGAATCCCGTATTTGCCAGACAGATGAAAAACATTGTAAGTTTTAAACAGGCTTACTTATTTAATTCTAATGTTATGTTATTTAATTTGAATTTTACCAGTTTCAGACGGCGAGCTGCTGTCTTTGTATTCAATATTTGGTGTAGTTTTACAAAGAGCTTTGGACATCTTAGAAAAGTACCCTACGCTAGTCGCATACACCACGTCCAATAAACATCGAGTTTTAATTGAAATTCAGGGTGACAACGATCATTGCTACAGAGTGTTTCCTGGCATAAACTTCTGCCCCTGCCAAGCATTCAAGCGCCAAGTCATAGAAAAAAAAATTCAAGCAACTTGCAAACATGTTTTGGCAGCTAGAATAGCTACGATACTGGCCAAAACTACCCCTCACGAAGTTACCGCCGATCAGTACTTGATGTTGTTAAGATCCATATTTCAAATAGAAGAAAAGCAAAATGGATGATGAAATATCAGAATACTATTTCACAGCTTCTATGGACTCAGGGAAGACTCTCTGTAGCTTGTTAAAAGCTATTCAATTTCAAGAGGTTGGTTACATTTCTAATTAAAATTCCTATTATAACCTTAAAAACCTGTGAGACTAGATCTGTGTTTCCCAAACATTGTTATGCAATGGCTCGGTAATTTTCACACTGCCCCCTTCTGACCCACTATATACTTTTAAAACCAAGCTAGCACTGGTATATTGACAGTAGGTATTATAATTTCTAAACGACACTGAAAATTAGAACACATAGAAAAATCCGAAAAGTAAAGCTATGGCCGGGAATCGAACCCGGGTCCTCGTCATTCCGTGACGCGTGCTATACCCCTACACCACCCATAGCAGGTGAGTAAGCGTTCGAATTTTTCTATCTATTACTAACTGTCACGTGACCTAGTTACTATGCGATTATTTGTCGCGAAGCGTCATCTATTTGAATAATGTGTCTGTACGACACAATTACAAACTCCCGTGGAACATCTACTGCTCACCAGGGACGAGAGATGGCGCTGTATTTCAAATGATAGGAAATATCAAATGAATTAAGAAATTTTTATTTCTTAATTTTTATGTTTTACTTTTACGGTTTTACCGTTAGAAATTTAATTTCTAAACGACACTGAAAATTAGAACACATAGAAAAATCCGAAAAGTAAAGCTATGGCCGGGAATCGAACCCGGGTCCTCGTCATTCCGTGACGCGTGCTATACCCCTACACCACCCATAGCAGGTGAGTAAGCGTTCGAATTTTTCTATCTATTACTAACTGTCACGTGACCTAGTTACTATGCGATTATTTGTCGCGAAGCGTCATCTATTTGAATAATGTGTCTGTACGACACAATTACAAACTCCCGTGGAACATCTACTGCTCACCAGGGACGAGAGATGGCGCTGTATTTCAAATGATAGGAAATATCAAATGAATTAAGAAATTTTTATTTCTTAATTTTTATGTTTTACTTTTACGGTTTTACCGTTAGAAATTTAATTTCTAAACGACACTGAAAATTAGAACACATAGAAAAATCCGAAAAGTAAAGCTATGGCCGGGAATCGAACCCGGGTCCTCGTCATTCCGTGACGCGTGCTATACCCCTACACCACCCATAGCAGGTGAGTAAGCGTTCGAATTTTTCTATCTATTACTAACTGTCACGTGACCTAGTTACTATGCGATTATTTGTCGCGAAGCGTCATCTATTTGAATAATGTGTCTGTACGACACAATTACAAACTCCAAAAAGTAGGTATTATTTTTAAAACAAGGCGGAATGTTTCGCTTTGACCAGTAGAGACTTTATACATCTCTACTATAGACCAATGTTATTTAAGGTACGGACTTAACTTAGGGACCTTTTACATCCCTTTTATAAAATGTATTAATTGTATTATAGGTAAGTTAAGTAGAATTTAAGTACTATTGTAAATCTATTTTATTTTGAAAAAATTACTTTCTGCCAAGTTTCTTGCGGCGCATTCTTCTTGGCAATGATGGTCTTTCCGAATGCGCTGGTAGATTAAAAAAAAGACATATAAAAGAGCCCTCGGCGGCCTATTTGCAAAATAAACTTATGACTTTTGTTGCAATGAGACCTGTTTTTTTTGGTGGCCCGGTACTGGGTTTATGGGAAACGCTGGACTAGATTTTTGACATTTTATTTATTATTATTTATTTAAAGCCTTTCTATCAGGTTACTCATTACTCCCAGAAACCTGTGTGCCGTCTGGCAAAGGCCTCCCCCAGTCTCCTCCATTCAATTTTATCTGTGGCGACTCTGGTCCAGGTTGTTCCTGCCACTTGAGCAATCTCGTCCATCCATCTTTTGATTTGTCTGCCCCTATTTCTTTTGTGTCCTCTGGGGCACCATGTGGTGATGGTCTTGCTCCACTTGTCCGGTCCTCTTATTGTATGGCCGGCCCATTTCCACTTGAGGAGTTTCAATCTGTACACTACATCCGCCAGTTTTGTTTTATCTCTTAGATCTATGTTACTTATCCTGTCCATCCTTCTCTTTTTCAAGATACTTCGTTCCATGGCTCGTTGACTTACTTTGAGCCTCTCACAATTTTTCTTAGACAGTGCCCAAGTTTGGCACCCATATGTAAAAATTGGCAGGATACAGGTGTTGAATAATTTTCTTTTAATCCTCATACATGTTTGGTCATTCTTCATTATTTCTTTCAATGACCAGTATCTTTTCCAAGAATTTCCGATCCTTCTATCGATTTCCTTATTCATTGAGTCGTGAGGGGAGATGAGTTGCCCCAGGTAGTTATATTCTGTCACATATTCAATACTGTTGTTGTTTATACAGATTGTTTCGCCTGCGTTATTGTTAGTCATGGCTTTTGTTTTTTGAGCGTTCATCTTGAGTCCCACCTCCCTGCTGGCCATGTCGAGGTTTTCTACCATGTGCTGAAGTTCTTCAGCAGATGTGGCAAAGATTACTATGTCGTCCGCGAATCTGAGGTGGGTGAGATTTTCCCCATTGATATTGATACCCTTATGTGTCCAGTCAATATTTCGGAAAACCTCTTCCAGGACGGCTGTGAATAACTTTGGTGACAATGGGTCACCCTGTCTGACTCCTCTTTGGATTTTTATCTCTTCACCTTCCCTCTCCAATTTCACTTTAGCTGTTGTACCTGTATATATGTTCCTAATAATTCTTATGTACTTATGGTCCACTCCCTGGTTTCTTAGTGCTTCCCAGATTTTATTGTGTTCTAAGGAGTCAAACGCTTTGCTATAATCAACAAAGCAACAGTGGAAGTTGATGTTGTATTCTCTGCATTTTTCGAATACTTGACGGACCACATGAATGTGGTCGACTGTAGAGTATTTACTTCTAAATCCTGCTTGTTCATGTGGCTGGTTTTCGTCCAGAATTTTAGATATACGGTTTAAAATAATTTTAGAGAAGATTTTATATATATTGGACATAAGGCTTATTGGCCTATAGTTATCAATATCATTTTTGTTGCCTTTCTTGTGTAGAAGTTTAATAGAAGATAACGTCCAAGGTTTAGGGATTTCCTCTAATTTTAGAATCAAGTTGAAGATTTTTTATAGGATTGGCAATATATAATCTATATTTTCTATTAAGGTCTCATTGCATATGTGCTCTGGTCCTGGCGCTTTGTCTCTTTTCTGTGTCAGTATGGCTTTCTCGATTTCCCTCTGCAATATAGGTGGTACTGTACTTGTGTCCGTTATCTCTATATCAATATCACCAGCTGTTGATTGTTTCTTATAAAGATCTCTATAGAATTCGGTTGCGGTGCTGATAATGTCAGACCTTTTCGTCTTGTCTCGCCCTGTATTGTCTATCAGTTTTGGAATCCATTCTTCTTTTTCCTGTAACATTTTTATGGCTTTTTTTGTTCCGCCCGTTCGTATAATTAGGTCTTGACATACAGCAACTTAAATAGGGGATTGTGAGTTGGAACTGGGGCACACCTCGGACTCTTGCATAAGTGTGCTGAATTACTAGGTGAATAAAATTTTAGGTGAAGGCAACATAGCCAGTAAGGACATCTAGCAAGAGTCTTAAGTATCCAGTTACCACTCTGTGCGCATGGAGCCTACAGCCCAAGCCATATACAGTGGCGTAACTATAGGGTGGCAGGGCTGGCAAAATGCCATGGGCTGCCAGCTCTACAGGGCTCCGAACTGGCTTGGCTTTGAGCACAGAGATGATGCACTTCTTTATAGTGAGGAAGGGCCCCGTCTGATGAATTTGCTGCGGGCCCCTGAAGTTGTAGTTACGCCACTGGCCATATATACTGTAGGCATATGAACTTTATGATAGGAATTTTTTTGGTTGTTTGTTTGGTTGGTTTTTGTTGTTGTTGTTGTTGTTGTTGTTGTTATGTTAAGAAGGTGCATCCCTACTGAGCTGGAAACGTCGCATTTTTGGTGATTTTTGCGATTATTTGACAGATATTGAATGGAAGTTTCAAATATGCGTTTGTAGTGCACTTCGTTTTTAGTGTATTAATGTGTCTAATGCAATAATTGATTGTGATGGACTTTTATTTTCTTATTAAACGAGATATAGTATTTTATCCCTTTCATACGAAAATAAAAGTCCACAACGATTAATCATTGCATTGGACACATTAATACACTAAAAACGAAGTGCACTACAGACGCACATTTGAAACTTTCGTTCAATTTCTGTGAAATAATCGCAATAAAACACCAAAAATGCGACATTGCCAGCTCAGTAGTGGTGGTCGTTATTACAGAATCAGATAACGTAATGCATTATTTACACGCAACGAACAACACATTATTGAATCTTGACGATCCTGTTATCATTATTCGTTGTCTGTTGTCAACGTTGTTCATACGCGCACTGTTGCCGCACTTGGCATAGAAGCGCAAGCGAGTGCGCAACAAATCAAGTAGCTGTGTGCGAGAGATAGCGCTATACGCGCGAGCTCGCATCGCAATCGCAATTCAAATAACTGACTTGGTATCATTATTAGCTGTTGCTGTTTGTTGTCAGTCAGTACAGTCACCAGCATAAATATATGACGGTGAACAGGGCTGCAAAAATAAATGATTATCTATTGGGCTCAATAGCTTATGACGACACTACCGCGGTAAAAATAAGTGATGCTCTATAGGCGGAAAAAACATCGTCGCACCCTTATCAGCAAAAATATCAATTTGCAGTGAAAGCATATCATCGGATGATAGGTGGGCCGCATAAATATCAATTTGCTGTGAAAGTATAATCATCGGATGATACGCGGGCCGCATATATATCTGACACGTAAAAGTCAACTCTTTGTTGTTGATTTGCAAAACCGAACCATCCCTGGCTAACATAGAGACGTAAATTGAATGAAATGATTTGACAATTCACTAGAACAGTGCAGACTTGTCATTGCATACGTCTGTCTCACATTGTTCCAATCGCGAATATGTCAATAATATAATTTTAAAATCTTTATTATGTGTGAATAATTAGTGGCCAGTATCATTTTAGGTTAACTAAAAAGTTTTTATATTACGAACAATATTATAAACTTCCATACATAGTGTTATAAAAAATGTGGTATATTAACGTTATCAGCACCTTACAAAAAAGGCCTAATTATTTTATGCGGAGTTAGAATTTAGTTTATTAATTCGGACATGCTTTAATCAAAAATCATTCTGGCGTTCAGGACAAAATAAAAACATTCGAAATATTATAAACGGGATGTGAACCGCGATTACCTTTATTGAGCTCCCGATATTTCGATACAGTTGCATGTATCATGATCACGGGTAGTCTACCCGTGATCATGATACATGCAACTGTATCGAAATATCGGGAGCTCAATAAAGGTAATCGCGGTTCACATCCCGTTTATAATATTTCGAATGAACTTAACCGTGAATCATTAAAAACTCTTAAAATAAAAACAACTATCAACTTCGTCTTATCAAATTAGCAAGAAAACAAGCTAAATTTATACCAATAGCTGTTGCCCGTGGCTTTGCCCCTATTCCAGATTTTTCTTTTTTTTTCCATTTTTGTTTTAAGAACTTTCTCCCAATAAATAGCAAACTCATAAAAAAAGAGAACGAGAAATCGGTGATGCCGTGAAATGAACAAACATTTCTATTTGGCATTCACTATTTTATTGAATCCGCCGCCGTTACTTTTCGAAGGTCCATTTCAATGAACAAAACCATTTTCTTTGCTACTCCGCTACTACACGAGTAAGACAGCCAAAACCTGTGCGAAATATATACTTTTTGACAGGAAACCCCAAAAGACGTATATTTCGCACAAGCTTGGCTTACTTGCACGTGTAGTAACGGAGTAGCAAGGAAAATGTCTTTGTTCACTGACATTTGGGTGAATTTTTGAACAGGACGTTTTTTGGTAATTTGCGTGGCACGTTTTTTTTTTCTTTTATTTCATATTTTGATAATAGATTATGGTAGAGATTGGAATGGATGAACAAAATGCAAAAGAGGCACTCTTCGGTCTTCAATAGTTTAGCTAAAATTCGGCTGGCGAAAATATTCACGGCCACACAAATTACATTGTTGCCACACAAATTACATTTTTAATTTAGTCTATCAATTTGATAAATAAAAGTAAACTTTTGATTTCCCGGTTGGTTTTATTCATAAAAACAGAAAATGGGGACACCTTTCTAAACAAATCAGTCCTTATGGTTG